>CAJHNH020004935.1:131524-274024 GCA_905116865.2 Candidula unifasciata
GATTGGCACACAAAGGTAGAATATTGGCACTAGATAAAAGGTAAGCCTATTTTCTACAGTGTCTCAAAGTTTTATCTTATTCTCGCCACTTGTTTGCATGTAACTAATATTTATGTACATCATGTTGGTTTTTTCGTGTTAATGCCCAGGAGCTCAGGTATAGAGGACAGTTAGGTTCAGGCCCTCAGGTCTGGCAGGGTTAAAGTACACATTTTGAAAATATGTATCTTTGCCATGATATCTTATGGATGTGTCATGGACACTTGCTCACTTGTGCAAGAAACAAATCAGAGCTTTGATATAAAATGCTGTAGACAAATTCTTAGAGTACTATTAAATATCATTATAGCCAGGAGAGAGTTGTGAAGAAGGGTACAGTTTCAGAAAACAAGATAAACCTTCATGCCGGTAGACAGAAGACACTGAGTATGCATTGGCTATGCAAGAGCATAGGACTGAGAATATGCTGGAGAAAGAGGGACTTTAAGGTGTGCTATTCTGTAAAGTACCTTCTGACTGGTGATGATGAATGGCTTAGTGAACATGAATGTGACCAATGAAAGTAAAGCATGGTGAACTAGTCTGCCTCCAAGATTGAGATAGGAAACATTTAGCCAACTCCCCATGGAAACAATCAGTAGAGGCACCTTGAAATGGGAGCTGCATCGGAGGACTGAGTACACATAGGAATGCCGAGTGTGCAGTGACATTGATTGTGATAACACAACATGAGGTATTCTTCTTCACATTCACCGGTTTTTGGAAAATCCTTGTCATTGATCCACTTCTAGAATCTAGTTTTGTTCTGGGTCTTGAATTTTGCTTGCTTTTGCTTTTACTGATCTCACTTGCTTGTACGCAGAGTGTTGATTCCTTACCTCTCAGGCAGATGGACTACGACTTTTTGGAAAATGTTGATCCTATCTATGTTAGCCAGGATCCTGGTTAGGAACCTATTTCTTGGATGACCATGGAGAGATGACCATGGGTCTTGACCATTATGAACAGTAGTCAATACAGGACACAATGTTTTCTCTCTTTCTCCATTCCCTGATGGTTACATCTTTAACATTTCCAAAGATTCGTCATAAGACCTAGAACTCTACTAGATAAAAGTACAAATCTTGCCACTTTTAGTTTGAACCATATCCACTACTCTGCAGGCAAAGCATTTGTCGTAGATGAGATGGAATAATCTTTGTGGTTCTCATTTAACGCTTGTAACGAACCATTTATTATCTTTGGGAAATTAATTTCAATGTTATCTTCTTGTTGGGTCATTGTATACACAGTCCATGCTGTCTCATTTCTATCCTTTCAGTAGCATAGATCGAATCCAATCTTGCACCTTTAGCCTTTCTTATCAATCTTCATTTTAGTGTTTCCTTTGTATATCCTTGTATCTTCAATCCATTTGTTTCTCATTTCTTTAACAAAGGTTTTTGTAAAAATAATTATTGCAGAACATGCTTCATCTCTCAGAAACACCACTCCAGCCTCAGATCAGATTTTCTAACCTTTGAGCATCAGAATGTAATATTGAATTTAATAATTAAAATATTGTTTGTTTTTTGTTAATGTCCTAGCTCCAGGGAGAGGGCTATGTGGTCTGGAGGCATGCTGTCCGCCTCGAGTGCTAGAAGTCCTGGGCTCAGGCCCAGGTAAAGACTGGGATTTTTTCAAGTGGACTTTTTGTAATTTCCCCTGGTCTCTGGGTAGTGAGATCAGGCGCCTATGTGTAAAAAAAAACATAACGTAAAAAAAAATCTCTTGGCAGTTGGAAATTGAAAAGAGTAGCCAAACAGCGCTGCCTGGGCACAATTTTGAGTTGAAAATCTAGCCAAAAAATTTCAGAATCCTCGCCGGTTCAATGGAGCCCACGCACTGCGCTGAGATACTTTGAACTCAGACTTGAGTTAGAAGTAGTACGGAGCACTTATGGGTTACTACCCATGTGCCATGATGTTGATTCGGTGTTCAAACCTCAAAACCTTAGCTCCAGGAAGACTAACCTGTCGACAAACCCCTGCAGAAGTCACATGTCACCCGAAAAGGTGCAAATATTGCAGCCATGCTGTTAACGGACACAAACACATTTACATCTCTGGATGAACACAGCAGAAGACTTTCTTAGCTGTCTGCCAGTGTGCAGAATATGTTTTCAGTTCTAGTTTGCCATTGTAAACAGGTTAAAGAATGCTGCTTTACAGCACATCACAACCCAACCTCAACATTTATTAACTGTTTTCTTTTCTAGGCGATCATTTAATATATCTTCCATTGCTTTCTGGACCGTTCAGCGCTCAAGCTTAAGTTGAAATCAAATCAAAGGAGTCTGCATCCAAATCATTTATAGCTGACTTTAAACCCCTAATTTTTTTACAAGTTCAGAAGGTTGTGAATTGACATAACGACCAACAACACACCGTATGGACAATAAAAAGTAGTAGTTCTGGAATCTCTTGAGTTTCATCTGTGTGTGTTTTGTTTTTTTAAATATCTAGAAACCATGAGTTGTTAACCCTTTGGCTCGATACTATGGATATCGTAATCCTTCGGCCTTGATTCCATGATAGGTACCGTAAATCTGGGAGAAAATGTGGCTTTTCTGCCTACCCCGGGGGTGAACCAGGACCACAGGGAGTTTGTCACCCGGTCACCGGGCAGTCCAGTTTAGCCAACTACGCTAGAGAGCCGGGCGTGTGTTTTAAAGTAGTGCTAATCTCTGTAAAGTATTTATTGCAGTTCTCTCCTTTATTCAAGAACAAATCACATGTATATGGGTTGAATTCTTCGTCACGCTTACCACCTTTAAGGACAAATCCTGGTTGTTCATCCGCTTTGGTGTTATTCCAGGATTTGGCTGGGTCGACCTGCGGACCTCCACCACCCCCCATATAATGATCAAAATCCACACAGCCAGCAGTGGGTTTCAATCGCTGTACGTTGGAATTAACGATTCCGACTCGCAACACCTAAGTCACGGACGCCAAGGGCCGGAAATAACTGCACAAAGCGGGGGCAATTGCAAGGCAGCTTCACTAAACAATTTCATTTCCAGGTGCAATCTGTCATGTCAGATTGATGGACATACTTGTTCGCCGTGACCTCGTGCTCTCAAATGTGGAGTACTGACATTAGGTCATTAAAAACAGCACCTGACCGTTACGAGAATTAAGCGTTTTCGGTTTCTGGCGAGTTTGATTTCTTATTTATATTACTATGTCTCATTCTGATTTGAGTGGAAAGGGTGGATCAGTGGTGAGGAATTATCATCACCACAAAAACGTTTCTTCAGCTCTTCTTGATTGATCGGCGACCGGGTCTTCCATTGGCTCGCCGATAGACGATTTGGTCGCTGGTCGGAATAGTATTTGGGTCTGTCTTCGTTGATCGTATGAACACTATATGAGTACTATTCAGGGCTCTTGGTGGCGTGCAGTGCTAAGCCGTTTTGTATGGCTCACATAACCTATTCACAGTTATAGCCTAAAGCTTCATACCCCATGAGTAAGAAAGTTATGGATAATTTGTTAAGTCGTGACGCATATAGGGTCAGTCCTATAGACCAGTCGGCACTAGTTGGCTGGTGTGCTCAACATTCACCGGTTTCCTTTGCTTCCCATGACTTTACCTGGTACCCATTTAATGCTGGGTCGACTTAGGAGCAAGGGTCATTTCATACAACAAGAGTACAGAATATAAATTAAAAATAAGTTTGAGATATTTGTGGTAGTTCAGGCAGAGATATAATTTATCACAACAGCATAAAATATGATTCATATAGCGGGTTAGACTTGAGTTGAGTTAAGAATTGACATCACAGCATTCGGGGCATTCCCCTGCATGCTCCGTTCTCATCTTCAGCAGCCAGCGTAGAGTTCCAGTACTGACGGTACCGGTCACAATCTGGTTATATCCGTCCGTCTTGTCTTTCCTGTGAGTGTATTGAGCCGGCCAGACCCTCTGGTTACATCCAGATGCCTCATTCTCTTCAGGCCTTGATAATCTTCCATTTCTAATAATTCCGTTGCTTGTTCCCAAATGGTCTTGACCACATTTGTCTTTTCATGTATCAATTCACCACCCAGTGGTGCAGATCCAGCCAATCTATCTGCCTGTTCATTACCCACCACACCGGCTTGGCACATAACGGGTTATAAACCCAGAAGTATATTAGTGAGGAAACTTTTCGGGTAACGGAAGGAAGAAAAAATTAAAGCTAACAATGACAAACTAATACAAGTATACAAAAGCCAGATTAGGAAAGTGAGAAAATGCGACCAATGTAGACAAAAAGCAATTTTTAATCAGGTTATGTAACAAAGAACATCTCCATCGATAATGAAGGGACAGAGAAATGTTCGAAGAGATCAAAGTATTCTCATTTGAGGTTTTGAATAACGGATCAACATCATGGCACACGAGTGTAACCCATAAGTTCTCCGTTCTTTTTCTAATTCAAGTCCGAAGAAGCTTAGCACGGGGTCTGTAGCGCCAGTAAGGATCCTGAAATACTTTGGGTAGATTTTTAACTGCAAATTTTGCGCCGGCACCTCCTTTAGGCTACTCTTTTTTATTTCCAACTGCCGAGGGATTTTTTTTTACGCGCGCAACACTACACACGGCGTCCAATATCACTACCCAGAGACAGGGGGATTTACTAGAAGTCCAAGTCCACGTTTAAAAAAATTCCAACCTTTAACGGGGATTGAAACTAGAACCTCCAGCACTCGAGGCGGACACCATGTCTCGAGACAACGCAGCCACCTCATACCATCATTAAAAGTAATGAATGACACCCACACAAAATATTATACCTTAACGGAGAGTAAAGACATACTAGAGAGGTGGATTTGGTATTGCGAAGAGATGTGTTTGTTTATTTGATGAATCAACATCAATACACACGGATGTAACCCATAGTGCTCCGTTCTACTTCTAACTCAATCATGGGTCTGGAGAATCAGCACAGTGCAGGAACTCCGTTGCGTCAGCGAGGATCCTGAAATACTTTGGGTAGATTTTTAATTCCAAATTTTGCAATTACGTTAGGCTACTCTTTTCGATTTCCAACTGCCAAGGGATATTTTTTTTTACGTGCGCGAGAATACACTTGGGCGTCTGATCTTACTACCCAGAGACCAGGGGGAAATTACTAGAAGTCCACCTGAAAATCCCAGCCTTTGCCAGGGCTTGAACCCGGGACCCCAGGCACTCGAAGTGGGCATGAAGAAATGAATGATCACACAACAAACATCAAATAGTGCAGGAGAAGTTCAAGAACTATTAGAGGAAAAAAAAGCAGCAGTACATATTTTAGAAAAAAAAAAAAATCTCCGGGATGCGATAACAGACCAGCAGCGTTAATGCAGCCTAGAATGGTGGGGGGAGGGGGGGGGGGTAATTGAGCATCAGTAGACATGATGCACTGGGACGAAGCTACATCACACATCTACCTTGACGCTTGCACTTTGCTGCTTGCTCTGCCTCTACTGTCCGGTTAACAACACAAAACGGCTCTGTTTCCTTTATACATTCTATCAGTTTTATTTTGTCTGATTCTTCCACAATACTTCAACAATTATTCAGACACAGTCATAACTGTTCGCTTCCACAATATGATAACACTAGCCATTCACTCGACATTGAAACTACATCTTCAAATACGACAAGTGATTCCTCGACGTCTGGGTACGCAACTGACCATGAGCCAACTCGGACTTTGTCTAGTTCATATCTCCAGCTCCGTGCTCAGCTCGGCTTGCGGTAAGCGTGGACAACAACGCAAAGCACCTCATCAAAGCATTTTTCTGTGCAAATCTGGAACAATGATGCCTGGCCAAAAGCTTGGAAAAGATCAGTCTACATTCCTCTTCAGAAAGCAGGAAATATCAAATTATTTCCCAGATATTGTACTATAACTGATCCACGCAAGCCAAGTCCTCATGTGAATCATCCTAAAGAGTACTGGGATAAGAAAAAAAATCTTTAAAATAATTATAATAAGCACACGAAGGTTTTACGCTCAGCAGAGGAAGAAGAAACCATATTTTAAATGTGAGAATCATCCTTGAAAAATGTAGAGAGTACGTGCTTCATAGACTACAAAAAAGGCTTAAAAAAAACAACATGTGTTTACACTAGAAACTGTGGCAGATGACAAGAGACTGGGGACTAAGTGACATTCAGCCCCACTAGGACTGCACACCGGGAAACAAACACACGGTGACACAAAGGTATTTAGAGCTCCCAGCGACAAGCGGGGTGAGGATTTAAAATAAATAAACCACTACCACCACCACTACTACTACATAGTTATTTATTACTACTATTATTAAAACTGCTACTACAACAACCACTACTCCTTCTACAACTAACCGTACCTCATCTACTGCTGCTACTACTACTACTGCTACTATTACTACTATTACTACTACTACTACTACTACTACTACTACTACTACTACTACTACTACTACTACTACTACTACTACCACCACCATCACCAGTTTGCTTGTTTCCCTATCGGCGAGTAAGCACAGAGTAACCGATAAACAAAGAATGTACAAGATGAAGCTGAAAGCGGTTGTTGTAGGCCGATGACTCTCCCAACAGGACGCTGTTTGTAACAGCTGATTCTTCGCAAAAGGGAGCAAAACGGGCCCCGCCCTAAGTTTATTTGAGATTGGCGAAGGTTCTTGTATGTTGCCGTAAGTTATACAATCTATTAGTGGTCTGTGTGTTGTCTTTGTTTTATTGTTTGCTACGCATATTGGAGCAGAAGGGGATATTCGTGATGATTCAATTTAAAATATGAAGATTGATAACTCAAGAGTCAGTTAAGTCAGTACGTTGAGTTGAATAAGATTGTTCAAGTCGATGCATCCCTATGTGATCCAGCCTTCTGTCTGTTCGTTAGCTTCCCCCTCAAAAGAATAGCTGACACATTATGTTGTAGTTTACAGCTAGGTAATAATATATGCCTTTGAAGCCTCAAATCTCATGAGCCCTTGCTCCACAAATCTTAATTTCAGCAAGCAATGAATCGACGACCTTTTATGTTTGTTTATTTGTATTTTAAAACTTTTATGACTTTTTAAAAAAATCTGTTCTCACCCCCTCTTCCATTACACTGACACCCCAGAATCCTCATAGAGAGGTTATCTGTTTGTTCAGCTCTTTCCTTTCACCGACAGAGGGTATGTAAGAGGACTGTCAGATTTACTTTTGTTCAGCATCCATGGTGGACATCAGAGGTTGAATAGGCATGGAAATAAAGAGAGATGCAGTAAAACATTTGGAGAAGGTGCGACAGACTTACCAAAACTGGCAGGAGTAATTGGAGTGCACGGATGGAGATAAGAAAGATAGAATAGAGGTTTTAAACCCCTGTGCAGCAGAGGCACACACACACACACACACACAAAGCAAAATGGGAGCATTTTATTGAGACTGTGGGTAATAAGTCATTGGGAAAGTTTTGGAAGCTACATAGACACATGTTCAAGAAGAGTTGCCCCAGCGTAGTAGGAACGATTCATAAAGATGACGGTATGCTATTGATCACAAAGAGAAGACACAGGCTTGCCTCAAGAGGTTCATTTTACAGACAGACCACAATGATGGACATAACAGAGATACAGTTAGAGAAGATCTGACAGCCACCATAAAGAATAAACATTATGATACAGTTAGAGAAGATCTGACAGCCACCATAAAGAATAAACATTATGATACAGTTAGAGAAGATCTGACAGCCACCATAAAGAATAAACATTATGATACAGTTAGAGAAGATCTGACAGCCACCATAAAGAATAAACATTATGATACAGTTTAGAGAAGATCTGACAGCCACCATAAAGAATAAACATTATGATACAGTTAGAGAAGATCTGACAGCCACCATAAAGAATAAACATTATGATACAGTTAGAGAAGATCTGACAGCCACCATAAAGAATAAACATTATGATACAGTTAGAGAAGATCTGACAGCCACCATAAAGAATAAACATGATACAGTTAGAGAAGATCTGACAGCCACCATAAAGAATAAACATTATGATACAGTTAGAGAAGATCTGACAGCCACCATAAAGAATAAACATTATGAAGACATAATACAGGTGGAAGATGTAAAAATTATTCTGAAAAAGGGTAAAATAGACTACACCCAGGCCTGACAGGGTTAGATATTCCCACATGAGGAACACAAGTGATGCAGACATGTTGATGATGAGTTCCTGTTTCAACCAAAGCATTATGACAGCTTCAATCCCACAAGAGTGGATGCACAGCTACCTGATTCCACTTCTTAAGCTTGGCAAGGATTATTCAACACTCAGTAGCTTTAGGATCATAACCCTACAAAATAATTTTGGCAGAGTGCTGGAGAAGGTAGTGGTGGGTAAGCTGCAAGAAATTTTTTAAACAGAGGAAGCTTCTTCCAAGAGGTTTAGGAAGTTACCTTTCAGGGGAGGAGACATGGTCACATTCAGCCACCTTAACCTTTGACGCCTACGAAGGTTTCCAGAATATACAGGAAACGGTGATAGCAGCACTTGATTTAGAAGATTTTTACAGCAGAGTCAGATATAATATCTTGATAACAGTGCTTATGGAAAAGGAAGTGTGTCCTTGGTTGGTGATCTAGATAGCAGCTGTTTTGTACTCTCATCGGCATGTACTCTCCATGGGTTTATGGACCTCTGAACCATGTATTATAGACCCAGGACTACCACAGTGATCTGCAATTTCACCTGTACTTTTCAACATTTTTACAAGCAAGATTGCTGTCCTGAAAACACCTAGAGTTGACAAAATATTGACATTCGCAGATAATAATCTCATGAATAGGCAGTAAAGAGAGATCGTAATGAAATAGCTCAAGAGTTACAGGTGACAGTAGATAAGGTGATCGACTATTGTACAGAAATGAAGGCTGTATTCAACCCAGAAAAGGCAAGCCTCCTGTGGTGTTCTTTGGACAACAGCTGATGTTCTAAGTCTAAAAATAAATGGCAGGAAATAAAAAAAGACAGCATACTGTGGTACCTGGGAATCATCTTTGACAGAAGCTTGTCTTTCAAGGATCACAGAAAAGATTGTGACAAAGGGCCTAACAGATCTTGATGCACTAAAGATTATGGCACCAATGGACATGGAGCAGAGAATGCTGTTCACACTGTACCAGCACTTAATCATCTCAGTGATTGATTGTGGACTGGGTTGCTCACTGTCTTGAAGAGTCAGTTAGTGAAACTGGAGTGCACACAGAATGAAGCTATGCAGGGGATCCTGAGAAGAACAAGAGACACCCCGGTTGTGTGCATGTGATGCATCCTAATTGCATTGACGACTATTACAGGTAGGCTAAAGGTGCTGCTGGCTAAGTCATAACTCAGAGTAGCTGCAGACAAAGACCACCCTGGATATGAGGCTCTGGATCCAGTTAAGGGTCAGAGGCTGAAAAGGGAAAATCATGGATGCCTCAAGAAGAAGACACAATAAGACAAGTATGCATGCTGGAGAACATTGGAAGAGGATAGGAGTGGGTCAGAGTACCAGCGGAAAAGTCTGATCTGTTTAGGGTTATGATCACATTAGGCAGGAAGTGTTGAGAGTGGCCATCGGGGGCTACTGAGTTGGAAGTCCAACAGTTGATTCATGACAAATGTCATCCCCATGATCTGATTATCTATACAGATGATTCTGTGATGAGAGGGAATAGAAGCACCTAGGGTTCATAGCGAAAGCCAATGAAAAATATTTAGCGCAGGACAGCCTTGCAAATGATATCACTCTAGCATGAGAATGGAGGTGGTGGCTGTCACTGCATTTTTCTGGGAGCTAGAAAACAAGATTCGTACATATGTCATAATTGTAACAGACTCTAAAATCATGCTGAGGAAAGTGAAGACAGGGTTGCTTTGAAAAGAGTAGGAAGTTTCACTTTGAAGGTCACGAGTTGTGAGCATACTTTGGATCTTTTCTCCAGGCTGTGCTGGCGTAGTGGGGAACGTATAAGCAGACAGATTGGCTGGATCATATTAAATGATACATGACATGGTGGATGTGGTCAGGGTGATTTGGGAACAAGCAACGAAGTCAGAAGAGAGACTGGATTATTATGGCCTGAAGAAAAGGATGCACCTAAGTGTGGCCAGAGGGTCTTGCCGGCTAACTACACTCAGAGGAAAGGCAAGACGGAAATATAACACAACTACGACTGGTACCATTAGTATTAGTACTCTGTGCTGGCTGCTGAAGATGGGGTTGGAGCGCATATGGGAAAGCCCCGACTTCTGTGATGTAAATTCTTGTCTCAACTTAATTTAATTTTCCTTCTATTTCTGGCTCTCATATGGTCTACACATGATTTTTTTGTATTTCGAGGCCCGATTCTTTGATCCAGGCTTTTGTTGGTCTGCTTTGTCTCCTCTCCCTTTGAATAAAAACATACTTGAGGGAATATTGAAGATAATAAAGCAACATGTAGACAAATAGAAGGATAGTAACATCAACAGATACACAGGTCTTAGAAAGTGTCAAGCTAGCGATAAATTGAACTGAATATGCAGACAGTTGATTGCTTTGCATCCTTCTTCAGCATTCTGGGCCCTAAAAACTCATTTAAGCTGAATTAATATTTTTTTTCCTTCAAATTTATGGAAACACAAACTCTGTTATACTGCACTGTTAGTTTGATCCCGGGAAGACTTCACCATGTCTGCTTTATCATAAAGTAGCTCAATGCCCAGAGGAGGGACAGCAGCTAATCTGTCAGCCTGCTCATTGCCCCACAAATCAGCATTTCTGAGACCAAAAAACAAAATATCCACAATATGCTTATGATCTCTGTCTTATCAAGCGATGCAAGCAACTCCACGTGTAGGATGCCAGATGCAAGGCAGTTGAAGTCAGCAAACACATGGTTAGCTGCTTGGAACTGAATTAGTTCTTCTTTATCTTCTTCACATCCTCTTTTACCGCTGTGGGTGTCGAGGGAGATATAAGGTTCTGTTTCTGGCTCTTCTGGCCGCCTCGACCATAGGCACATCGTGCTGTTGTAGAGCTTCTCTGATGTTATCCTTCCATATTGTTCTTGGTCTACCTCTTGCTCTACGACCTTCTCTTTCCATGTATGCTTTGTATGGTATGGTGTCACAAGGCATTCTCTCTAAGTGGGCAAACCATTTCACTTGCTGTCTTTGTATGTAATTTAGAATTGGTTCTGTGCCGACTTTTTCTCTTATGATCTCATTCCTGATCTTATTTCTTATGGTCACTCCTACAGCTCTTCTCAGACATCTCATTTCCATGGTTACTAATTTTCTTTTATGGTTTGTTGTGAGTGACCATATCTGGCACTGGTAGCACAGAGTTGGAATAAATATGCTTTGAATAAGATGTCTCTTTGTGCTGATTGGGATTGTCTTATCCTGTAAGAGGGGGGCTAGCTGTCCCAATACTTGGTTTGCTTTACTGCATCTAACGTTAATTTCTTTATCCAATTTCCCATCTTCGGTAAATGTAGTTCCCAGATATTTAAACTCAGATGCCTGTTTAATGCCTTTGTTCTCTATTGCTATGTTTAGATCTGTCTTCTTTTTTCCTATTGACATTGCTTCTGTCTTTTCAGTGTTAATTCTCATATTATTTGTTTTACATTCTTCATTCATGGATGTTAGATGTTGTTGCAATTTCATGGCTGTATCTGCTATCAAGGCCTGGCCATCTGCAAAGAGTAATTCGTTGATCTTACTAAGAACTTCATTCATGGGCTTGGCATTCTTGCATATACTGTCGATGTAGGTGATAAACAGCAGTGGCGATAAGACACACCCCTGTCTTACTCCAGATGTTACTGTGAATGGATGAGATTTTCCCTGATTTATTTTAACTACACTTCTACAATCCCTGTATAAACTTTTGCTCACTTCGATGAGGTGTTTGCTTACTCCATATCTTGCCATTACTTTCCATAAAAATTGTCTGTCGACTCTTCTATTAACTGTTTAAGTGTGAAGATTGCATCTGTGCAGCTTCTATTTCTCCTAAATCCCATCTGTTCTTCTGCCAGCTGTGGTTCTGGTCTCAGTCTTGTTTCTATTATCTTGGCATACATTTTGCCAACATGGCTTAATAGAGAGATGCTTCGGTATTGACCGCATTCTCGTTTGCTTCCTTTGTTCTTCCACAATGGTATAACTATTGCATGTTGCCAATCAATAGGGGCAGTTTGTTGTACCCATGCTGCATTAAATATTCTGTGAAGCCATCTGATGCTGCTTTCACCTGCTGTTTGAATTTTTTATGTTGGTAATCTATCAGCTCCTGGTGCTTTATATTTGGAGGACTGCTTAATGATTTTTTCTATTTCATCCTTTAGTATGTGTGGTTCTAACACTGTTGCTCTGTGCTCTTCAGTTGTTCTTTCCTGATGATCTCCTAGAGGATTAAAGAGCTCATTGAAGTATTCCCTTCATCTTTTTGCTATCTCGAGTGGAATTATCAATGGCCTTCCTGTCTTATCATTAATTTTTTCAGTGGGGTTGTAGCTCTCATCTCTTTTCCGCATATTTTTAACTACTTTGACAAATTTTCTGCTGGCTGTTTTCTCATTTTCTGCTAATGATTCACTGAAACGTTCCCAGGATGCTTGTTTTGCTTTCTTGACACTCCTTTTGGTTTCTCTCCTTTGCAGTCTATAGTTTATATAATCTTCTTCATTCTTTGATTTTATCCACTGTTTATATAAGTCCTTTTTCTTTTTAATTGCGTCTTTTACTTCTTCGCACCACCAAGGTGAATATTTGTTATTTCCCCGTCTGTTTCCACTCTTCCGTTTTCCACATAATTCTTCTGCAATACTAAGCATAGTGTTTTTATATTTACTCCATTTTTCTTCAATATTGCCAACTACATGTGGAAGTTGTTTGAATGCTGTCTCTACTTTCTGTTGTAACTGTTCTTTTACTCCTTCCTGTTTCAGATTTTCTATCTTGATGAGATCATTGTTTTTGGTTAATTTCTTTCTGTGTTTCTTTAATGTAAGATGTTTTGCTGTTAGCACAACTATTTTATGGTCAGTGTCACATAGACCATTAGGGATTGCTCTTGAATCAAGAATTCTCCTTCTTCCTTGAACTCTGGTATTAACTGAATGAGTTAATCTAATGAAACTAAACAGTCGAAACGGAAAATGTACTTTTCATGCGAGTAACATATCAGGTTTATGATGCCAGACTCATATTTGTATAGAGCAGTTGGCGCAGGATGGGTAACGGGGTCAGCATCATACTGGCCATCTTTGGTATGCACTTTAAGCTGTGTCGACCTGAGAGTCAAGGTCATTTTTGCACACACAAAAATGTGTCTTTATGCAGATTTGAACCCAACACCTTTTGACCAGCAGGTGAGTTTTTAGCTTTAAAAACACCACAACTCCATGATCTCATGAAAGTACATTGAAATATAATGTTTTCATTCTGATGATTTGTTTCAGTGACATAAGGCAAGGATTAAGTCATGACTTTTTGAACACACTTGACATGACCTGCTGGTTAAACTGAAGATTCATACTACGATGAGTGATCATGCTCGAAGCATCGTGCTGGTGTTTGATGAGTCCCATACTCGGATTCAAACAGTTTCTGAGCTGCTGCTTATTTCCTGCATTCCACGGCCTGTGTTCACACGGGCTGAAGATTTGAACCTAACTAAAGATAATTTTGTGAGGTATCGGGACAGAGTGATTGGCCAGCTGAACAGGATGTTAATCTTGTCTCGGGATATTGCTACACAGGTAAGCTTCTGGCGTCTGAACCACTTCTTGTTTTTATCTAGACCCTGATCTGCCTTTCATCCTATCTGTCCATATTTTCATTTCAAATTTTCTTGGGGAGGAGTCATCTACTACTAGTGCTACCATCCTCAGAGTGCCAGCTATGTATCTACCCCTATGAATTTGTTGAACACCATCTCTTTGAGTACCCAAAACTCAGTGAGACAAGAAGAACGCTACTCCCTCCGAGACCAGACAAGTGGAACACATTGTACGGAGGAAAAGAACAGCTTGTGAAAACATGCAAATTCCACTACATGGCATTGGGCCAAAGGGCGAAAGCTCATGCGCCGCTGGATCGATAACAACAACAACAACAACTAGTGCTGCCACCATCACAACCACCATGTCTTCAGAACAAGAATATAGACATTTTCTATGATTATGATGACTGTAGGAGCCACCGAGCACAGTAAGGAGATGCTCAAGATCTTGGGTTGATTCTGCATCAAGGTGGATTGTAAATTATTCTAGGCTGACAAACTAATCCAGCTTAAAATGCATTTGTTCATTAATTGTCTTGTTGTGTTCCATCATGTGTCAGTTTTTTCCTCCATTCTGTTCTATCCTCTTGGATGTCGATGCTTTCTCAGTCCATCTGTTTCCCATTTCAGTGCTTTTTTTAGTGACTCTATGTTCTGCTTGTCTCAGAATGTGTCCAATATAGCGCCATCTTCTTTGTCTTATAACTTTTGATACTGGAGGGTGCCCAGACATTTCTGTTATTCCTACACTGCTCTTGAATTCATCCATTTTCTGTTCACTATTTTCCTCTGGCATTTATTGTAACTGACTCAGAAAGCATGCTGAGGAAGATCAAGACAGGCATGTTTTGTTCAGAGTGGCATGCCTCGCTGCGGAGGACACGGGTGAGGAGTATTGTCTGGATTTTCTCACCATGGCACGCCGGTTAGTTGGGAAATGAACAGGCGGACAGACTGTTTGGCTTTGCACAGCTTGGTGGAAAACTGATACATGATGAGGCAGGCGTGGTTAGTGCCTTGTGGGAGAGTGGTACATTGCAGAGGAGCAGATGGATCACCACAGTCTGGTGAGATTGATGCAGGGGGGAGTGACGAGAGGGTCTGGCATCAATGCTGAGAGGAAAGGCAAGGCGGCTGGCACCATTAGTATTGGAACTCTTTGCTGGCTGCTGAAGATAGGGACGGAGCGCTTTGGGAATGCCTCGAGTGCTGTGATGTCGGTTTTTAAATCAAATCAAACTCTGGCATTTATTTTTAAGTGCAATTAACTTTTGTTTCATACCTTAAGCAGTTCTCCAACTTTTTAATGGCATATGTTAAAACTGAAATAACAGCTTAAAATGGGTACCAGAAAATATCCTGGGAAGTAAGGTCAGCTGATATGATGTTGACTGGTCTAGAAAAATGTGTTTATAAATTTATCTGTGAAAATCATGTTATAACACCCTGTGCCTGGTTAGCATTTGGCAGGCAAAGAATCCGTTTGATTTTGAAATAAATATTTTTTTATTTCAACTCCTGATATTTTAGAAATAAACCATGATACTTATTAGCATTGAACATCATGATGATAATTTCTCGACCTTTTGCACACACAGAATCTTCCTGTTTCATTGTCAACCTCCTATTTTTTTTATCATTTTAGGTTCATGCAAAGCAAATTCAATGGAAGCCATTTTGTCACAGAACTCAAGAGCTGACAACTGCAGTGATTCATCTGTCAGAGTTGTCTGCTCATATTGCCTACCTCATCGCCGCCAACACCACAGGCTCACAGCCGGCAGTGCTAGGGCCTGTAGCCAACATTCACCAGCTCACCCAAGCTGACCTTGACATAAGATTTTCCTGCACGAGATTGAAACGCTCCCGGATGAGTGACCTGCAACCTCATTTATTGGTATGTTGAAAGGTGATGTTAAAGATGTTATCTCACTTGTCGTGACCACCATCACTGCACTTTGTCTACAGATGCAGCAGCACTCCCAGAGTATCCCTACCCTCTGTTCCTTTTAGATGTTGATTATCAGATCTCTTTTTTCCTGTGTCAGTCCCGGGGCCACATTATCGGGACAATACTATCTCCCCAATGAGCATGTCATAGGAGTCGACTAATTGGGGACTTCCTTTGAAGTCGGAGTGCATCTGCCCGAGTGGCAAGGAACAATCAGCTTCACACATATAAGCCAGTAAAACGTATTTATAGGCAAAACTTAGACCCCGGCACAACGCCAAAGTTGAAATGGACAAACAGCTAGGACTTTCTGCCAGAGCTTACAGCCGGTGAACAAAGAAGAAGAAGAAACAGATCTCTCTTGACAAGGTTGGCAGTGACATGCTTGTCTAGCTTTACTCCCAGGTCATATAGTCAGGTTAGCATCAGAGAGTCATCATTAATTATTAGCCTACTCCATGCACCACTGTAGTATCTCTGGCCACATAGTTTCTTGCTTGAAATAGTGCATTACCTATCAACTGGTTCACATATTCATTACTCTACTCTAGCATGTCCATGGCTGTAGTTACAGGGGACGTGAAGTGTGTATTTCTAATGCTGTTTACCTATTGAATGAGTCGCCTTCTGTGGATAAGGTGTTACAAACACGCTTCGTAATGCTGGGGTGCCGAGTTTAAACCCAGCTGTCGACGATTTGTCTTGCATTGGTTTCGACAGTGATATCGAGAGCCGACCGTTCAGTAAGCAGTGGCAAACTTCTGAGCATAAAATTCACCTATAAAAACTACAACAGCCAAAAAAAAGAATACTGGAGCTGGTTCTGCAATACAGCTAACTTTGCTTCTCTTTCTTATCTATTGAGAGTGGAGACTTCCGAGATTTTTGTACCCTATTCATGGTGAGTTGTATGTGATTACCGCACATGTGCCTGCTTAGTTTGCTGTTCACGCAGGTGCTCTGGAGACAGCAAGTTAAGATAATGCAGATGAATATATCTTAAATAATGCAATCTCCTTTTCCCATTCCCCATCCTATAAAATCTTTTTTTTTTTTTTTTTTAGTAATGCAAAACAAAACAGAGATTTCCATATTAGCTTCATTGACCTTGCATAGAGATCTAATGAAGTTGCTAGAACATGATTCATTCTCACTGGCCAAAAAAATCAGGTGCCTCGATGTGTGAGGCTTATCAACAGACTTGGTTCCTAGTGGCCACCTGGATCACACCAAACATGTCTTATAAGAACAAAAAACAAAATAGAATGTAGAAAAATAGAATGTTGCCACAGACATCTCCACTTTTCAGACTAAGACTGAGAGTTGTAGATAAGAACTTGTTTGATTTGATTAAAAAACCGACATCACAGCACTTAGGGCATTCCCATAAGCGCTCTGTCCCTATCTTCAGCAGCCAATGAAGAGTTCCGAAACTAATGGTGCCAGTATCATTCTGATTAAATGTACGTCTTGCCTTTCCTCTGAGTCTCGAGCATCTGCCAGAACCTCTCGTCACTCCCCCCTGCATCAATCTCACCAGACTGTGGTGATCCATCTGCTCCTCCGAACTGTACACGCTCTCCCACAAGGCACTAACCACGTCTGCCTTATCATGTATCAGTATTCCACCAATTTGTGCAGAGCCAGCCAGTCTGTCCGCCTGTTCATTTTCCAGCACACCGGCGTGTGTGATAAGAATTTGTGTAAATTGCTAACACAGGTGATTGTCAGTGTCTCGATGCCACAGTGACAGCCTCAGTCTCCATTCTGCTACCAAGAGTTGATGTTTGATGCACTGCAGATATATAACACCCATCTCAGTATTGTGTAATCTGGCATTTTTAAGATAATGCTGTCATCTTGATACTCTCCAGGTGGACCTGTGCAGCGTGCTAACCAAGTCCTTGACCGCAATGACTGACATCTGCAGGCAGGCAGCAGACAAGATATCAGATTCAAACGATCAGGTGTGTTTCCTGGTGCTCCTAGTGTTTGCTCTTGTACTTTCCATAGTGATTGCCCATAAACTTTTCCTCATGGTCATTGCTCATGTACCTTCCCCAGTGGTGTGATTTTCCTATATACTTTTTCCAGATTGGTGGTTGCCTGTGTACTTTCCCCCATGGTGACTGCTCTTTCACTTTTTCCCATGTCCTTTCCCTAAAGTGATTTGCCATGTACTTTTTCTATGGTGATTTCCCATTTACTTTCCTGTGTACTTTTTCCAGATTGGTGATTGCCTGTGTACTCTCCCCCATGGTGACTGCTCATTCACTTTTTCCCATGTGCCTTTCCCTATAGTGATTTGCCATGTACTTTTTCCATGGTGATTTCTCATTTACTTTCCCCTTGTACTTTTCCCTCCAAGGTGATTTTCCATGTATTTGTCTCCATGGTGATTTCTGATCTACTTTCCCCCTCTTGGTGATTAATGGTGTACTTTTCCTGCATGGTGATTGCCCATGTTTACTTTTCCATTTGGTGATTGCTCATGTACTTTCCATGTATTTTTTTTACATGTATTTTTTTTTCCTATGGTGATTTCACGTTTACTTGTTCCTGCGATGTTGTTCTCTCTAGCGTCTGTTTGGGCCCATAAACACTCTGTCCATGTACTTTTCCTCATGGTGATTACTCATGTAGTTTTCCCAGTGGTAATTTCTATTTTACTTTTCCCCCTGGTTATTGCTTATGTACTTTTTCCTATGGTAATAACTTTATGTATAGATTTGTGGAAACATGTCACTTTTTCAGGCCCATTTAGGTCAGCTCCGCCCATTTACACACTAGGCAACTTTTCATTCATACCTGCTGAGGCCAGTCAACTTCTGTCAAGGCTAGAGGGGTGTTGCCCTGCCTGTGTCCGATGCGTGTCAAATTATGACACACATTTACGACCTCAGAACATCGAGAACTCACTCTCGTCACGCCAGCTCTATATTAGAGCAAGTGAGCGACAAAAGTTGAAATGCTGACATCTGCAGGCAGGCAGCAGACAAGATATCAGATTCAAACGATCAGGTGTGTTTCCTGGTGCTCCTAGTGTTTGCTCTTGTACTTTCCATAGTGATTGCCCATAAACTTTTCCTCATGGTCATTGCTCATGTACCTTCCCCAGTGGTGTGATTTTCCTATATACTTTTTCCAGATTGGTGGTTGCCTGTGTACTTTCCCCCATGGTGACTGCTCTTTCACTTTTTCCCATGTCCTTTCCCTAAAGTGATTTGCCATGTACTTTTTCTATGGTGATTTCCCATTTACTTTCCTATGTACTTTTTCCAGATTGGTGATTGCCTGTGTACTCTCCCCCATGGTGACTGCTCATTCACTTTTTCCATGTGCCTTTCCCTATAGTGATTTGCCATGTACTTTTTCCATGGTGATTTCTCATTTACTTTCCCCTTGTACTTTTTCCTCCAAGGTGATTTTCCATGTATTTGTCTCCATGGTGATTTCTGATCTACTTTCCCCCTCTTGGTGATTAATGGTGTACTTTTCCTGCATGGTGATTGCCCATGTTTACTTTTCCATTTGGTGATTGCTCATGTACTTTCCATGTATTTTTTTGCATGTATTTTTTTTCCAATGGTGATTTCACATTTACTTGTTCCTGCGATGATGTTCTCTCTAGCTTCTGTTTGGGCCCATAAACACTCTGTCCATGTACTTTTCCTCATGTTGATTACTCATGTAGTTTTCCCAGTGGTAATTTCTATTTTACTTTTCCCCATGGTTATTGCTTATGTATTTTTCCCTATGGTAATAACTTTATGTATAGATTTGTGGAAACATGTCACGTTTTCAGGCCCATTTAGGTCAGCTCCGCCCATTTACACACTAGGCAACTTTTCATTCATACCTGCTGAGGCCAGTCAACTTCTGTCAAGGCTAGAGGGGTGTTGCCCTGCCTGTGTCCGATGCGTGTCAAATTATGACACACATTTACGACCTCAGAACATCGAGAACTCACTCTCGTCACGCCAGCTCTATATTAGAGCAAGTGAGCGATTTTTAACAACCGCATAACATCTACAGCCGGCCCTAACCTAAACCCACATTCGCCATACACTTAACCTAGGTCCCATGAGACAGTGCATTCCATGTGCCGTGGTTTCAGACTTCTTACAATTTTGCGGTGGTCCGCACAATGCTGTGTCATTGCAGACACTGAACCCTACCCTCTGCAATAAACACATTTCATACGCAAAATTCTAGACGGCTGTATTTTACTCACCAACAAACACTAATACTATATATGACACCGCTCAGAAAAGCCAGTGCAGTACAACGTTTACCTGTCCACACTCCAACATTTACACTAGAGAGATAACTGACACCCCTGCCACTTACACTTGACCGCCTGACAGCTTAAGGCGGAGGCTGATCATCTAATCACAGTGTCCTGGTCGGGCTTCGCCAATCATAAGTGTGTAAATTGGGCAGACTGACCTAGATGGGCCTGAGTTTGTGACTAGTTCCGATTTCTTTGATGTCATTTAACATTGTATTACAGTGGTGGTGTGGATGTAAGTCTTCTTATTGTCTAGATTTCTGTGCTGTCATTATTATTTTACAGTGGCTTAAATGCGAGTCTTCTTATAGTTTCAGGCTTTCGGATGTAAATACATTTTACAGATTAGTTATTTAGAACAGAAAACTAACGAATATGTCAGAGACAAAATATACAAATTTGCAGGATATTGACAGCCTCTATTGGCAATGGTGAAATGTCGCAAGCTTATTTGGTTCAGGCATGTGGCGAGATGTGATTTGATTTTCAAAAACTAGTTCAAGTAACATGGGAGGGGGCGGGGGGAATTTAGTCGAAGAAGAGGAGAGCAAAGAAAATCCTGGACTGACAACATCAGGAAATGGACAGGACTAAGTTATCACACACTTATTCATCAAACGGAAGACCAAGAAAGATGGCGAGTTGTGTGCTAGTGTTTCCATCCACACTACTCCATGACTCTAACGGGTCAAGGGTTGTGTTATGTTTTGTGTGCTAGTGTTTCCATCCACACTCCTCCATGACTCTAACGGGTCAAGTGTTGTGTTATGTTTTGTGTGCTAGTGTTTCCATCCACACTCCTCCATGACTCTAACGGGTCAAATGTTGTGTTATGTTTTGTGTGCTAGTGTTTCCATCCACACTCCTCCATGACTCTAACGGGTCAAATGTTGTGTTATGTTTTGTGTGCTAGTGTTTCCATCCACACTCCTCCATGACTCTAACGGGTCAAGTGTTGTGTTATGTTTTGTGTGCTAGTGTTTCCATCCACACTTCTCCATGACTCTAACGGGTCAAGGGTTGTGTTATGTTTTGTGTGCTAGTGTTTCCATCCATACTTCTCCACGACTCTAACGGGTCAAAGGTTGTGTTATGTTTTGTGTGCTAGTGTTTCCATCCACACTCCTCCATGACTCTAATGGGTCAAGTGTTGTGTTATGTTTTGTGTGCTAGTGTTTCCATCCATACTTCTCCACGACTCTAACGGGTCAAGGGTTGTGTTATGTTTTGTGTGCTAGTGTTTCCATCCACACTCCTCCATGACTCTAACGGGTCAAGTGTTGTGTTATGTTTTGTGTGCTAGTGTTTCCATCCACACTTCTCCATGACTCTAACGGGTCAAATGTTGTGTTATGTTTTGTGTGCTAGTGTTTCCATCCACACTCCTCCATGACTCTAACGGGTCAAGGGTTGTGTTATGTTTTGTGTGCTAGTGTTTCCATCCATACTTCTCCATGACTCTAACGGGTCAAGGGTTGTGTTATGTTTTAGTGCCAGTTCCAGTTCCATCTTAGAAACAATTAAAAGGATGTTCACGTTCTCTCCAGTTATGTTTATGATCTGTTTTATTTGCGTCAAGTGTTTGGCTAATTTTGTGGTATATGTGTTCTTGCTGGCTTTTTGTCCCTAAACCTAAAAGATATGACGGCTCCTTCCTGTCTGTGTCAGTGTGATCCTGTTTATCTTATCTTACTGCTGGTTTTTGCCTCGTGGGTATTCCTCTGACCTGTTCAATCTCCCTAGTATTTTGACTGTGTCTCATCTAATGTGTTCCTGAATTTCTTCCTTTCTATTTTTGGGCAAGGTATCTCGTAAGAGACCGGGCTAGTTCAAGACTTCTTTTACAGGAATGTCCTATGTGACCATCATTTATAGTCTCACAATTTTGATTATTTTAATTTGCCAAAAGTACTGAAAACAGTTTCTGGGTTTGGACAGATCTGAAATTGTGTAAATAATTTACATGTGATATTAGCAATCTTATGGGTGTCTTTCTGTAATAAAAGCAGGTTAGGCATATAATAATGAAATGGTTGATGAAGTCCAACTATGATTCTAGATGCTATTTTATTGTAGTATGGTCTGAGTATGGTGATATGTTGGAAGTAGTAGTGGGAGGAGTTTGGTGTGTGCAAGTGACAGATCTCTCATACTCAATTGCTGTCTAATTATTGGAGAGGGGGAGGGGGAGAGGTGGTTGGTTGGTCTCCAAGTTGTGAGATATTCCTTAACACCTTTGCCCTGGTAACCTAAAAAAATATGTGTCCTGACCCGTGGGAATTCTAACAAAAATCCTTTGAAAACAACCATTTAACACAAATTTAAAAAAAAAAAAAAAAACTTTTATTTATATAGATTGTTTTACTTTTTGTTTTGTTGAAATATGCAAAGGGAGTAATCATTTAACATGAACAGAGTGAAGCATTAAAAAAAAATCACTCCCTGGGGCTAAAAAAATAATAGATATCAGGTGACTCATGCCATTATCTTATGACCTCTATCAGTGAGGCTTACATGAAAACTTGATATCAACTTGGTTTTGAACAAAACTGTTTGGTTTGAGGGAAATTCCCCTAAATGCTGTTTTTGGTTAATATATTCTCATCCTGTCCTCATAACTGTTTGTGCAGACGTGAACACGGCCAAAAACATTAACTACACCTCTAGTAAGCAGGTCTCTACACAAGTGGGGAAAATGACATTAGCAGTGAATTGGTCCCACCTGGAAGTGTTAGTTTTGTGGCTTCTCATAGTGACAGATTTAATAAGAAAACAATTTCATTGCAGTTGGAAAGAAATGTAAAGACACAATCAGTCAGTCAGCAGTATCTTGATGACCATGTGTTGTAGGGCGATATATCAGTAGATAAAAAGACAGGCAGGCAGGCAGACCCACAGACAAACAGATAAGATAGATAGGTAGATATATAGATAGAAAATAGATGGATGGATGGTTGCATAAATAGATAGATAAAAAGATACATTGATAGACAGACAGACATATGGATGGAGAGAGAGATTATATATTTTCTTTGCACAATGTCCACAGGACCAGTTTAAATTGTGTGTGAAAGCCATCACATCAACTACAGGCTGTCTGGTATCCAGCATCAAGAGTTTCAAACACCAGCCATCAGAGACACACTTCAGGCGGGTGGTCACGTTCTGTGACCCTGTGATCTCCACCAGTGGAGCTCTGCTAAATTTTGCCTCAGAGGGCAGTTTCGTTGGCATTCCTGCTGTGTTGTCTGCGGAAGGTCTTGAGGCATACAAGTCTATCTTGGGTAAGTCTTAGTGGACATTTCTTCTTCTGTGCTTGCCTTTAAAAGGGCGGTGGCCATGTTGTCTTGTGGTTTAAAGCTAGGCTGTGATTTCTGTGCCTTTCATCTCAAGACATCCAATTTCAGCAGCTCCTTAATTAGTTGTCTTGTAAGGCATACCTATCAAGAAGCAGGTGTGATAAATAAGAATTATCTTTCTTCCTACATGTAATTCACCTACAGATGTGATTATCCATGACTCAGTGCCACAGTGACAGCCTTAGTCTCCATTCTGCTGCCAAGGGTTGATGTTCAATGCACTGCAAACATTTAGCACCCCAGTCAGTATTGTGTAATCTGGCAGTTTAAGATAATGTCGTCTGGCTTCTTTTCTCTACTTCTAAAATGCCTTGCATCGTCAGAGCGGGAAGAGATCTCTGAACAGACCCTTTTGTTTGCTTCCTGTTTGGTGTCCTATTCAGTGTCTCCGATATTTCCGTGTCCATTCTTTTGCATGGTCAACCTCTACTACTGCTGTACCTGTATAACATTTCTCTCTAGTTGGTTTATGAGAACTCTTCACTTTTTTTTACTAGCACTAAATAAACCACTGTCAAACAACAGCCTGTTCTCTATATGTCTACAAAGAGCTTGCACGTTTGGTTAGTTGAGGGTTTGTATTTAGTTTGGAGCAGGAGAAAAAGAACTGCACCAGTAAGTCCTCCAAGTTGTGAGTTAAAATTCTTATCCATGAGCTGCTAACATGACAGCTGGCAGCTTATCCACAGTCAGCTACTGAATCAGCTTCTTTTCTTTATCTGGTAACCTCATCAAAGTGTTCATGAGAGATGTAACAATCAGCGTGCTCTTTCTGATACAATGTATAAGTTCTCTATTTCTTTAAAGCTAGTCTTTATGCCATTGTTCCATATTTTCTGTGGTCCCCTCCTTGCTCTGTGTTCATTGTATTTTGATGCTTTCTTAATATCCTACACCAAAAAGGGGAAATCCACAGGTCACGGGAAGGTCTGATGTTTCAGAGGGTGGTAGATAGGCTGCACTCAATCGTGGGACCTAGGCTGCACGCAGTCGTGGGACCTAGGCTGCATGCAATAGTGGGACTTAGGATGCACTTTCTTGTGGAACGTGGGTGGGTTGAGGTTAGGGCGAGTTCTAGATATTTTAGGGTCCTTAAAAGCATCATGAAGCTGGGAAATCCAGTCCTACCATCCTCGAAAATGTTGGACTGTCCTGTGACATCATCTGGGCTAGGATATTACAAAAGGACCCGTAATTCTTCTTCATGGTCTTCTGAGGCAGCTGGCACTATGGCATTCACTGCTGCTCTTTAATGAACTAAATGACTAGTTTCAGCCCCGGGCTTCTTATGATTTAATTTTTAATGTTATCTCTTCTTGTTACTCCGGCAGCTCTTCCAAGACATCTCTCTGTTATAATTTTGCATTCGTTAGTTGAGTTCATTCAAGAACTGACATCACAGCACTCGGGGCATTTCCATAAGCGCTCTGTCCTCATCTTCAGCCGCCAGTGAAGAGTTCCAATACTAATGGTGCCGTTAGCAAATGTTGCATTGATTAGTGGTAGTAAGGTCCCATGTTTGACACTGGCAGCATAAAGTTGGCTAAAAATAATTACCATTGGATTTGCCTTGTTAATCAAAGGTATCTTTCAGTGTGTCGAAAGTTGTTAATTATTCCACTGGTGTAGCAGTTGAGTACATTATGATAAGCTGTGAATTCTGGTCTTCTTCTTCCACCTTTCTATCCCCCAATGGAGCATAGGCCCTCAACCAACTCACGCCAAGTCGTTCTATCCTTCGCCATTACATGGAGCTCTCCCCACGTCCTCCCAATTTTTCTAACCTCTTTCTCCAGCTCTCTTCTCCATGTGTTTTTTGGCCTTCCTTTATTATTCCAGGTGCCAATTCTGGAGGTTTTCCTAGCTGAGAGGAGGTAAGTCAACGATCCGGACTCCTTACGGCTTTCTCCACACCGTGTCATACTTCTTCTATTTGAAGAGCCTCCCCTTATCTTGGTTGGCTGGATTTTATTTGCTTCTCTTTTTGACTTATCCATGGTTGGTTGGTTTTTGTGGCTATGGTTTTTACAGGATGAGGTAGCCAACCTCAAGCCCAACCCTACCCTTAGTCGCCTCTTACGACATGCCTGGTAGGGTGCAGTGTCACTATTCTTTGCTTCCCGTGAGGGCCCCGGTGACACACGGGCGAATTCTGGTAAGTAAAGTTAAAGAATCCATTACAGTCTCAGAGATGTGGTCCTCCCTTTCTACCAAAGGAATAATCAGAACCTGTGACATCACCCTTTCCTTCCTCTGTCACCCCCCTCCCCACAAACACTTAGATCCTCTTTACACATCATCAGAACTTATGATAACTCCCTCTCTCCTGCACTTTCTCCCTCTTTCAGTTGGTGGAGCTTGTGATAACATCTTTCCCTACATCTCATTTTCTCTTTATCTCCCTACCTAAGAGATCAGTGGAATTATATCATAACTCCAATTTCTGTTTCTCTCCCTCTTTTGCATATTGGGTATTCTACCCAAATGATCAGCAGATTTTGTAACATCATTTCTTCCCATTTTTCTTTTCCCTCTCTGTCTTTCTCTACCTAAGAGATCTTCCTGTATCACCCTGTCCTCCCTATGTCCGTCTGTCTGCCTGCCTGTCCGTCTATCTGTCTGTCTCTCTCTTTCTCTCTCTTTCTCTCTCCTTCTCTCTCTCTTTCTCTCTCTCTCTCTCTCTCTCTCTCTCTCTCTCTCTCTCTCTCTCTCTCTCTCTCACACTCTCACACACACACACACACACAATTTCTCAAAGTGTATTATTGAAACATTCACAGGACTGTGCATGAGTATCGCCTCGGCCAATATTCAGATCTGCAGAGCGGTCCGGGACCTTGTGTATTCCTACTCAACCAAGAGACAGCAGGACAGAATGTCCCTGTGTGTGGAATCCATCACCCGGTCATCCTCACAGCTGCGCGACCTACTCCTCTCACACGAATTCACGCCAAAATCTGGTACCGATTTGTGCGGGCGTGCTGACTCGGATAGTACCTTGCAGACGCGTACATCAGAAAAGTTTGATATGTCTTCAGGTGTTTCTGAACCTTCACCCTCACAAGAGGCGGGAAGAATGACATCCCCATCCGCACAAACACTTAGATCCTCTGCTGAGAAGGAGATGAAGACAATAAATGATAATAAAGTTTCTCAGTTAGGAGGAGGTGATCCCCACAGTTCAGACACTGCAAAACATACTCAGGAGGAGTGTCATCGACATGTTACCCAGGCTTTCTTTTCATCACCCTTGTCATCGAGGCCTGTCTCAATGGCAGGAGAAAGCTCTGAAACTTCTTCACGTTCTGGCATCAGTGTTGATGGAGACTTGAAGTCAGTGTCACCTCAGCATTTTTTATCATCTCCATTATCTATATCATCCTCATCACTGACGGCATCATTTAGTGACGATCAAGATCTTTTAGACAGCAGTTTGTTGACTGAGTTAGAAAAGAAAGAAACAGTGTCTGCATTTAATAGTTGAAAGACCTCAAACAGGTAGTAGAGCCAAGAATTATTCAGGTTTTAATATGTATGAGTTGTGATAGGGCATCGTCACCTTCTTCAGTCAGCAAGATGTGTAAAGGAAAAGAAAGTAATTCTTGAAACAGTTACAGAAGTGAAGAACAGAATCGCTGTTTGACTGCAAATATGTTTATGTGACAATCTCAGAGGAATGACAATCTTGAAGAAATGACAATCTTATCTGAGATCTGCTGATCTATTCCTAATAAAATATCTTTTAATTTTCAAATACAGGAGCCAGTTTTCTGTGGCTTGATGCTTGTATGCCAACCAGAATATCTGGAAGTTTATATTTGGAGTGATTTTTATTGTTTAAAAAAAACCTGGGCTCTCTGGTCAACCTAACCTTTAAGGGCCTGGAAGTATCCTGGGAAATCAGAGTGGCCTGCATGATGTTGACCACATAACCCATTTAGAGCTTATTTTTCTTTACAAAATATGATTAATAGACTCTTTCTCAATCATTGAAGAAAAACCGGACCTTTTGAACTGAATCGCTACATAGAATTTTTTAGAAAAACAATGGACCAAGAAGAAGAAATCAATTTAATTTTTTCTGAACATTGAGGAGAATTGGCTCATAAACAGCATCTGGTCCTGAAAGTTGGGGTATGGGTAGCCTGGAGAAAACAGTGATAAAGGGTAGTTTCTGGAAAATTAGGCAGAGGCAGACCTCCGCGAAGGTTAATACAAGACATTGAAGATGCAATTTCTGTGAAAGCACATGGGGTTGAAGAAGTGGCTAGGGAAAGAGAGACTTTCAGGAGTGCTGTGGCAAGGGGGATAATCTGCTGATTGATGATGGGTCTGTACAAATGTGGGTGTAGCACCGTATACCTCGTGTGCCAGTAGCATGGCAACAGTATTTTCTAAGAACATTTCCTTGGTACCCATTATACGATGGGTCAGTCTCCCAGCTCAAGGTCAGGTATAAAAAAATGTTCCTGCAGAAGTTGGATGTGTCAGCCATAAGGTGACATCTGAAGATGTAATTGTGTTGTGCTCGTACACGGCACGGCCGCAATATTTGCACCTTTCAGCCAACATATCTGACTTCTGCAGGCATTTGTTGACCGGGTTAGTCTTCCCAGAATGTTTTTTGTGTATAATAAGTTAGTATGTGGGACATGCATCTCTGTGTGTGTGTGTGTGTGTTCATGTATGTGAATGTATACATGTGTGTATGAATGAGTATTTGTGTAGATAGATGTGTGCATATGTACATCTGTGCTGACAGACTAGAGTCTTCCCAAAGCTCTGCCATTGACCCCAGCTTAAGTTGCAAAGTAAAAAAAGTAAAGATCCCTTTTCACGCTTTTAGGTGCGTCGGGCATATGGAAGAGCACCTATATCTGTACAGACCAATCGGCTCTAGATAGGAAATGTGGTCAGCATCTTTATTGTGTAACATAACGTATTTATCAGGCCCTCTACTTAAAATACTTCAGTGTTGTAGATTTTCATTTCAGAGGCAATAACTAAAAAGTAACAGACCCTTTTCCACGCCTATAGGCGTATAGGGCATATAGGGCTAGAGCTATTTTTTTTTATAGACCGATTGGCACAAGATGGGTGATGTTGTCAGCATCACGCTGGCTGTCCAGAGGTGATGTTAACTCTTTCAGTCCGATGCTACTCATCACATGTTCATTAGTTACTTAAAAGACAGTAAATTCTAACAACGATAGGAACTTGCTGGTGCTAGACAGTTGTAGAAAACTAACTACCGGAATGGATTAGACATTTCTAGAGAATTACAGGGATAGGTTACATAGTTCTAGAGAGTTACATGTGTGGAATAAATAGTTCTGGAGAACTACAGGAATGGATTAGATAGCTCTAGAGAATTATAGGGATGGATTAAATAGTTCTAGAGAACTACAGGAGTGAATTAGATAGTTCTAGATAATTACAGGGATGGATCAGACAATTCTGGAGAATATTAATTATGGATTAGACAGTTCTAGAGAATTACAAGGATGGATTAGATAGTTCTAGAGAATTACATGGATGGATTAGATAGTTCGAATGAACGAACTTTATATTCAAAGAGTCACAAATTAGGCAGGCAGGCCTGTCTTACATTCGGCCCTTCCGAACTCCCTTCTTTCACACAGCAGTTGTATTTTATCAATAAAGCATTTTATGTTCATGTAATGATATGCATATTATAAATATTAAGTCAAAAACAAAAGCATGGGTGTTGAAATGTATGCGTACACTCGCGCGCAAACACACACACCCACATGCACACGCAAAGCTATTCACTCACTTACACACACATACATACAAACATGCACACACATATACACACACACATACACACACACACAAACATACATACATATACACACACACTTATACACACAGTCACACACACAGACACTCTCACAGAAACACACTCAAAAACACACGCATACAACTCAAACACATACAGGCACACACAGCTATACAGACACACAAACACACACATACACAAACGTAGCCACATAAAAAGACACCTATAAACACATACACACCGACCCGCACAGACATAAACCCACACAGTCACACACACACACGCAGCCACAGGCACACACACAGACACATACACACATGCAGGTAGGGAAACACACAGACACACACAGGGACATACACAACACTCACACATGCACAGATACACACACAGATATGCACATAGTCACAGACACACATACGCGCAGACACATAAACTGACACAAACAGAGACATACGCACACCAGACAATATATAATAGACACACCCATAGAGACATACACAGATACGCACAGACAGACACAGATATACACCCACAGTCACATAATGCACACACATACGCACATACATACACAGACACACATTGTCAAAAAGACACACACACACACACACATTTTCACAATTTTGGCCCCTGAGCAAACTTAGTTGACTAGCCCTGGATTAATAGGACAGTTCTGGAGAGCTGTTTGGTAGGATTAGACAGTTATAGAAAACTGTATGGATGGATTAGACAGTTCTAGAGAAGTGCAGAGATGGATTAAACATTGTAGAGAACTGAAGAGATGGATTCAACAGTTCTTGAGAATTACTGACAGGGATTTGCTATTTCAAAAACTACACTGTGCATAACAATTATAATTTCCAAAGAGCAGATGGGCAGAATGGGAGCCAAGGTCAGCTAAATAACAAAATCTGCCTCAATACAAATTGAACCCCTCAGGTTGGCAGGCGAGTGCATAGCGTTACACTGCTACGAATCCCATTTATTCAGTAGCTTAGAATATATTTATCTGAAATATCAATATTTTTGTCAGACATCCTGCAAGAATAAATAACATTCACCAGCTATTTTTTTTGTGTGTGCACATTTTATTTTTAAAGAATTTAAATTTGTTTGTAATATATTAGTACACCCATGTAAAGATGAAATATACATACAGCTGTTTTATTCAGTTTATAACATTATAAATCATGTCCTTGTTATTCTGATTACTTCATTTTCTTGATTGATGTACATTTTAATTTGTGAGTACCACCTTAACTGCTTGCAGGGACATCACATTAGCTACCTCTGTCACAAATTTGTCAGTTTATCTCGTCCTGAAATATTATTTGTCCTACAATTTTAACCTGTCCAGGATTTATTCTTGTCCTCAAATTTATGACCTTTCTCTACATTTATTACTTGTCATCAAATTTAGTTATGATTTTGTCTGGGATTCACACCTCATGCTCAAATTTATTATCTTGTCCTGGATTTATTACTTGTTCTTTTATTTATTATTTTCTCCTTTAATTTTTTTCCCAGAATTTTTTTACTTGTCCTGGTAATTATTGTCTTGTTCAGGAATTCTCATTTGTCTTGATAATAATTATCTTGCTCAGGATTTGTTATTTATCTTTAAATTTATTTTGCATCGGGTGTTTATTATTTGTTAGACTCTCATTTGTTCAGGCTTTTTCTTTTACTAGTCTTCACTCTTACTGTATATTGTTTCACATACTTATGTGTGTGTTTTTCCTTAGTTCAGTGGAGTGCCAAATATATTCAATCATTTGTTCATATTTATTGCTATTAAATTGTCTTTAAATAAACAGAGGGGGAAACTTTGAGGCTGTTAAATATTATGAATTAATCAAGTAACAGAAAGTGTATTGATTGCCACTCATAGAAAGAAGTAGATAGATAGAACACACTAGACAACAGATTTTATGTTGTCTAGTGTGTTCTTCTATCTATCTACTTCTTTCTATGAGTGCCGATCAATACACTTTCTGTTACTTGATTAATTCATAATTGCTATTTAATTAGTGTTTCATGCTTGTTTACCTGCTCAAAGGTCATCGTTAAAATGCAAAATCAGTGGAGATTTTTTTTTCAAAATGTTAGAAAAAATACAAATGCACGTGAGCTTTACATGATACAATTATGATAAACAAAGGATGTTGTGGTGATAAGACTTCATCAGTATACAACAAGAAACAAAACAGTGAAGGAAATCATGCTGAAATTACTACATTGTGGCATTAATAAATATGGAAAGTAAAAGCAGCTGGCATGGTGTTGACTTGACTTGCTTTACGGGAAAAAAAAATTGTCACATTCATTAATAATTGTGGCTAGGTAATTTGCACCATATAAAATGACTTAACATTGCTGGCTGCCAAGTAGCCCTGAAAATGACTCTTGCGGTGTTGACACGATCAAGAGAGACAGACCCAACTACTGTCATGGCGACGACAAAGTCGTATACAGGCAAGCCAAAGGGCGACCCAGTTGCCGATGTGTTGACTCATGCTGAATGTTGTGAATAAATATGTCTTGGATCATGCACCTTTAGATGGGTCACTGCTGTTGACAAGATCTTTACCATACTTGACTTACGTAGCCTTGGCGATGAGTTTTATTGTTTGTTTTATTGACATTACATTGTCCTTCAACATGTGAGCACTTAACATCAAAATAATGTTGCATTTGATTTTACTTGTATTTTTATTCTAGTCTGTTTTTACGTATTCTAATAAGAATTTTTTTTAATTCATTTATTGTGTGTCGGCTGCATTGATAGTTTATCTTTAGTTTATTGTTATATATACATTTTTATATGAAATCATCATCATCCTTTTGTGTTGTTTGTACATTACTTATCGCTTGTACTGTATAACTTCATCCATTCTGTGCTGTGTATCTTATCTATATCATGGATACACTCCAGTCCAGATCCTTTGGCCTCTCTGATTTAGGTTTGTTTAAGGGTTCTTTTTCTCCTTTTATTCGCCTGAAATAATTTGTCTGTATCTGTAATTGTATCTGTCTTATAAATTAATTGTTCTTATTCTTAGGGATTATGTTAAATACTGCATGAAGATATGTCAAACCAAACAAGAGTAGAACCAGTGAGCTTTATATTATCACAAACACAAACAACAAATGAATGCTGCAGCAAGAACATCTGCACATTTACATGATTATGCAATAACCGGAACAAGAATACACAAAAATCACTTAACTGAAGTGTGAGCTGCCATGGTCTAGTGGCTAAACGCTCACCTGCGGATCAAAAGGTAATGGGTTTAGGTCCTGACATGGGCCAGACTTTTTTTAACAAATGACCTTGGCTCCCAGGTCGACCATGTCCTGAGTGGGTACCAGGTACAAACCTGGGAAGTAAAGGTGGCCGGTGTGATGCTGACCACAACATCCACCAAGTGCTATTTGGTCTGCAAAATATAGGTCTAGCCCTATATACCCAATATGCCTGAAAGCGTGGAAAAGAGTCCTTAACTTACTTAACTTATCTGAAGTGTCTCTGAGAAGAATCACATATCTGTCCCACCAGGTGAATCTTTGACATGTGAGTGTTAAATACTGCAGCTTAATTTGTTTTCTGCGTTGTAAAAATCAACATTGTTATTTTAATGTCTTGCCTCCCAGTTTGCAGCCTGAATGATTGACACCTACTGACAGAAAGAGTCACTATTCTAATGCAAATCCAACAAAGCTGATCCCTGTTACCCTGCTGAGCCACAGAACACACTGGCGCTTGCAATTGTTACAGAGTAAAATATCATGTCTTTTGGGATAGGATATACCGGTTTCTCTTTTCTCATCTTGTTTCTCTCACATGCACTGATATTCAGGTGTGTTATTAATTAAAAACTGGTGTGGAAATATTTGAAGATGAAACTAGGCCAGAGCATTCAATTTCTGCTTTCTTGACAACAATAAAATCAGTCTTATTTATGTGTCGAATCATGTGTGCATAATTAATGCTGATCATTGCATAAGGGACAGTCAGCATCATAGTGTATGCATTCTGTCCAAAACTCGATATTGATATTACTTGATATTATAAATGTTTTTTTTTGCCTCTTGGAATGTTTTTTTGTGTTACTCATCATCATCATGATGTGCCATGTCCATATCCGTGAAAGTAAGTAAGCTTTAGGACCCTTTCCTTTCTCTGGCGCACTGAGCATATAGTGCTAGGCCCATAATTTTTTAGACTAATCAGCCTTTAGTGTTTGATGACGTGGACAGCATCACACGGAATACTTTTTCCTCAGAAAAATGTTTTCTTCTTCTTTAGGTTCACCAGCTGTGAACACTGGCCAGAAAGTTCTGGTCACTCATCCACTTCTGGTCATTGGTCTTGTTCCAGAGCTTAGGTTTTCACAGGTTTGTTAGAAGTCTCAGGTCAGTTTTCTCTATTTCATATTCAGTTTATGCCTTGTTGGACTGGCTAAAGCATTCAGGTATTTATCTCTGAAATTGTATGCGAAATAAAATCGTAGTGTAATAAGGATATACAATGGTGGTTTCCCTGACCTTTGATATGTTTGTCTATAATTCTCCAGTAACCTTTGTTTAAAAAGTTGAATCACAGAAGTTAGAAGATGGCATAGGTTATGTAAGGCACTTCAGACCTGTCACAGATCTTTGAAATACATTACAGAGATAGGCCACCCTCCCTCTTGCAACTCACCACATCTACTAATGTCTCCCTCTCCTCACTGACAACCAAATTAACCTACCACATCTACTGTCTCCCTTCCCTTTTGCAACCCACCACATCTATTGTCTCCCCTCCCTCTTGCAACCCACCACATCTACTGTCTCCCTCCCCTCAGTGACCACCACATCTACTGTCTCCCTCCCCTCTTGCAACCCACCACATCTACTGTCTCCCTCCCCTCAGTGACCACCACATCTACTGTCTCCCTCCCCTCTTGCAACCCACCACATCTACTGTCTACCTTCCCTCTTGCAGCCCACAACATCTACTGTCTCCCTTCCCTCTTGCAGCCCACCACATCTACTGACTCCCTTCCCTCTTACAACCCACCACATCTACTGTCTCCCTCCCCCTTGCAACCAACCACATCTACTGTCTCCCTTCCCTCTTGCAACACACTACATCTACTGTCTCCCTTCCCTGTAGCAATCCACCACATCTACTGTCTCCCCTCCCTCTTGCAACCCACCACAAATACTAATGTCTCCCTCCCCTCACTGACCACCACATTAACCTACCACATCTACTGTCCTCCTTCCCTCATTCAGTCCACCACATCTAATAGCTTCTCCTTTCTGTTAGTCACTGCCACCTGCGACCACCACATCAACACACCCACATGGGACTACAGGTGACTTTGTAACAGTTTTATGGTGCAGACTAGTAATGAAGAAATGCACTTTGACTCACAGGTCAACCTGACCGAAAAAGTGTACCAGGAAGTGTTCTGGGAAGAAAGAATGCCTGGCATGATGTTGGTGACATCAAGTGCTGAATGCTGTGTTTGAGGCTAGGACCATACGTCTGGAGCACCTGAAGGCATTATACGGGTTCTTTAGTAAACTGTTTAAGTGCTAAATACTTGTTACCTCAACTCTGCCTTGACCAGGGAGTTGAGGTAAACAGCAGTAAATGTTTAGAGGAGTTGATTTGATTCAAGAACCAACATCACAGCTGTGATGGCATTTCCATTACGCTCCATCCTTATCTTCAGCAGCCAGTGTAGAGTTCTGATACCAGCGGTGCCAGTAGCAGTCTGATTATACTTCCTTCTTTTCTCTGAGCGTCGAGTATCAGCCAGATTAATTCATCATTCCTCACTGCATCACTCTCACCAGACTGGTGATCTGTTGGCTCCACCAGATTGGACATGTTCCCCCACAAGACCCTAACCATGTCTGCCTTATTATGCATCAGTATTCCACCAAGTTGTACAGAGCCAGCCAGTTTGTCCACCTGTTCATTTCCCAACACACTGATTCAGACAACGCTCCTCGCCCATGCCTCTCTGCATGAAGCACGCCTGTCCTCACTTCCCTCAACATGCTGTCTGAGTCAGTTACAGTCACCATACACTCAGGTCTGAAAGGTCAATATAACATTCATCTGTAATAAAATTTAACAACATTTTTTTTTTCAGAATGATCAAGAAATGCCATGATGAGGTTTTTGGCACTGAAATGGTTTAGAAATTTGGATTTTGCATTAACCCTTTGCATCTAAATTGTAATTCTGGAAAAAGACTAAAGTCCAGAAGTGGACAAACAACTGGAACTTTCCGCTAGAGTTTAAAGCCCGTGAACGCTATGAAGAAGAATATTAGCTTTTCTATCTCACTTGTATAATTTCTCAATTGAAGTCTTTAGACCTTGGTGTTTTAAGCGTAACTCTCTGGGATATAAGGATTGCAAACAGCAACTCTTGGTAGTGATACAACTAAATAGGTATCCTAAAGTGTCTTCTGGGAACGACTACATCACATGTCAAGTTTGTGAGAAGTTTCAACGTTCTCATAGGCCTAAACAAATAGCACCATATATATTACACACCAGTACCATGAGGATGGACCTTTACCTTCTGTTTACTTATACCATAATATTGTTTCTTTACAAAAAAATTTTTTTTCTGAATGATATATTTTTTTCCCCCACAGAAATATGTTGTGATACTTCCTAGCATAGTACACACCACCTTATAAAAGTGGAATTGAGTTTGGACATAAATATGTGCATGTTAGTCTGAACAGCACAACACGTGTTTAACAATCAGAAGTATATATAATAAAAGATGTGGTAGATTCTTGTTTTGTAATTATATTTCTGAATGGCTGATTTCCTAGAGTAATATTTGAACACATCTTGTGATACTTCCTAGCATAGTACTCACAATCTTACATAACTGATACTGGGTTTAAAAGTAAGGTGCATAATAGTTTATGAACAGCACAACACATGTTTAACAATCAGAAGTATGTAATAAAAGATGTGGTAACCCAATAGCGCGTGTCTCTGTTAAATAACTTTGTTTTTGTGAAGAAACATTTCCTGTTTTGATTTGTGTCTGTCACTGAAAGAACCCTTCTTGTGTGAGTGTCTCTCCATGTAGCTACCAAGGCTCTTTTGGGAGGGGGTGGGGTGCTTTAAAAAACCCACTGCCCCACTAACATGCGTTTAGTATGAGTCGCCTAATTAAACGTGTTTCCTTTTAAGTCAGAGTGCATCTGCCTGAGAGACAAGGAACTAACAGTCTACATACAAATAAGCCAGATCTGTAAAACGTATGTACACGTAAAAATGAAAGTTCTGGGACAAGACTAAAAGTCTAGATGTGACCGAACAACCAGAACTTTCTGCTGACGATTTCAGCTGGTGAACGCCAAGAAGAAGGCGCGTGTCATTAATTCATTATAATAGTTTTAATTGTATTTTCTAGCGTCATTTTGTGGAAAAACATGTGTGTTAAAAATGATTGACAGTTCATGGTACAGAGGACGAGGACGGGCATGTCTACCATTGTAACATGGTATTGACTAAGATTGCTTACACAACGTGTACAAGTTAAGGACCGTTTTCCACGACTTTAGGTATATAGGGCTAGACCTATATTTTATAGACCAATCGGCACAAGATGGGTGATGTTGTCAGCATCACGCCGGCCGCCTTTACTTCCCGAGACTGCACCCGGTACCCACTCAAGGCTGAGCGCCAAGGTCATTTTTGAAAAAAGTCCGGCTCTGCCATGGAGGAACCCACAACCTTCCGATCCGTGTCGAGCCTCTAGCCACTCTGCCTCCCTTACACAAAGTGGTAATAACAAAAAACAGACATGACAACAGGAAAAAAAAAACAGAGAAGCATTTATAGGCAGACAGATTCACCGGCAGAGAGGCAGGTAAACTAATAGACAAACAGACATACACGTGAATGGGTGGACTGATGCATGGATAGGTACGTGGGGATATAGTTAGGTAGACAAACAGGAGGATAGGCCAATATGTTTATGAATGAGCCAGCGGATGGATATGTAGGTGGCTGAATAGACAGACAGAGAAGAGAGATAAACAGAGTGATGGATGGGCAGACTGGTTAGCTGATTAACATAAAAATGGAGAGAAAACACAAAAGTACCCGACAACCGGTCCTTTTAATTTTTTTTTTTTTTTAAATCTCAGGAGCTGACACAAACAAAACAAAAATCATTAACTAAGATACAAGTTTCTTTCTGCAAAACAAAATTTACTCTAAAATTACTAGCTGTCATTAAATAATCACAAATGTTTAACTGGCTAGAGTATTGTGACTTTTCCTTGTGCTTTCCTGCTTGACAAAACTTTAATGTTATACTTTTCTGCTCTTTGATGTTTTAAGATGAACATATAAATAGGTTTAACCTGAAAATTGTGACAATAATAGAGAATTATGCTTTTAAATCAATACATGGAAAGCAACATTTCCCCCCGATTGCAGTAATGTAATTTCAACAAAACGTTGAAGTTCTGTGGTGAATAGGGTAGTTGAGGATGCCATTACGGAGAGGACAGTTTATTATAATATAGAAAGCTGAATTGTCAGTTTATGCAGTTTAAGAATTGAACTTATTCAACTTGCATGTATTCTTGAAGCTCGGTAATTTCAGCGTCGTACAGAATTATCGACATTTGTTGTTTCTTCTTTTTCTTTAGTACAGAATGCGGCTGTGTTTAAAAGATGGCAGTAGTTTCACATCGCACAATCTTGAATGGTTAGTAAAATGTTTACTATAAGATTGATTTATGTGGTTTTTTTTAAAGAAAAAAATGTACCCATACTCAACACAAAGTGTTTATAAAGGGGCCAGTACTCACTACTATGTGTCTATCATGTTAGTTGGGTATCCTTTACAGGAGTCGCAGAACCACCCAAAACAACCCCTGGCAGTTGTGTGGTTTTTCTAAGCAAATTTACGTCCAGTAGTTTGCTATTGCCTACTGGACGGTTGGCTTTCTTGATACCACTGTCGAAACCAACGCAAGACCCATGTCCCGAAGCTGGGATCGAACCCGGTATCCCGGCATTATTACAAAGCGTTCGCATAGACTTAGCCACAAAGCCGACACTATGTGTCTATAGCAGCGCTTAAAAAAAAATACATGCCTAAACAAAGGGGCGGTAGTGTGTGCCGTTGCGTACCTCCAGCAGGGAAAGTTCCTGCACAGAAGTGACCAGAAGAGATCAAATCGGGAATCAGGTCATAAGCGATAAAGTCAGCAAAGATCCGTGAACAAAGACGGCAAATACAATTGTTTGCGCACTTAGAGCGCGTTTCTTGTGATACCATACAGTGCTTATACTAAAGGAGAGGAGCTGATCAAGATCAATGAAGAATGAAAACATCAAAGAAATTTATAACATAATCAGTGTCTGTGGCTAGGTGGAAGAGGCAAAATGTAGAACCCGTCGCTCCTCTACACCCGAAGCAGTAAATAGAGAAAGGGAAAGATAAAAAGATACGCTAAGCGCGTAATTATGTGCGTGATTCTCTCTGGATTGATTTCAGCATAATCCAAGCATAACAAACATTATTCGATGAAGATAAATTCGTTGAAAAGTTTCGAAAAAAAAAAAAAAACCGCCAGCGCAGAGTCGTATCTGTGGAGCACCACAGAATAAATGTTTAATAAACATTGATCGATAAAGATAAAAGGAGCAACGATCGCTTGCTCGCCTTTCCTTAGCCATGAATTCGAATCTCATTCGAAGGGGGAGGTATTTTGTGCGCAAAGCTCCGCCTGACTGCAGTCTTAAATTGAGTGACTTTTAAAATTTCCACCCTTTTTGTGTGTAACGAATGTGTGAATTTTTTTTGTCGCAATTAGGCAGCTAGCAGAAGGCGGGAAACTATACATGAGTCCTCACTGCGACGCGTTACGGCATAAGCAAGGGGTTGCGTGGTCTCGTGGTGTCCGCGTCGTGTGCTAGAGGTTCCGGATTCAATCCCCGGTTAGGGCTGGGATATTTTTTTTTACATGGACTTGGACTTCAAGTAATCCTCCATGGTCTCTGGGTAGTGAGATCGGACGCCCGTGTGCATTTTTGCGCACGTAAAATGCCCCTGGCAGTTGAAAATCGAAAAGAGTAACCCAATGGCGCTGACCGGGCAAAAATGTGTAGTTAAAAATCTACCCAAAGTATTTCAGGATCCTCGCCGGTGCTGATCCTCTTCAGACTTAAACTTGAGTTTGCAAAAGAACGGAGCACATGGGTTACTACCCTGTGCCATGATGTTGATCCGTTGTTCAAACATCAAACCTCAAACATCATAAGCAGTAGGACAAAGAAAGAAGATGAAAGCTATATTCTCAGTGGTAATTCCGTCCGAGCAATGGAGGATGAATCTACTGTTAAACTCAAAGTTTTATGATACATAACTATTAAAACAGTTTACACGGAGATGTGGTCTAATATGACTTGGGGTATCCCAGATACAACTGAACCTACCTATCCATCTATTCTCAGGCAGGAACTCGCTCACACAATTGACCACGCATTTCGCTTTATCCTAATTCCCTGCACCAGCGTGTTGGGAATAGTCGGGAATATAACCAGTATTGTCATACTGACCAGCCAATGATTCAGGAAATCGTCCAATATTCTTCTCCTGGCTCTGGCACTATCTGACATCTTATTTCTGCTGGGGCTGAACAACATCCCCATGTCTATCTACTTGGCAAACGTACCTCAGGGTTTCATGTTTTCTGAAAGAATTAATTACATACTTTATGTACTGCAAATGACGCTTCTCTGTACCCAAGCTATTGGAATGCAGACGGCTTTGTCCATACCAGCGTTAATAACAGGAGAGCGTATTGTAACAATATTCTGTCCACTAACGATGAATTTGTTTGTAACTCCGCTGCGTACAATGATTGTAGTTTCTTGTATTTATATATTACATTTCGGACAGTGTATAACTCAATTTATTTTGTATATCCAGTTTGACCAATTGTCAATAGATGGTTTCAGTCTGGGAAGGCTGCTGTACACAGATTTATATGTGAAAGATGTCAAAAGCGGACTCAATGGACTGATGACTAACCTGGGTAATTCTATGACAGGCATAATACCAATCACCATAGTTACCTGTGGCTGTATTGTTATTGGAGTCCGGGTGACGCTTTTTAACAACAGACGTATGCGACTCATCTCTCGTCAAATAAAACCAACACACTCAAAGTTTATCTCGAAGACGACTAGAACGTTACTCAGTATTTCTATCCTATACAGCTTGTGCAGTGGTTTCGGATTTGTTCTTCCCTATGTTATTACCATCAAACCTATTGCTGACGATATACAGTTTCAAACTGTTTTATTTGCCGTGCAAGATTCGCTATTCTCCATCAACAGTGTTATGAATTTTGTAATTTATATTACTAGTAATAAGACACTCAGAAAATCAAGAAAGACTAAGAAATCCAATAACATTAATTACAAACTTTCGCTGGCGAAGGATACAATTTAAAATATTATTTCAAGAATTTATTTTCAAATATATGACTATAATTTTAGGTAAGCAAAAGCATTCTTGCAATGTACATATAACAAGCGTAAACATTTGGCTGTGTCTGCCAGACAACAAGTAAGTCGGCGAATGTATGTACTACTGTGTCATCGATGTTACTTTAATAGAAGAATGCTTAACTTCCATGGATTGTGAAACTGAGTAATTCAAACGTGTTGGAAAAATTTTGAGATCTTACACAAACGTTGACGCTGGCCAGTCACATTATAGAAAGTGAAAAACTGGAACACTGTAACATCTTGACACAATTCTAGAAAGAGAGAAGCATGAAACCAAAGAGAGGGGATTCATGAAGTTTATCGTTACCACAACCATCTAGCAAAGAACGTCGCTTCCAGAACAAGCTGCCAGAAAGCAACTCGGTCCCTCGCCGCTGCCTCATATGCTAAGCTGCCCACGGTGTTTCGTGTGTACTGCAAACAATTTGTTCTATGATGAGTAAAATGAGCCTCTTCCACGCCTTTAGACGTATTGGGCGTATAGGGCTAGACCTATATTTTTTTATAGACAAATGGCACCTAGTGGGTGATGTGGTCAGAGTCACGCCCGCTGCCTTTACTCGTCATGACTGCACCTGGTACCCGTTAATGCTGGGTCGACCTGGGAGTCCAGGCCATTCTTTCATGGTGAATATCCTGGGACAATAACGATCTATTTTCCACTTGTTTTCCATATTCAAATGAATTCTGACCACGCCTTCGGTCTTTAGCAGCATTTTAGTTTGCCATGGTCTCAGTGTAGGATCTGGAGCCGTATTGTTTGGTGGTTGGGTGGGGTAGGGTGATTTAGGGACAATAGACCTACTGCTCCTCAAACAAGCGTGTCGTGAAAGGCAGCTAATTAAGGATTTGCTGAAACAGGATATGTTGTTTAGTAAAGTGCAGGGTCACAGCTTAAATAAACAACAACGTGCCAGCCGTGTTGTGATAGCGAACGTAGGAGAGGATTACCATGGCAAATGAGACCAAACATTGTGGTACACCCGCTAAAAGCAAATGGCAACCTAGATATGTCCTCTTAACTATTGCTGGTCATTATCAGCCATGATATTGAAGACTACAATACCAGTGTTCTGTCTCGTGTACTTTCAATAATTTATAAAACGGATATTCTTCCATGCTTATTCAGAACGGGACAGTGTTTCCTTGAATCATCGCGTGTTAATCTTTCAGTGTCCATTTCTAGAAGGGAAACTGTCTTTTGATTTCCCTCCCAACATGGGACGCAATTTTCCTTATTTGAACGCCCACCCCGGTTGTTGTACAGGGCCTAATATTACATACCGGTAGGACGTTGCTTCTGGGACTTGTGCCTGGGTGATCCTCATCCGAATGGTGGCACTTTGTGTCACTAAGTATTGGTCGCTCGTTGTACGGTCCTGGTGATATTAAGTGATATATATATATATATTTCTCCATGGGTGCTCTATTTGTTCTACTGCACTGTTTAGTCGACACGAACAGCCTTTACAAAGTAAGCTTTATCATAACTCCCGTCTCTGGCCTCGGGAGTTACGTCTCGAATGGACGCTAAATTGAGAAAGTCTTATTATCAGATGCGGGACAGATTCCTTCCGCCAACACAGGCGGTGGTTCGGCCGTGGTTAGTGGCCTCCCCTGAACCAGTTCAACTTACCTGTGAGTATACTTGACACACAACTCATTCCAAATGGATACAGGGTTGAACAGGCTTCAGTTAGGTATGCCCTGACATATTCTTTAAGATGTATTATAAGTTTTCCGTGTGCTATACCACACTCAAACTTGGGTATTTTGTATAGCGGGGAACGGGTTATGAGCTGAACCAAGCAGCAGGGTGTACTTCTTCCCAGTAGTCACAACATTCTTCAAGTTTCACTCTTTTAATATCGTGATAAGTCCGGTGCTCTATCTAAGTTAATTAAACCAGCCGCGCGGCGACAGAGTTTCAAACTCCTTGTGGTCCGAGTTCACGTTCAGGGGTAGGCAGAAATTTTTACACAGTTTAAAAATTGCTACTTCAAATCAAAATAACCGTAACATCGATTTAGTAAGAACAGCGACCATGCTTCATTGCAATGGTTGACTTTATTTAGATGGGGTAAACCAAATCCCGTGTTTTTAAAACATATGACTGCATACAGCAAGAACTGATTTTACTGCAGTCCAACAATTATGTGCTATGTTTGCCCTCCTTAATATCCAACAAAGAGCCCAAACCCCAGGCTGCCAGTTGCAAACTGATTGAAAGTACGCCTGTTTCACCCCCCCCCCCCTCCCCAGTAAAAGGTCGCCCTGACCAACTGTAATCTCTCAGTTCAATCTCTCCAGATACCAGTGCTGTGTGTGTTCTGTTGCACTGTTTAGTCGATACCAGGGAACCTTTACAGTTTCCCCTCTATCTAAATGCAGCTCACCACCTAAATGATGAGCCTGTTCATTAGCACCATCAGCTGAATATTTCTTGCCAAAACATCCACAATAGACTTCTTCTGATTTAAGTTGTTCAAAGTGAAACCAACCATTCTGAGCGCACGACACAATTTTCTGTATTCCGAAATTGTATTTGTTTAAACACAATGAAATATGAAGTTTAGGACGTATTTTCTTATACATGATGAGAATCTCTCTGCCGGTTTCCCCCACTCAGACGTAACTACGGTTTTGACAACTGTTGTGAATTAAAGAATCGTAAATGGGTGGCCTTGCACTTGGTCAACTCAAGCAATTTAAAATCGATTAGCATTTTTGTCAACACTGACCTCTTACAAATACTATAAACTTGTTAGGTCAAGGACTGTTGAAAAACAAAAAAACAAAAAAAAAAACAACAACAACAACGTGATAAAACATATATCTGTCTCTTTCAGATGTTTGTGATACGTTTTCTTCGGATCCTAATCTCTTTTGATTATGTCTAGCTTCTTTGTTGTGCTATCCAAGGAAGTATTTTCTGTACAACATCTGAAGGATCAACGAAGTGTGTGGTTTGTCGACTCATTTTTTCAGTTAGTATTATATTAACTTTAAATGAGTTTTTAAAATTGTTTTGGGTTACAGAACTTTATCATCACTAAGGGAAGGAAATATTACCGATAGAAAATTTCGCCGAAATAGGCATATCTGATCACTTTTATTCTGCTGAAAACAACTTCTGTGTCAACTTCAAACCTACTTCAATATTTAAAGTAATACTTACCTCCCGGAGCTGATAAAAAAAAAACAATAAAAATAAATGTGCACATTCTCAAAATAGGCTACGATGTGTACATTACGTTTAATCACACTGAGTGAAACTTTTCATTCAATAATAATTACACAATAAACCAGAAACAGTCCTGATCAAACAACCAAAATATCCATTTTGTAAGAAGAGCGACCATGCTTCATTGCATTGGTTGACTTTATCTAGATGGGATTGAACCAAATCCCGTGTTTTAAACACATGATTCCATACATCAAGAACTGATTTCGTTGCAGTCCAAACATTATGTGCTGTGTTTGCCCTCCTTAATAGACAACAAAGAGCCCAACACCTCCGCTGCAAACTGATTGAAAGCACGCCTGTTTCTCGCCCCCCCCCCCCCCACCCCAACAGTAAAAGGTCGCTCAGACAGGCAGTTCACTCCTAGTTCAGTGTCTCCAGATATCGGTTGCACTGTTTAGTCGATCCCAGGGAACCTTTACATTTTCCGCCTTATCCTTAAGCAGCTCACCACCTAAGCCATAATGCATCTCGCCAACTAGAGGGTGAGCCTGCTCGATACCACGTACACCCAAATATCCTGCACAAAGCATCCATCAGTAGGCTTCTGATCTAAGCCAAACAAAGCTAGACAACCGCAGCACAGGGTGACCTTGATGGTCCGTGGCTCGTGAGTGGGCCTCTGACACATGGCTAGAAGGAAAGTCGATTTGCTTGCAACTGATCTGATCCCATATAAATTACAACTTCAGTCTAATTTTTCAATAACATAAAGTAAAACCCCCCCCCCCCCCCCCCCCCCACGACTTCAGGTGCATTGAACTTAAAAGTCTAGACTTATATTTTTACGGACCAGTCGGCATTCGGTTGGTGATGTGTAAAACATCACACCGGTCGCCCTTTACTTCCCATGACTTTACTTGTAGCCATTTGATACTGGCTTGTTGTGCAAGACAAGGTTATTTTTGAAAAAAATGCCTGACTCGTCAGAACCCGAACCCGGGACCTTCAGATCCGCAAGCGAGCGTCTGGCTATGAATAGGGAAAAAATATAATATAAATATTAAGGAAAGAAATTGCATCGTTAAATTTGAAAATAATAGTGGCTACTTTGTTTTAATCCCTAAACAAAACATATTGTTTTTTTTTATTTACAACCTCTTATTCATAATGATGTACTATTTATAATATTCTTAATTTAAAATATTATTTTACATATTTATATTTTTTGTATATCTATAATATAGTTTTATAAAATGCTTACATGGGGGTAGAAGCCTGTCCTAAATCTGTGCGCGACTACCAGGTATCTGATGGTGGAAAGGCCTCTAGATATAGAGGTTAGCCACGAAAAAATTTAATAAGTGGCCGTGGACCAAAACACGTGATGGTCATTGAGAGGATGCGAGTTAGTTGGTGGGACAGCTAGGTCTATAAAATACCTCAAACTCTACGACATGGCCATTGGAGGGTGAGAGGAGCCAAAACCTCTCCCCCCTGCTGCCTTGCAGGGTTAGTTTCTTTAGCAAAGGTTATTAGTGTCAAACCATTTACAAACCGGCGGAAGTTAAGGGGAAGCCACCGCTGTATTATCCCTAGAAAATCATGCCTCGAAACATAACGGATTCAGACAACGACGTGAATGGGGATTCCAGTTAAATCACCTCGTCTGATAGAGAGCAACATGTTCTACGGGTGATACCCGACCGTCATCTGGCTACTGTAGAAAAAGTAAATGGTTGAAACATCCTGAACATTGGTAAATGGAATTTAGGAACACTCGAACCAAACGAAAATCAAGATAACATCAAGATGGAACTGAAGAGAATACTATGGCCATGAGCAGGGGACAAGTATTCAGATCAGCACATAATTATTTACTTAGGTGGGAAGGAATATAGTAAGGAAGTTGGTATTATTTTGGATCCAAAGAACTCAAAACCTTTGAAAGGATTTTAGACAATATCAGATAGAGTAGTATTTGTAAAATATTTTAGCAGACCGTTTGACATAAACTTAGTACAGATTTATGCCCCAACAGGAGATAGTTCAGAAGAATACATTGACGTATTTTATGACGAGTTAGACATGACTGTTGATCAAAGCAAAAGCTGTAAAGTAACAATGGTGCTCGGACATTCAACGCCAAAATAGGAAGTGAAAAAGTGTACAGAATAACGGGTTGCTATGGCCTAGGAAAAATAATGTGAGAGGTGACAAAATAATAGCATGGACTGAGTCGCACAACATGATAATAGGTAACACCTTGTTTAAACACCATCCTCGAAGACTGCGGACTTGGGAAAGTCCTGGCTGTAATGTCCTCAATCAGATTGATTATACTTTGATTTCAAGAACATTCAGGAGCAGCTTAGTTGGAGCAAAAACTAGACCAGGAACAGACAGCTTTAGTGACCATGTTCCAGTTGAAGAAAAGATAAAAAAAAACAAAAAAAAAACTAATAAATAATCTGAAGAAACACAAAACATCACGTTAAATTTGTGAATACTTGAAAAGGATAAAGAAATTAAGGAACAGTACAATGTCACTGTAAAAATAAAAACGGTAAGATGCAATGCAAATTATACATACTATTGATGAAAAGTGGGATATGTTGCGTGAGTCAATTCAGCAAACATCAGAAGAGACCATCCCCCAACCCATACAGTTGCAAAAAAAAAAAAAAAATAGATGTCAACCGAAATTCTGCAGTTGATGAATGAAAGAAGGAAGAAAAAACATGATAAAGTAGAATACACTAAAATACAAAAAAAAAAAAAAAAAAAAAAAAAACCATAAAATTATGAACAAATGGAGAGTGGCTAAAGAAGCCTGGCTGAATCAAATGTGTACAGAGATTAGGGAAAATCACAGGAAAGACTCACATTACATGTACCAACAGATAAACATGCTAACAGGAAAGATGACACGTAACAGCACTGGGTGTTTGAAATAAAAACAATGGCGACTTAATGATGGAACATAGTAATATAATTAACAATGGGCAGAGTTTATAGAGAAATTTACGATTATAATAGACCAGATATAGAACTGCAGACCAACAATGATGGTCCACCAATAATGACTCCAGAAGTTGAGGATGCATTACATCACATGAAGAAAGGAAAAGCACCCGGGCCAGACAACATCTCAGTAGAAAAAATCGAAACACTGGGAGATTCTAGAATTGAAAAAACTAAACTTTTAAAGGATAATTATATTAATGAGTACATTCCAATTGGCCTTTTGAAATCCATATTCATAGCTCTGCCAAAGACACCGGGCACTTTAAAATGTGAAGACTATCGTACAATAATTCTTAAGAGTAACATGACTAAGATGTTACTGAGAATAATTACTAGAAGACGAAGAAACAAAATTAAATCACATATGAGCGATGAACAATGTGGATTTGTAGAAGGAAAAGGTACAAACAATGTCAGATACATACTAAGGACATTGTCAGAAAGAGCAATAGAAGAAAAGACTACAATTTCGATTGATTTTAATACACAATTGTCCACCCTCTACAATTCTCGCCAAATCTTTCATGACTGGATTACCAGATTTTTGTATGCATTGTACTTGGAATTGTGTGTGTCTCTTCCTCTGTCAGTCTGGTATTGTTCAGTAATCCTAGCCCATGCGAGACTCTATGATACACCAACCTGGTAGTTAATACAAACGAAATTGTAACCTGAATTGCCACACGGATGCGAGTCTTTGATTCGAAAAGGTTATCAAAACTGTTGGCAGCACGACTGGGGAAGGTTAGCAGGGGATTAGAGCTGTGGGTGGGGGAGGGGGGGGGGTCTGGGTGGGTTGTGGTCAGGCAAAGAGTTATGTTCGTTCAATTATTTCAAGCCATACCTAATTATGATTAAAAGAGATTGGTTTGTGTCGATTTGTGAGACTTAAAGCTGAAGCATATTGGGGAAGTTTCGCCCTGGATGTTGGATGTGCCTTGTAATAAGGGCGGTCACCTGTATTAAAGAATTCAAACTGAGATCCTAACGTCCTTTTTAGGATGCAATGTTTTGTTATTTGAAGCCCCACCCTGGCTTTGCTGGGGGCTTATATATATGCAGGCCGTGAATATGGCCAATTGTCTGAACGCGGTTTCTGGGACCTCTCCATGATGATCCTCATCCACATAGTGGCACTTTGTGTCATCGGGTGTTTATCGCTTGTGTGATGTCCTTGTGGGTTAGAAAGTCAGTCAGTCAGTATTAAAGTAAGGTGGGCGTTGTACAGACCCTTTAGATCAAGTACACAGTGCAACAGAACAGACTTAGCGCCTATTTCTGAATATAATGATTCAGCTGACAATGAACAGAGTGTTTTGGATGAATTTCTACCTCAGGCGGAAAAAACGTAAGACTTTCATTAGCGTTGCAACTGGCATCCTAAGGACTGAAATTCTTGGTTTGATTGTGGAGGGCAAGGAAGAACGCATGGAAATATTCGATTGATTTCAATTGTTTATTCATTTACTCGCGTTTTTAATGTATGGGATTGGGTTCAGTCCCGTCTAGATAAAGTCAACCATTACAATTAAGCATGGTTTTCTGCAAAGTGATTGACTGGGGTTTATCTTTGCATGGAAATGAATGAATGAATGAATTTCTACCCCACCAGGACATCACACAAGCGTTAAAAACCCGATGACACAAAGTGCCCCCATGTGGATGAGGATCGCCGTGGAGAGGTCCCAGAAACCGCGTTCAGACAACTGGCCATATTTATGGCCTGCCTATATTGCGGCCCCTGGCAGAAGCCAGAGTGGGGCTTCAAATAACAAAAAATTACGTCCTGAAAAGGACGTAGGGATAAGATTATAAGCATGAAATTAGTTTGACTGACTGACTGACTTTCCACCCCACCAGGACATCACACAAGCGACAAACACCCGATGACACAAAGTGCCACCATGCGGATGAGGATCACCGTGGAGAGGTCCCAGAAACCGCGTTCAGACAATTGGCCATACCGATTGCCTGCTTATATTGCGGCCCCTGGCAAAAGCCAGAGTGGGGCTTCAAATAACAAAAAACTACGTCCTAAGAAGGACGTAAGGAATATTAATATGTAATAAATTAGTTTACTTTTTATTTCATTTTCTATTGAATTGACGCGTTTAACTGAGTAAAACGATATATTGGTTTATATATATATATATATATTTAGCCCTGAATTCACAATCTCTATATTTATATTATTTACTTAGAGAGATAATTGAGACTTAGAATGTTCTATGTTTTTAGTGGACATAGAATTTGTTTTTAACAGCCTGGAACGGTACAGACGTATCAAGGCAGGCGATATTTGCTTTCTGTAACAATTACTTCCCCTTCATGTTCCATTTCCAGGCTATAGGGAAAAAAATACCAAGTTTAACTTGCAGCTGACACCGAAACATTTTTAACAGTCTCCGGTTATATTTATGGTCTGGTTTTTCTGTGTGTTACTTGCACAGCTAAGAAAGTGGAATATGCACCAACTACTAGCATAATGTCCTTGGCCTAATAGATGGACCGCTCCTTCCTTCCCGTGTCACAAGGTGCTCTTCTTACCCTTAATTTCCTAAAGTTTTTGCCTCCTGGGTCATCCTCTGTCAGGTTCATTACCCTTATTACTTTGCCCTTGTAAACTTCTATGTGTCCCCGAATCATAGTCTGTCCAGTCGTATCTTGAAAGGGACTGTTTTTTTCCCTAAGCGATAATCAAGTTCTATAACCCAAAAAACATTTACACAACTCAAACAGATTAATACAGCGAAACTGACAATTTAGTAAACAAGCCGCACACTTTCTTGACGCCTCATTGGTTTTACAGAATACAACTTAGTTGTGCTTCTGAAATGAATAAACCCGACGTCTACACAGAGACAGTGACCCGAATACAAGTTGTCGCACATTTAAGACATGACACTTTTCAGATTCTGCCACCTTCAGAGAAGAATGAATCTGGAAAGTATTGTGGCTACTTGGAAAACAAGAGACATCTAGAGAATAATAACGATGTGTTAATGACGCATACAAATTTCGGCAGATGAACAGTTTCACGTTGTTTTCAATAGAACGATGCGGAGAGTTATCACCTTCCATGTTTTTTGTCACGGCACTTGATGATTATGAAAGTGATGGTGTTTTATCCCTCTAAGACAAGTTGTTTACATTTTTAAATACTGGTTTAGCACCATATATCCCTAAAGTTGATAAACCCCCACTCCATTTCCCAAAACAAAAATCAATCTCACCTTATACTGTTGAAGTCAATAAACCGCTAATTCCTTTCCCAAAACAAATATTAATCTCACATATGAATTGCAGTCATTGTCGACCGTCTACAAGATATAATCATCAGAAACTTCCTCATCGATTATTCTAGCATACATTCAAGGTTTCCTTTACCAGTACATCAGGCGATAGTGTTCACTATTCTCTTTGATCCCTGTGTTCTTTGAAGTGCTATCCATGCAAGTATTTTTCTGTAGTACATTTGAATTATCAACAAAGTGTGTGGTTTGTCGATTAATTTTCTATAATAGCATTATATTAACCTCAAATGAGTTTTAACAATTTTGTTGGGTTACAGAATTTTACTATCACTCATTCATTCAGTAGCATGTCCCTCGCGGAACCTCGCTGCCATAACAACCCACCGGAAAACCTTCCTATCCTGAGCAAGATGTCCTGCGGCTGATACACCCATCTGGAGATCATCTGCCACATCCTGCACCCATCATCTCCTTGGCCTTCCTCTTCCTCTCTTCCCAGGCATATACCCCTCCATTATTGTTCTCTCTAGACTTCCATGACGTTTCAAGTGACCAAAATATTTCAATTTTCTTTGTTTTATTGTCTTTACTAGCCAACCCTCTTCAATATTCAGCTCTTGAAGTATGGATGCATTTGTTCTTTTCTTTACCCAAGATATTCTTAGAACCTGTCTGTAACATTTATATTCAAATGCATTTATGCGCTGTTCCGCTTGTTTAGTAAGTGTCCAGGTCTCACAGGCGTACTATCACTAAAGGAAGGAAATCCTACCTCTAGGAAGTTTTGCCGAAATAGGCCTATCTGAACAGTTTTATTGTGCTGAAAACAACTTATGTGTCCACTACAATCTAATTTAATATTCAAAGTAATGTCTAGCTCCCAGAGCTGATTTAAAAACTATACAAAAGTAGACATTCTGAAAACAGGCTACGATATGTAGGTTCATTTATTCATTCACACTGAGTAAAAGTTTTCATTCAATAATATTTACACAGTGAAAAAAGATAGTTTAATAATTAAAAAACCGAACAACGATTGTGTATGAACAGCGACCATGCTTCATTGCAATTGTTGACTTTTTTAAAATGGGATTGAACACAATCCAGTGTTTTTTAAACACATGGCTGCATACATTAAGAGCTGACTCCATTGCAGTCTAAACGTTTTGTGCTATGTTTGCCCTCAATAGCCAACCAGGAGCCCAATAGGTTAATTTATTCTTGGCTGCAAGTTGCAAATTGTTTAAAAGTATGCCTCTGTCTCTATCCCTTACCCCTCCTCCCCCAACTGCAGAAACTCGCACAGTCAGACTGTTCACTCCCAGTTCAGTCTCTTCAGATACCGGCGCTCTGTGTGTTCTGTTGCACTGTTTAGTCGAACCCAGGTAACCTTTACATCTTCCTCTTTATCTGAACGCAGCACACCACCTAAAGGATGAGCCTGTTCATTAGCTTACGCACCTGAATATCCTGGGGAAAACGTCCACAATATACTTCTTCTGATTTTAGTTGTACAAAGTGATACTAACTATTCTGAGCACAAGAAACAATTTTTCTGTCTTCCGAAATTGTACTCGTTTAAACACAACAAATTGTCAAGTGTAGACCTTATTTTATTATACATGGTTAGAATCTCTCTGCCTGTTTTACCCACTCAGGCGTAACTACAGTTTTAACAAACGTTGAGGATCAAAGAATCGTGTATGGGTGGACTTGAACTTGGTCAAATCAAGCAATTCGAAATTATGCAATAAGTTTGTTAAAACTGTCTTCTTACTATAGTCTTGTTAGGGCTAGGATTGTTAAAAAAAAAAAAAAAAAAAAAGAACGTGATACAAATTTATATCTGTCTCTTTCATATGTTTGTGATAAGTTTTCTTTGAATCTTAGTCTCTTTGATTACATCTGGGTTCTTTGTTGTGCTATCCAAGGAAGTATTTTCTGTAAAACATGTGAAGCATCAACAAAGTGTGTGATTTGTCGACTCATTTTCCAAGATGGCGTCATTTTAACCTCAAATGAGTTTTTGTGTGTTTTTTGTTGGGTTACAGAACTTTATCATCACTAAGGGACGGAAATCTTACGATAGAAAATTTCGCCGAAATGGGCATATCTGATCAGTTTTATTGTGCTGAAAACAACTTATGTGTCCACTTGACACCTTCTTCAATATTTAAAGCAATACCTACCTACCGGAGCTGATTAAAAAAAAATATAACAGTGCACATTCTGAAAGTAGGCTACGATGTGTACATTAATCCGTTTATTCACACAGAGTAAAACTTTTCATTCAATAATAATTACACAGTAAACCAGAAACCGTTTGAAACTAAATAACCGAAGCATCAATTTTGTGAGAAGAGCGACCATAGGTCATTGCATTGGTTGACTTTATCTAGATGGGATTAAATCCAATCTCCTGTTTTTAAACATATGACTGCATACACCAAGAACTGACTTCATTGCAGTCCAGACAATATGTGCGATGTTTGCCCTCCTCAATAGCCAACTAGGATCCCAATAAATTGGCTGCCAGCTGCAAACTGAATGGTAGTACGACTGTTTCACCCCCACCCAGCCCCAACAGTAGAAAGTCGCCAGTCAGACTGTTCACTCCCAGTTCAGTCTCTCCGGATACCGGTGCTTTGTCAGTTCTGTTGCACTGTTTAGTCGATCCCAGGGAACCTTTACATTTTCCGCCTTATCCTTAAGCAGCTCACCACCTAAGCCATAATGCATCTCCCTAACTAGAGGGTGAGCCTGCTCGATACCACGTACACCCAAATATCCTGCACAAAGCATCCATCCTCAGTAGGCTTCTGATCTGAGCCAAACAAAGCTAGAAAACCGCAGCACAGGGTGACCTTGATGGTCCGTGGCTCGTGAGTGAGTCTCTGACACATGGTTAGGAGGAAAGTCGATTTGATTGCAACTGATCTGATCCCATATGACTGTGTCTGTCTCTGTAGAACAAACAGCTGCTTGCAAAGTGCATTACACAAAGCTGATATAGTGTACAGTCTGTTGATTTTAGAACACATTTCATCGCTAAAGGAAGTAAAAGTCACTACCAGCATATTTTGACTGCATGCATATTTCTGAACCCATTAACACTGTTGAAGAAAAATTATGTCACCATAACAGAAAAGTAACTGGAACTATTGGTCGTCAACTTCAATGTGTATGTATATGGTTCATCTGGGAATTGTCTTTATGACTCGCAGTTCGCTGCGCTTCTTCGAGTAGTCGTTTGTGAAATATTCCGATCTTGTCTAGCAGCTTCTCAAGTATGAAGGTTTATATTGAAGGATGTCAGTTTGAAACACAAAAACTTTTACTAAAGTTTTGAAGTTTAATATGATGGTATATCGCCAATGGAGGGTTATTACATCCAAAAAATGAGTTTAGCGTCAAATGTTCCATGAGTCGAGGGTATGATACTGTTTGCCTACTTACTTACTAATGGGAAGGTCATCATCATCAACTATAACTATGTCTTGGTCTGGTCTACACTTTCGATCGATTTTAATACACAGTTGTTTAAATTCTACAATTCTGGCCAAATTCGTCATGATTGGATTAACAGAACTGTACCTGGATTTTTGTGTCTCTTTCTCTTTCAGTCTAGTATTGTTCCGCATTCCTAGCCCGTGCGAGACTCCGTGATACAACAGCCTAAAAATTATTAAAAACGAAATTTCAACTTGCATTGCCATCTAGATGAGAGTCTTTGATTCGCAAGGATTAGCAGAACTGTCGGCAGCACGACTGGGGATGGAATAGAGTGGGTGGGACGGGAGGGGGTGGTTCGTAGGGGTCAGGCAAAGAGTTATGTTCAATTATTATAAAACACAGACTGCATTAATTGTGATCAAAAGTGCATACATCAAAAAGCAGAATATTGTGTCATGCGGTGAGAGTGGTTTGTGTTGCTTTGTACGACGCAATGCTAAAGCATATTGTGGGAGTTTTGCCTAGGATATTCGATGCGCCTGGTAATAAGGGCGGTCACCTGTTTTATAGTAAAGTGGATGTTGTACAGACCGTTTAGATCAAGTAAACAGTGCAACAGAACAGACGTAGCGCTATTTCTGAATACAATGATTCAGCTGACAGTGAACAGAGCTTTAGGATGACTTTCTACCTCAGGCGGAAAAAACGTACGGACTTTCATTAGGGTTGCAACTGGCATCCTAATGACTGCAGTTCTTGGTTTGCTTGTGGAGTGCAAGGAAGAACGCATGGAAATCTTCGATTCATTTTAATTCTTGATTCATTTACTCGTGTTCCTAATGCATGGGATTGGGTTCAATCCCGTCTAGATAAAGTCAACCATTGCAATTAAGCATGGTTTCTCTGCAAAGTGATTAGCTAGAGCTTGTTTTTGCATGGAAATGACTGACTGACTGCTTTCTACCCCACTAGGACATCATACAAGCGATAAACACCAGATGACACAAAGTGCCACTATGTGGATGAGGATCGCAGTGGAGAGGTCCCAGAATTCGCATTCAGACAACTGGCCATATTTATGGCCTGCCTATATTGCGGCACTTGGAAAAAGCCAGGGTGGGGCTTCAAAAAACAACAAATTTCATCCTAAAAAGGACTGAAGTATTATGTAGGAGAATCGAAGTTAGTTTACATTTTACTTAGTTTGCTAATGCATTGACACATTTAACTGAATGAAGCAATAAATTAGTCTATATATATATATATATAGTCCTGAATTCACAATCTATATATTTATATTATTTAATTAGAGAGATAATTGAGACTTAAAATGTTCAATATTTCTAGTGGGCATAGAATCTGTTTTCAACAGCTCAAAAAGGTACAGACATATCAAAGCAGACGATATTGGCTTTCTGTAACAATTACTTCTCTTTCTGTTCCATTTCCAGGTTAAAGGAAAAAAATGACCAAGTTAAATTTAAGTTGGCACCACAACATTTTTAACAGTCTCCTGTTATAGTTATGGTCTGGTTTTCTGTGTGTCACTTGCACGGCTAAGATTGTGGTATATGCGCCAAGGGCAAGCGTAATGTCCTTGGCCTAATAGATAGACTGCTCCTTCCTTCCCGTGTCACAAGGTGCTCTTCTTACCCCTAATTTCCTAAGGGTCCTCCTCTGTCAGATTCATTCCCCTTATTATTTTGCCATTGTCAACTTCAATGTGTCCCCGAATCTATTTCCTCATAGTCTGTCCAGTCGTTTCTTGAAAGGGACGGTTTATTCCCTTAGCGATAATCAAGTTCTACAACACAAAAACATTTACACAGCTCTAAAAGATATACTGAACATAATCATGAGACACTTCCTCATCGATTATTCTAGCATACATTCAAGGTTTCCTTTACCAATACGTCAGACAATATGTTCACTACATGTGCAGAACTGCAGATGGGAAATGTGTAATGTGCACCCAAAAAGTTTTCGCTACACAAGATAGCAGAGACAGTATCGGACGTGCTCTGAATTTGGGGATTAAAGCAAACTGGATGGCTCTGTCCAGCCACTGTATGAAATGATCATAATTCTGAAGACCTTCCGCAGAGCCACGATTTCATCGCGAAATACTGGAATGTCCTTCAGTTCACTGATAAATATCCTGCCTAATGAACTTTTATGTCAAGGATGACTTTGATATCTTGTCTCGATCGTCGATCTGGTCAATCTCTGCTTCTACTTCTCAGCCCCATACACACCACAACTTTTCCCGTAAAGCCACGCTCAGGCGTAACATGGTGGAAACATGTCGAATTCCATATATCGAAGAATATCAGAATCTTGTCTCTCTTATGTACTCGATATTCTAAAGTATGCTACTGTAAAACGATACACATATGTAAAAAAAAACTCACTGGTCAATAAAAAAAAATGTTGTCAGGAAAGAAAAGGTGACGGCAGTAAATTGAACTACAAGAAATTAAACCACTGCACTATGATTAAGAAGGGGCAACGGGAATAACCTACACATATAAAACAGAGACTTTATGGCCACAGTCTTTCTCGACATAAACAACAACAACGGCAACAAAGGCTAATATACTCTGTCCACCTGTACCGAACAGATCAGTCACGTGATTAATTATAAATATATTATTAGGAAAGGGTATGTGGAGGGAAACAAATAAATTAAGCAGTGAAACTCGAAATATTATTAATATTTAATTCCTGTATAGCGAACGTTCCTAACTGATAAAGTCAACAATTAAACGGTTTATAAGGAATGAAACACAACTTCTCTACGCCAAAACCTAAATTACAACTTCAGTCTAATGTTATAGTAATATAAAATAAAAAGGGTTTGCCCCCACGGCTTCAGATGAATTGGGCATAAAGGTCTGTACGTATATTTTACAGACCAATCGGCATTTGGTTGGTGATGTGTTTAACATCACCTGTAGCCTTTACTTTCCATGACTTTACTTGTACTCATTTGAGACTGGGTTGATGTGCCAGACAAGGTTATTTTTGAAAATGTCTGACTCCACCAGTACCCGAACCCACGACCTTGCGATCCGCGAGCGAGCGTTTGGCTGTGTATAGGGAAAATATATATATATGTAAATATGAAAGGAAGAAATTGCATCATTTAACTAGTAAATAATAGTGACTGTGTCCCCCCACCCCCTCTCACTAAACAGACCATAATTTTATTTATTTACTACCTCTCATTTATAATGATGTATTATTTCAAATATTTTTAATTTCTTATATTTTTAAAATATTGTTTTTAAAAATATAGTTTAAAAAAATTCTTACCTGGGGTAGAAGCCTGTCCTACAACTGTGCGCAACCACCAGGTGGTAGATAGTGGAAAGACCTCTAGATATAGAGTTTAGCCACGAATATATTGAATAAGTGGCCGTGGACCAAAACAGGTGATGGTCATTGAGAGGAGGCGAGTTAATTGGTGGGACAGCTAACACTATAAAATACCTCAAACTTTACGACATGGCCATCGGCGGGTAGGAGGCGCCATAACCCCATCCCTCACCCCCCCCCCCTTGCTCCTTGCAGTGTAAGTTTATTTAGAAAAAGACTATTGGAGTCAAACTATATACAAACCGGCGGAAGTGAAGGCGAAGCCACCGCTGTATTATCGCTAGAAAATTATGCCTCGGAACATAACGAATTCAGATAACGACGTGAATGGGATTCCTGTGGAACCAACTCATCCGGTAGGGAGCATCTTGTTCTACGGGTTATACCCGAACCTCATCAGGCTACTGTAGAAAAAGTAAATAGTAGAAACAACCTGAACATTGGTACATGGAATGTCAGAACACTCGCACACAACGAAAAGTTTGATAACATCAAGATGGAAATGAAGAGAATGAGCATCAACATATTAGGAATTAGGGAAATATGATGGCCAGGAGCAGGGGAAACGTATTCAGATCAGCACATAATTTTTTACTCAGGTGAAAGGAATATAGTAAGGGAGTTAGTATTATTTTGGATTCAAAGAACTCAAAATTTTTGAAAGGATTTTAATCAATATCATATTTTTGTAAAATATTTTAACAGACCGTTTGACATAAACTTAGTACAGATTTATGCCCCTACAGCAGATGGCTCAAAAGAAGATATTGACATATTTTATGACGAGTTAGACTGTTGATCAATGCAAAAACTTTGAAGTAAAAATGGCGCTCAGACATTCAATGCCAAAATAGAAAGTGAAAAAGTGTGAAGAATAACGGTTGGCTATGACCTAGGAAAATGAATGTGATAGGTGACATAATAATAGAATGGGCTGAGTCGCACAACATGATAATAGGTATCACCTGGTTTAAACACCATCCTCGAAGATTGTGGACTTGGAAAAGTCCTGGCGGTAATGTTCTCAATCAGATTGATTATATTTTGATTTCAAGAAGATTCCGGAGCAGCTTAGTTGGAGCAAAAACTAGACCAGGAGCAGACTGCTTAATTGATCATGTTTCAATTATAAAAAAGATTAAACAAACTAATAAACATTCAGAAAAAAACACACAGAACATCACATTAAATTTGTGAATACTTCCATCGGATAATAAGTTAAGGAACATTACAATGTCACTGTAAAAAACCGGTAAAATGCAATGCAAATTATACAGACTATTGATGAACAGTGGGATATGTTGCGTGAGTCAATTCAGCAAACACCAAAAGAGACCATCCCCGAACCCATAACTTGAATAAAAAAGAAAAGACTGATGTCAACCGAAATTCTACAGTTGATGAATGAAAGAAGGAAGAAAAAGAATGATAAAGAAGAATACTCTAATACACAGGGGGGAAAAAATACAATAAAATGATGAACAAAAGGAAAGTGGCTAAAGAAGCCTGGCTGAATCAAATGTCTACAGAGGTTAGGGAAGATCACGGGAAAGACTCACATTCCATGTACCAACAGATAAATATGTTAACAGTATAGATGACACGTAACAACACTGAATGTTTAAAATCAAAAGATGGCTACCTAGTGATGGAACATAGTAATATAATTAACAATGGACAGAGTATTTAGGGAAATTATATGATGATAAGAGACCAGATGTAGAACTGCAGACCAACAATGATGGTCCACCAATAATGACGGCAGAAGTTGAGGATGCAATACATCATATGAAGAAAGGAAAAGCACCCGAGCCAAACAACATATCAGTGGAAGAAATCAAAGCACTGGGAGATTCTAGAATTGAAATAACTAAACTTTTAAATGATATTTATAATAATAAGTAAATTCCAAATGGTCTTTTGAAATCCATATTCATAGCTCTGCCAAAGACACCGGGCACTTTAAAATGTGAAGACCATAGCACACTAAGTCTTATGAGTAACATGACTAAGATGTTACTGAGAATATTATGAAAAGACGAAGAAACAAAATTTAATAAGATATCAGCGATGAACAATGTGGATTTGTAAAAGGAAGAGGTACAAACAATGTCAGATACATCCTAAGGACATTGTCAGAAAGAGATATAGAAGAAAGACAACACTTTCGATTCGATTGATTTTAATACACAGTTTACTTTCTACAATTCTCGCCAAATCTTCCATGATTGGATTAACAGATTTGTGTATGCATTGTACTTGGATTTGTGTGTGTCTCTTCCTCTTCCAGTATGGTATTGTTCAGTAATCTTAGCCCATGCGAGACTCCATGATAAACCAACATGGTAGTTAATACAAACGAAATTGTAACTTGAATTGCCACACGGATGCGAGTCTTTGATTCGGAAAGGCTATCAAAACATTTGGAAGCACAACTGGAGAAGGTTCGCTGGGGACGGGGCGGAGTCGGGTAGGGTTGGGTGGATTGGAGTCAGGCAAAGAGTTATGTTTGTTCAATTTTTTCAAACTACACCTAATTTTGATTGAAAGAGTGTGGTTTGTGTCGATTTGTGCGACTCAAAGCTAAAGCATATTGTGGGAGTTTTTCCCTGGATGTTCGATGTGCCTGGTAACAAGGGCGGTCACCTGTATTATAGTAAGGTGGGTGTTGTACAGGCCCTTTAGATCAAGTAAAGTGCAACAGAACAGACTTAGCGCTATTTCTGAATACAATGATTCAGCTGACAGTGAACAGAGATTTGGGATGACTTTCTACCTCAGGCGGAAAAAAATCATACGGACTTTCATTAGGGTTGCAACTGGCATCCTAAGGACTGGAATTCTTGGTTTGCTTGTGGAGTGAAATAAAAAACGCATGGAAATCTTCGATTCATTTCAATTCTTGATTCATTTATTCGTATTTTTAATGTATGGGATTGGGTTCAATCCCGTCTAGATAAAGTCAACCATTGCAATTAAGCATGGTTTTCTGCAAAGCGATTGGCTAGTGCTTGTCTTTGCTTAGAATATAGTTTACTTTTCACTTAGTTTGCTTTTGCATTGACACGTTTAACTGAGTGAAACAATAAATTAGTTTATATATATTTAGCCCTGAATTCACAATAAATATATTTATATTATTTACTTAGAGAGATAATTGAGAGTTAAAATGTTTAATATTTTTAGTGGACATAGAATCTGTTTTCAACAGCCTGAAACGGTACAGACGTATCAATGCAGGCGATATTTGCTTTCTGTAACAATTGCTTCCCTTCCTGTTCCATTTCCAGGCTAGAGGGAAACAAATGACCAAGTTTAACTTGCAGTTGGCACCGCAACATTTTTAATAGTCTCCTGTTATAGTTATGGTCTGGTTTTTGAGTGTATCACTTGCACGGCTAAGACTGTGGTGTATGCACCAACCGGTAACGTAATGTCCTTGGCCTAATAGATAGACCGTTCCTTCCTTCCCGTGTCACAAGGTGCTCTTCTTATCCTTAATTTCCTAAGGTTTTTGCTTTTTTTGGTCCTCCTCTGTCAGGTTCATTCCCCTTATTATTTTGCTCTTGTAAACTTCAATGTGTCCCCGAATCTATATCCTTAAAGTCTGTCCAGTCGAATCTTGAAAGGGACGGTTTTTTCCCTTAGCGATAATCAAGTTCTACAACCCAAAAACATTTACACAACTCTAAAAGATTAATACAGCCGCACACTTTCTTGACGCCTATATATACCCAGTTTCGTCCTTTTTAGGACGAAAGTTTTTGTCATTTGAAGCCCTACTCTGGCTTTTGCCAGGGGCCGCAATATAGGCAGGCCATACATATGGCCAAATGTCTGAACGCGGTTTCTGGGACCTCTCCACGGCGATCCTCATCTGCATGGTGGCACTTTGTGTCATCGGGTGTTTATCGCTTGTGTGATGTCCTGGTATGGTAGAAAGTCAGTCAGTCAGTCAGTCTTGACGCCTCAGTGGTTTTACAGAATATAACTTCGTTGTGCATCCGAAATGAATAAACCCGACGTCTACACAGAGACAGTGACCCGAATACAAGTTGTCGCACATTTAAGACATGCCACTTATCAGATTCTGCCACCTTCGGAGAAGAATGAATCTGAAAAGTATTGTGGTTACTTGGAAAACAAGAGACAGCTAGAGAATAATAAAGATGTGTTAATGACGTGGATAGATTTGGGCAGATGAACAGTTTCAAGTTGTTTTAAATAGAACGATGCGGAGAGTTATCACCTTTCATGTTTGTTGTCACGGCACTTGATGATTATGAAAGTAATGGTGTGTTATACCTCTTATACAAGTTGTTTACATTTTTAAATACTGGTTTAGCACCATATACCCCTAAAGTCAATAAACCCAAACTCAATTTTCAAAAACAAAAATCAATCTCACATATGGATTGCAGTCATTGTGGACCGTCTACTGAACATAATCATCAGAAACTTCCTCATCGATTATTCTAGCATACATTCAAGGTTTCCTTTACCAGTACGTCAGACAATCATGTTCACTACATGTGCAGAACTGCAGATGGGAAATGTGTAATGTGCACCCAAAAAGTTTTCGCTACACAAGATAGCAGATACAGCATAGGATGTGCTCTGAATTTGGGGATTATAGCTAACGGGATGGCTCTGTCCAGCCACTGTATGGGATAATCATAATTCTGAAGGCCTTCCGCAGGGCCACGATTTCATCGCGGAATACTGAAATGTCCTTCAGTTTACTGCTAAATGTCCTGCCTAGTGAACTTTCATGTCAAGGATGACTTTGATATCTTGTCTCCATCGTCGATCTGGTCAATCCTGCTTCTTTTTCTCAGCCCCATGTACACCGTAACTTTTCCCCTAAAGCCACGATGAGGAATAATTTGGTGGAAACATGTCGAATTCCAGATATCGAAGAATATCAGAATCGTGTCTCTCTTACGTACACGATATTATAAAGTATGCTACTGTAAAACGATAAACATAACTTAATGGTATATTTCTTTTTTTTTAAAAAGTCATGAAAAAAAAAAGGTGATGGCAGTAAAGTTACCTACAAGATATTAAACCACTGAACTATGACTAAGAAGGGGCACAGGGAATAACCTACACATATAAAACAGAGACTTTTTGGCCACAGTCTTTCTCGACATTAACAGCAACAACGGCAACAAAGGCTAATATACTCTGTCCACCTGTACTAAACAGGGCAGTCACGTGATTAACTATAAAATATTGTATAAGGAAAGGGTATGTAAGAAAACAAAAAAGTTAGTCAGTAAAACTCAAAATATTATTAATTTTAAATTCCTAAATAGCGAACGTTTATAACCTGATAAAACAGCAACTAAAAGGTGTATAACGTATTGAAACACAACTTCTCTACGCCAAAATCTAAACTTCAACTTCAACCTAAAGTTTTAAAAACATAAAGTAAAAATTTTTTTTTAATCCACGGCTTCAGTCTAGACGTAGATTTAACGGACTAGTCGGCATTTAGTTGGTGATGTGTTCAACGTCACCCGTAGCCTTTACTTCCCATGACTTTACTTGTACCCATTTAAGACTGGCTTGATGTGCCAGACAAGGTTATTTTTGAAAAATGTCTGACTCCGCCAGGATCCGAACCCACGACCTGGCGAGCGTCTGGCTGTGTGCCCGAACCCACGACCTGGCGAGCGTCTGGCTGTGTGTAGGGAAAAATATATTATTTAAAAATGAAAGAAAGAAATTGCATCATTAAACTACTACACAATAGTGACTGTTTATTTTTCAGTGCAACGCTGCCCAATTCGTACATTTATCTCCAATTACTTTCAGGATTTGATTACAAAACTTGTGTACATTTTCATACTTAGTTGTGTGTGTGTGTGTGTGTGTGTGTATATATATATATATATATATATATATATATATATATATATATATATATATATATATATATATATATATATATATATGAATAAATTCATCTTTTACCAGCATCTCTCAACCTTTCTATCACATAAACGACTCCAGCATACAATAGGGAAGTTAGTTAGTTAGTTAGTTAGTTATTCCTCTTGTGCCAAAGATGGTGCATAGGGCAGAGGTCATAGCTTTCCACGTCTGTCGGTTCTTTGCCACTTGATGTAGGTCTTGAGTGCGACTGAGACCTATGGTTGAGCTCTCCCTTGTGATGGTTCTACGGAGAGTTTTCTTTTGGTCTTCCCTGTTTTCTTTTACCCTCTGGTGACCATATGAAGGCTTGGTGGGGAAGTCTCTGTATGTCCATTCTGAGTACGTGACCGATGTAATTCCAGCGACGCTTTCTAATAAAATCAGACACATATTTTTGCTTTGTTTAACTGTCTTATAGATGTATTGGACCTAAAGTCCGACCAGTGAACATTCAATAGCTGCCTTTCGGAGGCATCTATTCTCGAAAGCGACTAGTTTCTTATCGATTGATACTGATGATTTCCAACTCTCACAACCATAAGTTAGCACTGGGATCACACAGGAATTGAAGACCTTAAGTTTCGTGTTGTTGCTGAGTGATCTTGACTTCCAACATTTTGACAGTTTGTTAAAGGCACTTGATGCTAACGCGATTCGATGCGTTATTTCTGATAAGAGTTGTATCTCCCGCAGAGGTTATCTTGCTCCCTAGTAGCTGAAGCTGGTGATTTTCAAGAGCAATGATCCTTTAGTTTGATGTCTACACTAACTCGTTGTAAGATCGATGATTTTCGTTTTGGGGCGTTGACCTGAAGGCCGATTTGGCAATTACCAATAAACTGGAGGCGGTTCATTTGGTGCCTGAAATTGAAGCGAGAAATGTTATGCTCAGAATGCTAGGTCGTCAGCAAAGTCAGAGATCTTCGAGAACTTTGTCGACCAAGAGGTGATGCCTAGACGCTGTGTGTGAAGACACACACTGAGAAAATAGAGAAAAATATCACTAGTACACTTTTTTAGAAAATATGGCAAAGGAATGTGCACTTTCAACTTGCTTGATTTGACCAACTTCATTGCCACCCTGGATAAGAGTCCTTGGATCGCACGGGTGTTCATAAATGCAGGTAGTAGCTCGCTGCAGGACAATAGGGAGCGATGATCAATTATTAGAGAATACAGTCTACACTTCATTATGTTTAAACCATAGGATTCGGTAACATACCATCTAGATAAAGTCAGCTAATGGACTTCAGTAGCTCTATTTAAAAACTTTTCAAGGATTTTCAGGCGAAGGATGCGTCTTTTGTGCCAAGCTGAATTTTGAATTGCAAAAATTTTACTGAATACAAAAGGGTAAATTATTGCAGATATTTTAGCCTGTTTCACAGAAAATATGCACAATTGTTTACCGGCATAGTGAGGTAGGTGAGACTTGAAATATTGAATTTCTTATGGTGGGCTGAATTCGACTTCAACGACATTAGCGTTGCCTATTTGCTGATAGTAGCATTTACCTCCCGTAGGGATGATCATGGTAAACAACTTTCACAAATCTAGCAAGTTAATGCGGCGATATCTTGAACAATTGATAGAAGCAACCCACATAATTAATCAAAGACTTTATCTCCACATGTGAATGCTCTGTTCTGTTGTTTACTCGATCCCACCGAGAATCTCAAAATTGATCAGGAACTCTTTGCCAGATTTTCCCCTCTAGGGTGCTACCTACAATTGCGACAGCCTATGTGAAGATTAATATGTGCATTAATCTATAACTTATCTTTTTGAGGCCTCAGAGGTGTTTTACAGAAGAATGCTTAAAATACATTGGACAGTCAAAAAGAGGTTTTGAAAAAGGCGGGAGACTGAAGACGACTTTTCACAGACATCAGAAGGAGACAGTCATCAGTTTTCGGCTATGTTATGAGAAGAGGGAAAATGGAACATGTTGTGACTACTGGAAAGATCTGTGAAAGGAGGAATAGAGGAAGCCAACGAGAGAAGATTCTTGAATGTTTTTTTTAAAAACAGCATAGAGGTGTGTAAGCACACGCACTGATACATGCTGCAGGATATGGCAGATTGTGAAGAGGCATGATCACCAACGCCAGTCGGCAAGGCACCTGAGGATAATAACTTCATTACAGGTGGAGTTGTCCTACAGCAGTGCAGTTCTTTGAGTCTTTGGTTTCTCAAAACTTGAGGAAGCAACATCAAAACAGTTGCTCAGCAACTCTTTGATCATGTAGTCAACGTCTGCTGTATGCCAACTACAAGAAACCCCAGTCACTGCCTATGTTTACTACTTTAGCAGCGTAGGGAGGGTAGGAATCATTGAAGCTGAGTTGTTTCACCTTCGACAACAAAAATTCTATAATCTTACGGAGAATTCGATCCTGAGTCTTCAGCATGCAAGTCCAACTTTCTCAACTGTTTTCCCAGCTGCTTCTCTGTATGCTAACAAGAGACGGCAACGTTTAATAGACAGTTCATAACTGCAGCAAAACAACTTGGAGGTGGACAGTTTTCTGTGTGTATAACAATGCAGAATACAGAATGGTTCTGCCCCTTCTTTCACGCCACCGATACATCAGCATAAAGTGCTAGACCGATATTTAACAATAAAAAAACCTGCAATAGATGAGTGATGCATTGTCTCAGTCATGGTCAACATAACCTGTGAAACTGACTGACTGAGTGACTTTCCACCCCACCAGGACGTCACACAAATTGCCACCATGTGGATGAGGATCGCCGTGGAAAGGTCCCAGAAACCGCGTTCAGACAATTGGCCATATTTATGGCCTGCCTATATTGCGGCCCCTGGCAAAAGCCAGGGTGGGGCTTAAAATAACAAAAAGTTTTGTCCTTAAGGACGAAACTGGGTCTTCCTGTAAAACTGACGTAGGCGATTACATATTTCTAAAACCTGCTTTTGCCAACAACTTGAAAACGTTCATTTGCTGAAATATCTATATGCCAAGAACACAAAACTTATACGATTCCTCATCTACTTCTATTTTCCACACAATATTTTGCACTTCCATTCTTCTCATAACGTGGCAAAAACATAACGGTCTCTATCTCTGATTTTTGTGACAAGTTGGTGTGAGTCTCTTCGAAGACTCTGGGCTGTTCATTTCGGTTGTACTATATTACATTGTTTTCGGGGGGGGGGGGGGGGAGGATTTAAATCATTAAAAAAGTATGTGGTTTGTATACTAAATGTACGATCTATCGTCCTATTAAACTGCTAGAGTTGTGTAAATTGTGTTGGGTTATGGAAAATGATCATGGCCAAGGGGAGTAAATATTATTATCCGCAAATATCACCTGCATGCATACACCTGTACAGTTTTTTTTATTGTTGAATACAAACTGTATGTCCATTAAAAATAATGAACATGCAAAGTATCATCTCCGTCTATTAGCTGGCATAAATTATTGTGTTCATTTTAAATGCAGGGCTAACATATGCTCGCTAATTTACAATTTTACATTTATTGTACCTTTTCAATCCAGTACTTAACTTAGTACAATGTAAACTTTCTCCTAACAATAAGCCACTAGCACTCTAGGAAATGTAATGCCAACCATGCTCTTTCGCATTGGTTGAGTTTATCTAGATGGGGCTGAAACCAGTCCCATAATTTTAACGCATTAACAAAATCAATCAAAAACTGAAATCTCTTCGCTCGAAACATTTCAATGCGTGCTTTGTTTCCCTCCTTAACTTCGAAGGCAAGTCTCAATACTGAATGTTCCAGATGCTGCAAGCTGACTGAAAGTTTTTTTTTCTTTCTTTCTTTCTTTCCATGCAGTTTAAAGTCGTCCAAACCTTTTATCTGTTCCCTACCAGATGCTCTTTCTGTTTTGTTGCAATGTTTACTCGATCCTAAAGAGAGTCTTTACAACTTCACTTCACCGGCCAGTCCGTCAGCCTGCTAATTACCCCGCACACCCGAATGTGATGAGCAAAATATCCAGAATATGCTTCAGCTTTAAGTCGCACAAATCGACACAAACCACTCTCAGCGCATGACACAATATTCTGCTTTTTGATGAATGGACTTTTAATCATAATTAGGTGCGGTTTGAAATAATTGAACATAACTCTTTGCCTAATCCCAACCCACCCAACCTCCCACCCCAACCCCATTCCCGTTCCCCGCTAACCGTCCCCAGTCGTGCTGCCAACAGTTTTGATAACCTTTCTGAATCAAAGACTCGCATCCGTGTGGCAATTCAAGTTCCAATTTCGTTTTATTAACTACCAGGTTGGTGTATCATGGAATCTCGCACGGGCTAGGATTACTGGACAATACTAGGCTGAAAGAGGAAGAGACACACAATTCCAAGTAGAATGCACACACGATCTGTTAATCCAATTATGAAAGATTTGGCGAGAACTGTAGAAGGTAAACAACTGTGTATTAAAATCGATCGAATGTGTAGACCAGACCAAGAGCTAGTTATACTTGATGATGACCTTTCCATTAGTAAGTAGGCAAACAGTATCATATACTCGACTCGTGGAACATTTGAGGATTAACTCATAATTTTTGTCAAGTGCCTTGCCGACGAGCATGTGCTATTGTGATTATACACAACATTCATTTTCCAACAGCTCGTATCATCACATGTGCAAAACACATCCATGCCATGACAAAATGTTGTCAAGCTTATTCTAGGGTTGTCTTTCTCTACCAATCTTTCAATAAATATGTCCAGTTGGCACAGCATCTTACAGTTTTTTAATTATCACAACGCGGCAACAAACACAGTCTCTTTCTGAGGTTTGCTATATTCAATTTTCAAAAACAAAAATCAATCTCACATATGGATTGCAGTCATTGTGGACCGTCTACTGAACATAATCATCAGAAACTTCCTCATCCATTATTCTAGAACACATTCAAGGTTTCCTTTACCAGTACGTCAGACAATATGTTCACTACATGTGCAGAACTGCAGATGGGAAATGTGTAATGTGCACCCGAAAAGTTTTCGCTACACAAGATAGCAGAGACAGCATCGGACGTGCTCTAAATTTGGGGATTATAGCAAACTGGATGGCTCTGTCCAGCCACTGTATGAAATGATCATAATTCTGAAGACCTTCCACAGAGCCACGATTTCATATCGAAATAGTGAAATGTCCTTCAGTTTACTGCTAAATGTCCTACCTAGTGAACTTTCATGTTAAGGATGACTTTGATATCTTGTCTCCATCGTCGATCTGGTCAATCCCTGCTTCTTTTTCTCAGTCCCATAAACACCATAACTATTCCCGTACAGCCACGATGAAGCATAATATGGTGGAAACATGTCGAATTCCAGATATCGAAGAATATCAGAATCGTGTCTCTCCTATGTACTTGATATTCTAAAGCATGCTATTGTAAAACGATAAACATATGGGAAAAAAATGAACTCAATGATCTATTTATTTTTTTTATTTTTTTATGTTGTCATGAAAGAAAAGGTGACGGCAGTAAAGTGAACTACAAGAAATTAAACCACTGAACTATGACTAAGAAGGGGCACATGGAATATCTTACACATATAAAACAGAGACTTTTTGGCCACAGTCTTTCTCGACATAAACAACAACAACGGTAACAAAGGCTAATATACTCGGTCCACCTGTACCAAACAGGACAGACACTTGTTTAAATATACAATAATTTATAAGCAAAAGGGTATGGAAGGAAACAAATAATTTAATCAGTGAAACTCGAAATATTATTAATATTTAATTCTGTATAGCAAACATTACTAACCTGATAAAGTCAACAATTAAACAGTTTATAAGGAATGAAACACAACTTCTCTACGCCAAAACCTGCATTACAACTTCAGTCTAATGTTATATAAACATAAAGTAAAGAGCGTTTTCCCCCTCGGCTTCAGGTGTATTGGGCATAGAAGTCTAGACGTAAATTTAACAGACCAATCGGCATTCGGCTGCTGATGTGTACAACATCACCCGTAGCCTTTACTTCCCATGACTTTTCGTGTACGCATTTAAGACTGGGTTGATGTGCCAGACAAGGTTATTTTTGAAAAATGTCTGACTCCGCCAGGACCCGAATTCATGACCTTCAGATCCGCAAGCAAGCGTCTGGCTGTGTGTAGGGAAAAAATATTTTATAAAAATGAAAGGAAGAAATTGCATCATTAAACTACTACATAAAAGTGACCGTTTTATTTTTTATTTTTATTTTTTCTTTTTCCCTAACCAGTACTCTCAAATCGTTACTCATGTATTCTTGTTTAGAGTATGGGATTGGTTTCAATCGTTTCAATCCCATCTAAATAAAGTCAACCATTGCATTCAAGCATGATAAGTTGAACTGACTGACTGACTTTCCACCCCACCAGGACATCACACAAGCGACAAACACCCGATGACACAAAGTGCCACCATGCGGATGAGGATCGCCGTGGAGAGGTCCCAGAAACCGCGTTCAGACATTTGGCCATATGTACGGCCTGCCTATATTGCGGCCCCTGGCAAAAGCCAGAGTAGGCTTCAAATGACAAAAAATTTCGTCCTGAAAAGGACGAAACTGGATATAATAATGTTTGAAACGTAATAAGTTGAAAGATATGCTAGGACTTATATATACTAACCTAGGCATGGAACTGAAAATTGTTCTAAATGTAAAAGTGTAAATTAGCGTACATATTTTAGTGCCAGTTTTACAGAAAGCATAGATTTCATTTTACCAAAATTACTAAGTCATGAAACTGTGAATATTAAATTGCTGTTGCTGTTATAACTGAACATCGAATTTGCTGTCAGCATCATACATCTAGTCAACAGAAATGGTCGTCACATTTACTTCCCTTAGCTTTGATAAAGTTGTATAACCTAATACAATGCACACAGCTCTAGCAGGGTAATGCCACGTTATTACGTGGTTTTCGGAAACAAACCTCATAATGTCGTAAGACCATAGGGGTGTGTTTGTTTTCACGGAAGATAGCAGACAGTTCTACTGGATAGATGTTTAAAAAAAAACGAATCAAAATGTTTCTAATGAGACTAAGACCAGAGGAAAGCGTATCACAAAAATCAAAAAGAGACGGTAAGAAATTTTTGCCACACACCTAGAGAAAATATACGATCGATGCAAACTATTCAGGACGTCTGAAGTGAGGCTTTGCCTGTCTATTTATATTTATAATCACGGCATGGGTGCAGATCTGATACTCAAACCAATGGAAAGCAGCCCTCACCGCCTTCACCTCCATTCTCAAAACAGATGTTGTGATATCATATGCCAGGCTTTGTTGCACTAAGCCACGTCTATTTGCCTTTGCTATGATCCCCATGCCTGTCAACACAGAACCATCTGTAAAGCTAATCACCGGTGCAGAAATTGTCATGAATCATGCTAATGGTAGCCATTACTTTGAGTGTAGTGAGCCGGTCAGATCCCTCTGGTAACATCCAGGTGCCTCATTCTCCCGAGGCCACAATAATCTAGTTTCCCTTTTGACTTCGTTACTTGTTCCCAAAGGGCCTTGATCACATCTACTTTGCCATGTATCAGATCATTAACCAAAGGTGCAGTCCCAGCCAATCCTTCACGCTAGACGTTGTGGTATCATATGGTATTATATCATGTCTCGTGCAGCAGGGAAACCAACCCTGAGCTTCATGAACTCAGATGGGTCCACTCTCTGAAAACGTCTAGGAGCTCGTGGGCCGAAACGTTTGTCGGCGAGAGATTACTTCTACTGACGATTGGTAGATCCCTGCTGTACATGCTCCCTTGTGAAGATTATTCCTATCCCTAATGCTAGGTTGTCCTGCACTGAAGATTTTCCATTGACTTTCGCTACGAAACCCCAGGCACTTCTCTTGCCTTGCAACACGGAACCATATGTATAGATAATCAGATCATCTGGACGAGAATTGTCGTGAATCAACTGTTGGACTTTCACTTCCATCAGTGGCAGCAGGTGAAAAGGATTTTGGCACTTTGACAACTGGTCGGTCATCGCCATATAGTATTGTGGATGGGATGTTTGGATATTCTAAAGTATAATAGTTGTTTTTTTTTACTCTTTGATATGCGATTCCCAATTAGAGGCATCAACCATGCCTTAGTAACACTTGTTGGGGTGACGAGTGGACCCTCTCTCTAAATCATTGGAACTGCAAAAGGCGTAGCTTGTCTTTTGCCAGGTAACAAGTTTAATATGTGCTGAACGTGTATTATACCATATGTGTGACCACCATCTCCTTTGTTGATTTCCTGTTCGCCTGAAGTGCAAACTGTGTTAATTTGTCAATTTAGTTGTATTTCGTTCTTGTGTTAGAAATGTCACCTTACCACATATATACAAACGAGATTATTAGGGTTGTTCACACGTGTCCTAAGCATTTCTACTACGATAATATTCATACGGACAAAGCACTAAACAAAAGCAAAGCTTTATAATAGACGATATAGTTTTATGCAAGAGTGATGTAATAAGGAGTATGATTGTATCGTTAATTTCTATTTACATTCTTACTGCCATTAGAAATAGTATACAATCGAACACAACAGTTGCGTCGTTTACACACACACACACACAAATATATATATATATATATATATATATATATATATATATATATATATATATATGTGTGTGTGTGTGTGTGTGTATGTGTGTGTAAATGACGCAACATTATTTATTTACGGCCAACACACACACACACATATATATATATATATATATATACATATATATATATATATATATATATATATATATATATATATATATATATATATATATAGTGTGTGTGTGTGTTGTGTGTGTGTGTGTTTGTATGTGTGTGTGTGTGTGTTGGCCGTAAATAAATAAATTAGTAGCATACATCTTGAAATATGGAGTCAATCATAATTTTTTTTAAACGTTATCGTTTTTAGCACACCAAATTTAGTTAAGTTCAGCTATTTTTATTTGTCGCACATTTTAGTTGTTGAGCACAGTAATTGATGAGGAACTGTCTGTCACTGTCTCCGTAGTACATTGCTATAGTTCGTTCAAGAAGATGTGCCCACAATATTTTTTTTTTTTAATCTCAAAAACCGTTTTGTACAAGTGGTTGAGACTCGGCAACTGTTAATAATCATAAGAATTGTTGTTTAATGTAAACAAACACCACGTATTTATTTTGCCCTATTTAAGGTGAACGGTTACCCGAGCAACGGAAACTGTTTGAAACATCAAATTGCACTCATTTCTCATGCGTCTCACTCTCAGTTCGTCATCTCCAGCACTACAATTTTCGTATATATGCAGAATAGGTTAATTAAAATAATCACTGTGCAAACGCCGATCATTTGAAATTATTTCTAAATAATCTCTATGCATTTGTCATTTACTGTATGTTAATTTTTTAAGGAGTACACAAACTATTATTTTTGAAAATCTCAAACGATCAAAGAAATGAGTGTTCTGGAAAACAGCAGCACCTGCACAATTGAACAATTTTAAATTTTAAGAACACAGAAAATAAAGGTCACGTGCAAAAATCCGTGTTGATCACTATAGAAGTTGTAGAGCTTATTGCTAAAGTGTACGGGCACGATTTTTGAAACGCACTTTAGATGCAGTTTGCACCATCACTGCTCTTCAGTTCTTTCCCTGCCTAAAAAACGTGCTCAATCTGTTGCAATTATGAAGATTGCTGCACACACAGGGAAGTTTTGCCATGACTTAATCCACTGTCTGCTCATGGAGACTGCCTCGACCCGGCATTTCATGCTCGTAGAGTCACCCAGCGCGCGCACACACACACACACGTACACACACACATATCCACACACACATATCCACACAAGAATAGTCCTGTTTTTCTTTCCAGACGAGAACTTATGGCATCTCCATCACCTCAGTGGTCATGCTGCTGGGTGTCATTGTAAAGGCACCGCAGGCTTCTTGGTTTTTCTGTCTGACGAGCGAGCTGTACACATCCATGCACTCTCAAATCCTCGATTAGTGGACCCGTCTGTGCAAATTATTTTTTTTTTCCTTTAGTATAATAACGTTTCAAAACCTCACATTTACAACAACAAAAACAAATTAGCAGTTAAGAACGATGGTACATCTACCATTGAGTGCCAAAAGATTTGAAGCAGATTCTACATTTCAATATGTTTTAATTATGGGATTCAGTTAAATCTCATCTAGAGAAAGTGAACTAGTGGGCTTTATTGGCTCTATTGAGAACTGTTTATGGTATTTTCAGGACTGCCAAAAAGATCTAAAGAAGATTTTAGCAACTTTGTATAGCACTTGTCCTGGTCTCCACTTCCTATTTTAGTTCAACGTTGCCCAACTAGTATATTTATTTCCAATTACTTTCAGGCTTTCATAATTAAACTTGTGTAAATTTTCCACACTTAGTTGTGTATATATATATACATTCATGTTTTACCAGCATCTCTCAACCAATATATCACGTAAGGGACTCGAGCATACAACAGAAAAATACAAATTTTAAAATATATTGTTGTGCACTTTCAACTTGCTTGATTTGACCAATCGCATTGCCACCCTAGATAGAAGTCTTCGGGTGTTAAAAAATGCAGATAGTAGCTTGCCGAAGGTTAACGGACAACGACTATCAATTATTAGAGAATACAGTCTACACTACGTTATGATTAAACTATGGGATTCGGTAAAATCCCATCTAGATAAAGTCAGCTAATGGACTTCAATAGCTTTGCTTGAAACGTTGTCTAGTACTTTCAGGCGAAGGATGTATTTTTGTTCCAAGCTGAATTTTGAATTGAAAAATTTTAGTGAATACAAAATGGTAAATTATTGCAGAAATTTTAGCCTGTTTACAGAAAATATGCACAATTGCTTACAGACATAATGAGGTAGGTGAGACTTTGAATATTGAATTTCTTCTGGTGGGCAGAATTCGACTTCTACGACATTAGCCTGTACAGACATGTGTATGCAGTCAATATTTGCTGATAGTAACATTTACTTCCCTTAGCGATGATCATGGTAAACAACTTTCACAAATTTAGCAAGTTAATGCGGCGATATCTTGAAAAATTGATAGAAATGACCCACATAATTAATTAAAGACATTATCTCCACATGTGAATCATCTGTTCTGTTGTATACTCGATCCCACAGAAAATCTCAAAATTGATCAGGAACTCTTTGCCAGATTTCCCCCCCTAGGGTGCTACCTACAGTAGCGACAGCCCATGCGAAGGATAATATTTATATTAATCTATAACGTATCTTCTTGAGGCCTCAGAGATGTGGTGTACAGAAGAATGCTTAAAATACATTGGACAGTCAAAAAGAGGTTTTAAAAAAGGCGGGAGCCTGAAGACGACTTTTCACAGACATCAGAAGGAGACAGTCATAATTTTTCAGCTGTTATGAGAAGAGGGAAAATGGAACATGTTGTGAATACTGGAAAGATCTGTGAAAGGAGGAATAGAGGAAGACAACGAGAGAAGATTCTTGAATGTCTTGTTACAGGGCATAGAGGCGTGTCAGCACATGAACTAATACATGCTGCAGGAGATGACAGATTGTGGAGAGGCATGATCACCAACGTCAGTCGGCAAGGCACCTGAGTATAATAACTTAATTACAGGTGGAGTTTTCTTACAGAAGTGCAGTTCTTTGAGTCTTTGGTTTCTCAAAACATGAGGAAGCATCATCGAGACAGTTGTTCAGCCCATCTTTGATCATATGGTCAACGTTTACTGTATGCCAACTACAAGAAACCCCAGTCATTGCCTGTGTTTTCTACTTTAGCAGCGAGGAGAGGAGGAATCATTGAATGTGAGTAGTTTTACTTTCGACAACGAAAACGCTATAATCTTACGGAGAATTCGATCCTGAGTCTTCAGCATGCAAGTCCAACTTTCTCAACTGTTTTCCCAGCTGCTTCTCTGTATGCTAACAACAGACGGCAATGTTTAATAGACAGTTCATAACTGCTGCAAAACAACTTGGAGGTGGACAGTTTTTGTATATAAAACAATGTAGAATACAAAAATGGTGAAACTATGGGGGTGACTGCAGTCAAGCTAATACATTGAATTCCAGAGAAATTTGACTAAAAAGCTCAACAAAATGGGAAAGAGGAAAACGTGCACAAAACAACACAACGTAACGTTTCAGCCAGGCAGCCTTTTTCAAACACAAGTGGACTACACAAACGAGGAATGGAGAGTATGTAGATCTCTAAGGGGTGACGTGAGCGACGTTTAAAAAATGTGATGCGGAATAAATGAAATAAAATAAACGATGGCTAAAATATATAGTCACAATACTGGGAATAAAAGAAATGCAAGTGTTAATGATACATAAATGATATTGATAAGAAATAGAATATGGTAATAATATGAAATAAAATAAAATAATTAACATTTAAAATGTGATAAGATTAGAACTATTTAGATGAAGGTATGTTGGATATTGATACCTCTTGGACTAAGAACGCCAAGGCTGTGGATAAGACAATTTTCCAAAGCGAGGCGGGTAGTATGATCGCCAGAGCAAGATTTTAATGCTGTGACAGATATGTCATCTTTACCGCTGTGGTCAGGGCTATTAAAATGAAGAGGGATTGGTTTGAGTGTCTTCTTGTTCTTGTTCTCGTTCTTAGTCCAAGAGCTTTTTAGTCAGATTTCTCTGGAAATCAATGTAGAATACAGAATGGTTCTGCCCCTTCTTTCACGCCACCGATACATCAGCATAAAGTATGAGACCGATATTTAACAATAAAAAACCTGCAATAAATGAGTGATGCATTGTCTCAGTCATGGTCAACATAACCTGTGAAACTGAAGTGGGCGATTACATATTTCTACAACCTGCTATTGCCAACAACTTGAAAACGTTCATTTGCTGAAATATCTCTATGCCAAGAACACAACACTTATATGATTCCTCATCTATTTCTATTTTCCACACAATATTTCGCGCTTCAATTTTTCTCATAACTTGGCAAAAACATAACTGTCTCTTTCTGATTTTTGTGACAAGTTGGTGTGAGTCTCTTCGAAAACTCTGGGCTTTTCATTTCGGTTGTCCTATGATACACTGTTCTTGGGGGAGGGGGAAGGGGGGTTAAATCTTTAAAAAAGTATGTGGTTTGTATAATAAATGTACGCGCTATCGTCCTATTAACCCGCTAGAGTTGTGTAAATTGTGTTGGGTTATGGAAAGTGATCATCGCCAAGGGAGAGTAAATATTATTATCCGCAAATATCACCTGCATGTATACATCTGTACAGTTTTTTATTGTTGAATACAAACTATCTGTCCATTAAAAGTAATGAACATGCAAAGTATCATCTCCGTCTATTAGCTGGCATAAATTATTCTGTACATTATAAATGCAGGGCTAACATATGCTCACTAATTTACAATTTTACATTTATTGTACCTTTTTAATCCAGTACTTAACTTAGTACAATGTAAAACTTTCTCCTAACAATAAGCCACTAGCACTCTTGGAAATGTAATGCCAACCATGCTCTTTCGCATTGGTTAAATCTATCTAGATGGGGCTGAAACCAGTCCCTTTATTTTAAGTCACGAATAAAAGCAATCAAGAATTGAATCACTCCACTCGATACATTCCAATGCGTGCTTCGTTTCCCTCCTTAACTCCGAAGGCAAGTCCCAATACTGAATGTTCCAGTTGCTTCAAGCTGACTGAACGTTTTTGTTATTCCCATGCATTTTAAAATCGTCCAAACCCTTTATCTGTTCACTACCAATTGAGGCATTACCTTCATTTATCGTGTACTCTGTTCTGTTGCAATGTTTACTCGATCCTAGAGTCTTTATAACTTCCGTCTCGTCAAATGCACTTCAGCGCCCAATGCGCCAGCCTACTAATTACCCCGCACACCCGAATATGATGAGCAAAATATCCAGAATATGCTTCTGATTTAAGTCGTACAAAGAGATACAGAGCACTTTGTGTCGTGACCAGCGTGTGTCTGTCAGCTGCTCTCATGCTCCCTCAACCACCAGGTCTCATAGCTAACGTTACCTTGATTGTGGGAGAGTTGGGGGGGGGGGGGGGAGGGGGAGGATGTGCTTCAGTACACACACATCTAGTCACAATTGTAACCAAAATCACCCCGTTTAGGGATATTTCGATTGTTACATTCTTACATATGGTGTTGTTGTTGTTGCTCAAAATCGGATCTGATCGGAAAACTCCAAGACTGAGGTGTAAGTCAGTTGCAATGGTTGACTTTACCCAGATGGGATTGCACCGAATCCTATAGGTAAAACAAAAAGTAAAGTAAAAGACCCTTTTCCACGCTTTGGGGGCTAGACCTATATTTTATAGACCAATCGGCACAAGATTGGTGATGTGGTCACCCTCACGCCGGCTGCCTTTACTTCCCTGAACTGCACCCGGTACTCACTCTAGGCTGGGTCGACCTGGTAGTCATGGCGCATATGAGAATAAATTCAAATTTTTAATGGCTCTCGATTATCTATGTGTGATCAACATCACTCTAGCCTCTTTAACCTGCTCGGTCTTTATCTTGCTGCCATTTAATGATGGAGGAATGCAGACACTACTGTCTACACTTCACTTTTCATGTTGTTTAAAGTATGGGATTGGGTTCAATCCCTTCTAGATAAAATCAACCATCACTATAACGGATGGTTGCAGTTCGTACTTGCTATTGATTTAGGGCAAAGTGCTTTGATTGACTGACTTTCTACCCCACTAGGACGTCACACAAGCGATAAACACCCGATGAAACAAAGTGCCACCATGTGGATGAGGATCACCGTGGAGAGGTCCCAGAAACCGCGTTCAGACAACTGGCCATTTTAATGGCCTGCCTATATTGCGGCCCCTGGCAAAAGCCAGAGTGGGGCTTCAAATAATAAAAAATTACGTCCCAAAAAGAACCTAAGGAATATAGTTTAATGTTGTGGAAGGCAAAGTGAAAAAGTGTGGCAAAGTGCTTATTTTAAGATAGACCAGATACCAAACTGAAAAGCTTATTGATTGTGAAAAACTAAATTAGCGAACATATTTCAGCCCTGTATTTAAAAAAAAAAAAAACACATTTTTATTTACTAACTTAATGAGGAATGTCAGACTTTGAATGCTACATTTATTTTAGTTGACATATAATGAGCTTTCAGCAGTATACATACTACGTACACAAATAGGCATTTGGGTGATATTTACTGGTAATTACATTTACTTCCCCTAACAATTATGTTCTATAACCCCCATAACATTTACACGCACTAACACGTTAATAGGATGGTCTCTTGGGCAGTTAGTAAACAGACAACGCATTGTTTTGAGGCCTGATATTTGTAGTGTTATTTGTTTAACAGAATAGTGTGCAAAGTTCACTACGTAGTTAAAATGAGTTAACCAGACGTATTTGAACAGAAAAAAAAGACCTGAGGGCAAATTTTCACAATCTTTACAGCCAGTAATTATTTGTTGACGCGCCATGAGAAGGATGAAAGTACAACATATTGTGCCCACTGGATAAATGTGTAGGAAGAAAGATCGAGAAATACACAAGTGGACTTTTCTTTACAGTGTTTTGTCATGACGTAGGCGAATTACGGCACATATTGGGAAACGAGTTGTTGGAGATAGTTGGTTGTGAAGAGGCAAAATCGCCCACGCTAGTTTGAGTGATAATTGATGACCCTAAATATTTTCGAATGCCGAACGCTTTTTTTTTAATACAAAATTACGTGAGGTAGCCCGAATAGTCATTGGTACGAAACAGTCATTTACATATGTTGGTAACTAGTAAAGATGCTGTTCCTGACATTTACTCATCAGGCATACATTGTTACATCCATATATTTAGAGACCTACTGGAAATCCCTGGGCAAAATACTTTACTACACATGGATTCTGACTTTCTTTTATGCAGTCGAAAAAGAAAAGATCTATTCCTTTAGAATCAAAGAATTTGTCACGTTAAACTACCACTACAGCTGATTTCTTTTATGCTATGTTAGATATGGAATTTGAAAAGTTTTACTGAAAGTGTGAAAATGACCACACACAAGAATAGACTAGTGTCCATATTTTAGACCTACTTCTCAGAAGATGCACATTGTTATTTACTAAAGAAGCAGGCGATGCTTTAAATGTCAGATTTCTTTTGTGGACGTAACAAACACCCTAAGTATTTAGTAAAGAAAACGGAGCACATATGAGAATAGATCAACTGCAACGACGTCAGTTCGTGATTTGTGTATTTATGCTTTTTTGTAATGATTGGGAAATTGGACGTAAGAAAGAAGAAACAGATATTCTGTGGGAGACATCCAGCCATCCATTTATAGAAAACAAACTAAATACAATCTACCACGTTCAAGCTACTGCGAACAGTGTCGCTTATAATTGTGGTCTGCTTTCTTTGTGCCAGTTATGTTGGCTAAGAAATGTCAATTGCACTAAAACTAGTGGCTTGGAGCGGTGCAAACACACACACACACACACACCACACACAAATACACACACATACCCATATGTATATAACACACGCGTCTGCAGGTCAACTTGGAAATGCACGTATACGTGCTTGCATATACACATAAGTATACATACATAACATCGTGCTCGCCCACGAGAGGATGCAGGTATACGTGTTTGCCAATTTTTTTAAAAATAATGACTATGTGAACCTAGCTTCCAGATCGACAAACCCTAAATGGGCACTAGGGTTGTTGTATATGATATACCTTAAAGTTGTGCTCTCGTTTCGTATTATTTGTGCCCTGGTGACTAGCTTTGGTGTTTTTGTTTATATTTGTGACACTACTACGAGGGGATAGTTAGGCATTCTTAGTCAGTTTAGATTGTTTCACTTAATTTAATCCCTTTTCTTTTATTGTTTACCTACCTCGATTTATTTTATCACCTTGCCGTCTTAGTCCCATCATATCTTTATCTATAGAGATTAATATATTTATACATGTTCTGTAAATGAATTTCTCTGTTCGTTTCTGTATGTTCTTGTTGCTATCAACATGTCAGTAAATTGTGGATGTTAATGTCTTAATTAGTTTATGAAAATAGTCTTTCATGAGTTTTTCTTTCCCTGCTTGCAAAGAGTGTATGTAAGCAGGGAGTGGTCTATTGTGTTTTCTTGAATGCAGTCTAAGCATAAAATCCATAGATAAAAGATTAAGGGAAGAACAAGCCGGTTTTAGATCCAAGCGGTCATGCATAGACCACATCTTTACTCTTAGAATAATTGTTGAAGATTCTACAGAATTCCAGTCGAAATTATTGATCAACTTTGTCGACTTCCAAAAAGCCTTCGACAGTATCCATCTTCCAACACTCTGGAAATTGCTTAACATCTTTGGTTTTCCCATCAAATATATCAACATCATAAAATCTTTTTATAATAAAACACGATGCTGTGTAAGAACTGATTCCGGCAATTCTGACTGGTTCCGGGTGGAAACAGGAGTGAAGCAAGGCTGTGTCCTATCGCCGATGCTTTTTGGTATAGCAATCTACTGGGTCATGCGCAAGTGCATAAATAACGCAAATTTAGGCATTACATGGGTTGACGAAATTCTGGAAGACCTAGACTTCGCCGACGACATAGCACTCCAGAGTTCAGAACACACAGACACCCAAGAAAAAATCAATCGACTACAGAATTTCTCAGAACAAATTGGACTCCAAATTAACACCGCAAAAACAAAAATTCTAGACCTTACCAACAGTTCAGTTGATATCACGCTGAACATCAACAGCCTTGAAAAAGTCAACAGTTTCACTTATCTAGGGAGCAAGATGTCATCTACAGGAGATACCGCACCAGAAATACCATTTAGAATAGCACTGGCATCTAGTGCCTTCAATAAACTGTCCAACATCTGGAAATCAAAGACACTTAGCAAACACACAAAACTCAAGATCTTCAATTCTTGTGTGATTTCAGTACTAACCTATGGATGAGAGAGCTGGAAATCAACGAAAACTCTAGACACAAAATTATACAGTTTTGAAAATAAATGCCTTAGAAGAATACTAAATTTCAAATGGTCAGATTTCCGAACCAATACACAAATAAGGCAAGAATCCAGGCAAGAGTATGTGTCTAATTTTATACGAAAACGCCGCTGGAACTATGTCGGCCACGCCCTTAGAATGGATAAATCAAGACTTTCTTACCAAGCCCTCATTTGGACACCACAGGGGAAAAGATCTCGTGGAAGACCAAGGGAAACCCTACGTAGAACTATCATCAGGGAAGGCTCTCTGATGGGCCACTCGAACATCCAAGACCTACAACAGATTGCAACGAACCGCCATGCATGGAGGGTCATGACCTCTGCCCTATGTGCCGCACTCGACATAAGAGGAAAGACTAACTAACTAAGTCTAAGCATACGGGTGCTGTAAATTTGGCTTTCTAATATCCAGGTCCTAATCTCCATAATTTATTTGCAGGAATTTATAGGTTGTTGAGACTTGTCATGTAAGAGCAGGTTCTCTCAAATATTCGCACGCCCTTCTGCCATATGACATTTCCCACTGTCTCTTCCTCATTCCTTAAGTATATCGTTTAATTTGACTCTTCCACTCCGTTTTTCCTAGTCCTGTTTCTATTATAAAATGGCTTTTGGTAACTCTTTTGGCAAAAATGTCTGCCTTTTCATTACCAACTATGCCTTTATACGCTGGAACCCATGGTATAGTGATCTTACATCAGTTATTCCTTATTTGTGTGATTAGTAATAATATCTCCTTTTTAAATGTCTGACCTACTTCCCTGTGTATATGATTCCTAATGATTGTACCGATGACAGAGAATCTGTAATTATTGTCAGTTTTAAGGGGCGGGGGAGGGAGTGAGAAAAAAAGAGAGAGGGTGGTTCTGCTGCTATGTCTGGGGCTTTTATTGTGCCGATTAGTTGGGTTGTGAAAATTGACCGTATGATCTGTGATTTATACGATTTTTGTATTTTCCAAAAAAGGGAAATGTTCTTACTTCTCCTTTCTAACGTTTTGACCCATCCGTTTATATTATCAGGTTATCAGTTTTAATGTTTATATTGGGTTCCTCTGCTATGGTCCTTATTTGTAGTGGTTTCAATTCCATGGTGGTATCTGAGGTTTATATCCCTTACTCAACTCAAGTGTTCTTGCTAGTTGCTTATTAGTTTTATTTCTACTGCAGCATCCCATTCTGCTGGCCTAAGAATGTTTCTTATTGGCATCATCTTCAAGTTGTTTGCATTGGTGTTAAAAGCGGCACATGCCTGATGATGATGATTGTGTGCGGTCTGAAGCCATTATTTTAATAATAATTACTTCCTACTCAGATTTAACGGTTCTGTAGCTAGCGCTACTTTCATTGTTTCTCTTGGTGTGCCTTTACATGCACCCATAACAGTGGCCAGTACTTGGCACTGTATACTATCTAGTTTACGTTTTTTGCAATCAATTGCTGCGTCGTAGACAATTCTTCCGTTTTCTAGTTTCCCTATCAGGAAAGCTTTCTAAAATTGTAAGAGAGTCGCTTGATGAGCTTCCCATCCCCAAGTTACTAATTCTATTACATTTGTCTATCATTGTGATAATATGTGTGCCCCAATTCCTCTGATCGTCCGGAATCATCCCTAGAAACCGAGTGCTCGTTACTCTTTAGATAGGTATTTCACAGACTCTAATGTAATAGTGTGTGTTGTCCATCAAGATGACGATCACCACTCTTTTTCATCAAGTATGAGTACGAAGATGACTGATGAGGTCAATGCGGGCCCGAAAAGTTTTTGGACAGTGAGGACAGGGAATGAGCATTGTGCCAGGGAGGGAATCTCCTGCAGTCACCTTTCTGTGCATCTTTTTCTTAATCGATCTTGTTGTTATGTTTGCTTTACATGTAGCCGCGCCCTCATGCATTTCGGTCTAAGCAGGCAGCCTCCTAGTTGGTGTCATTCATCCCAAATGCTTTGAGTGAAGACTTCAAGGTGTCCTTAAAGCGTTTCTTTTGCCCACCTTGGGAACGTGTCCCATTTTGCAGGGGAGGAAAAAGGGGGGGGGGGGGGGGGGAGCTACCACCAACAAACGTAGTAATACAAAAACATCCCATTTTCGATACGCAGGAACCGTGTACAAACACGCTTTCGGCGGCTCAAATACTCATGACAACACAACCTCCCATTTACATAATTTGGGCGATCAAACGCCGAACGAAGCCATATCATAAAACCCTCGCAACATAGTAGAGGCCCTGCGACTAGACGAGGGATGAATGGGAAGAGAGAGTCACTCTTTTTTTAGTACCAAAACTCAAATACCACCGCAGTCGATAAAGAATGCTTGCTGTATGATATAAAGACGAGCAGTGGTAGATGGCAGTTACAAAGAGCAAACAATGTAAACTGATCTAATCATGTGATTAGATCTCTGGGATTCTGAAGCGACTGCAGCAGAAAATACTTCTTAGACGAGTCAATGCAAGTGATGAAGGTTACGTGACTGGTGGATTACCAATAAACATGTGTTGTTAACTGGTTTTCATCTTGGTGTGTCGTTACAGCTTGTAGGGTGAGATCCCAGGTCACTGTAGTCGTATGATTGGAGAGGAAGAACCATTACATGTTTTAAACAGGGGATTGGTTTCAATCCCATCTGGATAAAGTCAACCATTGCAATGAAGCATAGTATCTACGAAAACCTTCAAGTCATACGTTACATGATGCAACAGGTTTCAACGTGTTCTAAGTATTTATTAAAAGAAACGTTTTACTGAATGCGAATGGATAAATTATTGTACACATTACAGAATTGTTTTCAGAATGTACAAATGTATTGTTTACCAGGTGCTCGAGGTAAAAACAATTTTGATTATTGATTTTTTGTTAAGTGAACATATACGGTATTGTCAGCAACATACCACTGATCAGACAGGCACATCGAGATTATATTTTTTTTCTACTGACATTTACTTCCCTTGGTGATGATATCGTTCCGTAACCTAAAATACTTGCACAACTCTTGCAAGTTAAGATGGTGGTACATTTAGACATGAGGCCTGTAATTTTATCGAAAGATACTTGAAGTTATTAAAAAAAAATTACATGAGTAATCCAGACGTATTAAAATAGACACAGATAAAAACACAATATAGCCAACCCGAGAAAGATACTGCTTGTTACCGTGTTGTGATAAGGAAACAACTGTAAAATGCTGTGCCATCAGGACATATTTATGGAAAGATTAATAGAAAGAAAACTCTAGAATAATTGACAGCATTTGATCATGGCATGGATGAGTTTTAGCACATGTATTGGTACGTGCTGCTGGAAAATGAAGGTTTGTGTATAGGCACAAAAGCACATCCCGGTCGGTAAGGCACTTGACAAAAAATGATCGTAAGGAAGGAAGTAAGTAAATTTCACATCACCAGGACACCACACGGAGCGATAAACACCCGATGACACAAAGTGTCACCATACGGATGAGGATCAACTGTGAAAACCGCGTTTAATCGTTGGGTTATATTACGTCCCCAGGCAACAGCCAGGGTGGGGCAATGTGCCAGTAAATAAAAACTCTCAGTCTGAGTAAATGATGGTTTCTGAATTTGTGTCATCACTCATCGATGAACAAGTCCTATACTGAGCGTCGCCCTCTTCACAGAATGCCTGAAGTTATTCCTTTCCCTAGCAAGCTTTTCGGCCTCATGTGCTTTTAATGCCATTGCATTTTAAATGACCTGTATCCATCTTTGTGGTGGTGGACCCCTGCCTCGCCTTCCACAAACTGCACCTTGTATCACCGTCTTTTCCAAGACACCATGAGGCTTCATGTTGCCAAAATACTTTAACCTTTAGTGACAAGATGCTGTTTATAAGCCAGTTCTCCTCGATGTTCCCCTCGTTTAGAATATCGATGTTTTTCCTCTTCCAGATCCATGGTTTTCTGAATAATTTTTTTGTAACATTTCAATTCAAAAGCTCCGATCTTTTTCCTCAGTGACTGAGTGAGAGTCCAAGACTCACAACCGTAAGTTGCCACAAGAAAATGCATGATCTCAAGATTTTTACTTTAAAATGTTACTATCATTTTGCCATAGGTTCTTTATGCTGTTTAATCTCTGCATTGCTAATGCAAGTCTTCTACAAACTTCTTTCGAGCGGTCGCCACAGTTGTTCACGAAAGAGCCCAAGTATTCGAAATCTGTTACATTTTCAATTTCTTAATTTTTGATTATCATATTTGGTTGGTGTGCTATATTTTATCATCATCATCATCATCATCCCGTAACACTAAGTGTCGTTGGGTCACTAGTTTCTGTGGACTGTCTAATCAGCACTCTCCAACTTTGGCGGTCAGTTGCGATGGACTTTATCCGCTAATTGTGTCAGGTTTACTTTTTGGTTTTTAATTACATTTTTACGATCATTAGCCAACATTAAGAATATTGCTGGCGATAACTCCACACAAAAAATACGGCTACATATTTATTTCCTTTTTCGAATCCTATTTTTAATTGGTCTTCTAGTTTGATAATTAGCCCAATGTAGACCTATTGGCTCAAAATCCTTACTTGATTTTACTGAATTATTTTTTTGTCTATATGTGGACATTAATCTATTTGTTTATGACAGTTTCTAGGATTTTGCATCGGTTATCCTGTCAATATTGTGTAATCTGTCACGGTCAACGATCACTGTGAATGTTGTGCTGGAAAGTGCGAGGTTTTTCTGTTTCTACGTTCGTTAAGATTAGCTTGGGGGTGGGGGGGGGTGGGGGGGGGGGAGGGAAGCTACCACCAAGAAACGTTGAAATACAAAAAGATCCCAGTTTCGATACTCAGGAACCATGGCGGCTGCAGCAATTCCCTCTGCACATCTTCTTACTTGTACAAACACGCTTACGGCGGCTTAACAGATGCTCACGACAAAACAGCCTTCCTTTTACATAATATACGACGAGCAAATGCCGAACGAAGCCATATCATAACAACCTGGCAACATAGCAGAGGTCCTGCGACTAGACGAGGCATGAATGGAAAGAGAAGTCACTGTCTCCCGCGGGCCAAAAACTAAACTACCACTGCAGTCAAGGAACAATGCGCTTTGCTGTATACTATGAAGACGAGCAGCGGTGGATGGCAGTTACAAGTCCAAACAATGTAAACTGATCTAATCATTTCATTAGATCTCTGGGATTCTGAAGCGATCGCAGCAGAAAATACTTGCTAGACGAGTCAATGCTAGTGATGAAGATGACGTGACTGATGGATCAGCAATAAACATTTGTGTGTGTAAACTGGTCTTCCTCTTAGCGTGTCGTTACTACTTGGATATGTGAAATCCAAGGTCATTTTAGAGGCATAACTAGACTTAGAAAAGTGATTACTTGTTTTATATAGGGGATTGGTTTCAATCCCATCTGGATAAAGTCAACTAATGCAGTGAAGCATAGTTTCAATAACAACCTTCAGGTCACACGTTAAAGGATCTATTGTGTTTTAACGTGTTCTAAGTATTTATTAAAAGAAACGTTTTACTGAATGCGAAAGGATAAATTAATGTGCACATCATAGCCGAGCTTTCAGAATGTACAAATTATTTGTTTACCCGTTTCTCGCGGCAAATACAACGTTGATTATTGATTTTTGTGTGTTATGTGGACACAGACGTTGTTGTCAGCAACATATAACTGATCAGATGGTTACATTGAGACGATATTCGCTGCTACTGACATTTACTTCCCTTGGCGATGATATTGTTTAATTACCCAACATACTTTGCACAACTCTTGAAAGTTAAGATTACGCTACCTTTAGGCATGAGGCCTGTGATTTTATTGAAAGACAAAGCTACTTAAACAATTAGATGAGTAATCCAGACGTATTGAAACAGACACATAGATGAAAACAGAATGTAGCAAACCTTAGAAAGGTTTGTTGCAGTGTTGTGAAAGGAAAAAAAAAATGCAGTGCCAACTGGACATATTTATAGAAAGAGCGATAGAGAAAGACAACCGTAGAATATACTTGACAACATTTTGTTATGGCATGGATGGGTTTTAGCACATCTGAGGAGATGAGCTGTTGGAAAATAAAGATTGTGTATAGGCACAATCGAACATGCCGATTGGTAAGGCACTTGAAAATAATTAATCCTAAGTAAGTCAGTAAGTAAATCTGACCCCACCAGAACATCACACAGAGCGATAAACACCTGGTGACACAAAATGCCACCATGCGGATGAGGTCCCAGAAACCCCGTTCAACCCTTAGGCTATATTAAGGTCCCTGGCAACTACCTGGGTAGTACTTTGAAATAACGAAAAATTGCATCCCGCAAGAGACGAACTTTAATCCCACATTAAATCATTCATTAAATGACTGTCAGTTTGAAATATTTTTATAAAAATAATGAATGTTAACCCCAGCGGATTTGAACTATCATATATTTTTATTTTCTGTGAGCAGCTGAAAACAAAATATATGCTATTTAAATCAAAGAATTTGCCCCAATAAACTTGATTCAATGATGATTTTTGATAATATATATGACAGATAAATATGATAAATGACAGATGATATATCTGTTACAGCATTAAAATCTTTCTCTGCTGATCATACTACGCGCCTCGCTTTGGAAAATCGCCCCATTCTCAGCCTAGATGTTCTTAGTCTAGGTGGTATCAATATCCAACATACTTTCATCTAAATAGTTCTACTATTACATTTTAAATGTTTATTTTCTTTTCTTTTATTTCATATTATTACTTTATTCTATCTCTTATCATTATCATTTATGTATTATGAACATTTGTATTTCTTTTATTCCCATTATTATATTATATATTAAAAGTACTACTGTTTATTTTTGTGTGTGACTATATTATTCCACATCACATTTTTTTAAACGTTGCTCGCGTCAACCCTTAGAGATCTATATACTCGCCTATCCTTGTTGTTACGTGTGTGTAGTTCACCTATGTTTGAAAAAGGCTGCCCGGCCGAAACGTTACGCTGTGTTGTCTTGTGCACGTTTCTCTGCTTCCCAATTTTGTAGAGCTTTTTAGTCTAATATCTCTGGAATTCCTCAGTGTGGTGTTAGGGGGAGATGTAAGGTTCATTTGTGAGCTTTTTCCAACGCATTGTACAAGCTGGCCGCTATTTCTGTTAGGCTGCTTCTGATGATGTCTCTCTATGTCTTTCATAGTCTTCCCCTTGCTCTGTGATCACTATATCTCTCGTCATTTGGCCAAACTATCTCATTTGTTGTTCTTTATTGTATTGTATGACTGGTTTCAGTCCTAGTCTTCTTCTAATTTCCTTATTCGCGATGTTGTTATCTCTTTTTGTCACATTGGCAGCTCACCTAAGATATATCATCTCTGTTGTTACGATCTTCCGCTCGTTTGATGTATTAGGGTAGTAAAACTTTAAGTTGCATGGAGAAAAATACACATTCAGTCAGCTTGCAGCAACTTGCACACTCAGTTTCGGACGTTCCGCTGGCAATTGGGGAGGAAAACGAAGCACGTATAGAAATGTTTCGAGTGAAGTGATGTAATTTCTTTGTTAAATGATTCCTGTGTTTTAAGTACGGGACTGGGTTTAATACCATCAAGATAGATTCAACCAATGCAATAGAGCATGGTTGGAATTTAACATAATTACATTAGCGTGTTTGATTAGGTTTTTGCCACGTAATGAGGAGAAGAGAAGTGGGAAAAATTGTGTGGAAAAATAAATAGTGGAAGAATTGTAAAAGACCGGCGTTCTCGACATGGAGATGTTTCAGCAGGTGAACTGTTTCAAGTTTTTAGCAATAGCAGACTGTAGAGAGAGGTGTGATCTCCCACGTCCTTTGGTAATGGTTATGGAGGTTTTTTCATCCTGTTTTCTGCAATTATGTAGCCGTCTAATGAACATTACCGTCTCTTGTTGGCATATATAGGAGCAGCTGGTGAAAGTGTTTATAAACGAAAATTATGAAACATTGACTATGTGATCAAAGAAGTGATCAGCAACTGTCTCAGTGTTGCTATCTTTTTATTTAACAAACGTAACCAGCATGCAGTTGTAAAGTTTCACGCATGTCAAACAACTATGGATAAGATCACAAGGGAAGTTTAAAGAACATACCAAGAATTTTGCACTAAAAATCGGCATCATAACACTCAAACACTCCCATAAGCGCTCAATCTCCTTCATCGGCAGCAAGCGATGAGTTCCAATGTCGATTTTACCAGTAACTGATTGTACATACTTTCTGCCTTTCTATTGGAAAACGAGCAAGCAGACAGATTGGTCGGTTCTGCGCTACTTGGCGGCAAATAGATGTATGACAACCTAGGTGGTATTGGGAGCGAATGAAAAGTGTGGAGGCACTACTAGATCACTTCCGTCTGAGGAGAATGGCGCTGCAAGAAGTTACCAGGGCATCTGGCTGGTGCTCAACACTCAACAGATGGCATACATGATGAAGACGATGACAATCACATCAAGGAGTCAGAAATGAAAACATCTATGCTATCGCTTTGTCGTTTGTCTGGGAGTCACCTAAAAGCGTTGCTATCCTGTATGCATCGTTTTTCTAATTTAAAAAGAAAATCCTATGTATTAAAGACTTACACATTGGACTGATATCTACATTTCGAAATAGCTAAACTCTCTAGATCTATTTCAGTGCAGGCCGACTTCTTCTTTGGACGCCGATGGCAAGATATTATTCTCTGTCATTCCACACAGACTCACAGTGCAAGCTAAGCACATAGATATGTTAGTCCAGCAGGACGTGTGCCGGGCGACTTAGGATGCCGCGAGCATGCCTCTATGATCTAGGAAGTTAATCCACATGGTGAAGGCGAAGAAAACGAAGCTGTGTGTTATCTGGTTGGACCTCGCCAATGTGTATGGGTCCGCTCCCATCAACTATAGTGACAATGTCTTCAAATGTTCCACGTTCTGCCAGAGAACCGAGGTGACTGGGCCCTTAATGTTAGGCCTTTTTGTGTACGCTTCTATTTCTCGTAGTTCGCTACGAGATGGATCGGCTTCACGGAGGGGATGGCAATGGGGTGCAGGATTTCTCCGATACAGTTTGTCATGGTTATGCAGGACACGTACGGCCAGGGTTTTAATACAGGGGATCGCTGGATGCCATCACTGAGGGCATTTATGTACGAAATGAGTATAACAGCAAGACCTGAACGTGACGCGTGCTTGATCTGCCAAAACTTGAAAACGTGACTAAATGGTGCAACATGCAGGGGACGTCAATGAAGTCAAGAAGTTATAGATCCAGAAACGTAAAATGGTGACTACCAGATTAATTCAAAGCAACCCTCACTGTTCTAGGAGTACGAGTGAAAAGCCTTGTTCGAGTGTTGCGATTTAACGATTTCATACAAGAAAGAAGTCAAGCGAATACTTGAGTCCTTGGTCACAGACCTTCTCGTTTACGAAGTTTCCACAAAAGCGGAAGTACAATTGATTTTGCCCAAGATGCACTGAAGTGGAAAGAAGTCATGATTTACACACAAACCGACGCGGCTTATTGCTCAGGAATGTTTTATGGTGCCCACTATCTTACCAAAGAACACAGAGATATCGGTATGCAACAGAACGGGGCATTTTTAAGCCTCGCCCCGGCTCCAACGTCTGGAATAATCATCGGACGCTGGTGTGTAAGATAAAAAAAACTTCGGAAAAATGAAAACCGAGTCTTCCACTGAGTACTGGTTTGAATCGCTTTGTGGACTCAAATCAGAAGCATGTTAAACTTGTTTTGTCCAGTATATATTCAGATGTAGATGGAAATGAGCAGGCTCACCCACTTGAAGATGAGATGCATTAGGATAAGCCAGACGTTGTAAATGTTCTTTGTGTCGAGTAAACATTATATCAGAACACCTATATATTGGAATAATGATTAAGCTGGGAGTAAACAGATCTTTTGGACGGCATTCAACAGAAAGGGAGAAAAAGCAGACGAACTTTCCACCAGGTTACAAGTTGCATCTTTGGTATTATAACACTTCGTTGGCTATTGAGGAGGGGAACGAGGCACGCATGGGAATGTTTCGACTGAAATGATGTTAATTCTTGAATTATTTATCCGTGTGTTTAATGTATGGGACTGGGTTCAGTCCCATCTAGATATATTTAACCAATGCAAGAGCATAGCATTTGCTTAAAATAGTCCCATTAGCGTTTATGAAATTATTGAAAACTGACTGACTGACTTTCTACCCCACTAGGACATCACACAAGCGATAAATACCCGATGACACAAAGTGCCACCATGTGGATGAGGATCACCGTGGAGAGGTCCCAGAAACCGCGTTCAGACAATTGGCCATATTTATGGCCTGCCTATATTGCGGCCCCTGGCAAAAGCCAGAGTTGGGCTTCAAATAACAAAAAATTACGTCCTAAAAAGGACGTAAGGAATAAAAGTGCTGTTATTGAAAACTACTTTACGTGAACTAAGCTATGGACTCAATTGAAAAGTGTTAACGAATATAGGATTGGATTGGATTTTTTACCCCACCAGGACATCACACAAGCGATAAACACCCGATGACACAAAGTGCCACCATGCGGATGAGGATCACCGTGGAAAGGTCCCAGAAACCGCGTTCAGACATTTGGCCATAATGATGACCTGCCTATATTGCGGCCCCTGGCAAAAGCCAGAGTGGGGCTTCAAATAACAAAAAATTACGTCCTAAAAAGGACGTAATGATTGAATAATTAACGAATATATAAAAGTAGATTAGTGTACATACTTTAGCCTTGCTTTAAAAACGTACACAATAATTTTTACTGACTTAAAGACGGAGATGATCCTTTGAATGTTGAATATTTTTACTGGTCATATAGTTTGTTTTCAACGGCACGAAACTGTATAGATGTATGCATGCTAGTGATATTTGTTGGCAGTAACATTTACTTCCTTTTGCGGTGATCACATCCTATGTCCAGACACAGTTTACACAACTGTAAACATGCTGTAAACTTGCCAGGGGCCGCAATATAGCCGGGCCATAAAAATGGCTTATGGCTGAACGCGGTTTCTGGGACATATCCACGGTAATCCTTGACCACATGATGGCACTTTGTGTCATCGGGTGTTTATCGCTTGTGTGATGTCCTGATGGGGTAGAAAGTCAGTCAGTCATTGGTGGAATATATTAACATCATCTTTAGCAAACGATTTCGTGACCATGAGACTGTCTACTATACGAGGGTGAGCACATTTTGAAGGTCTCTTTACGGGAGTTAATTGAAAAAAAACATTCTCTATCCTTGTTGCACTGGATTCTCTATTAGCTGACTTGAAGTGATTTAAAGCACTTTCATTTTCGTGTGCATGGACAATATCATCCGGAACACCACTGACTTCAAGACAATAATAAAACAATTATGTGCAAAGAAAGGCCATAAAAGCTTGTTATAAAAAGAAATACATAGCACTTTCATACTGTGCCGTCTAATCTATTTTGTGTGTGTGTGTGTGTTTTAACACAAGCTACGATGAAGTGCAAGTAAAATAAATGTGTGCTTAAAATTATCGACCTTTTACATTTCATTCCTGTATGTGATCGTTTTAAGGGTCCCAGTAGACTGGTTTGCCTGTGGGTAAATAATGCTGCCGAGACGGCCCTGTGTGTCTACCACAATATGCCATGTAGCGATTGCGTGAAAGAAGCGTGCAGAACCGATTGTTTCTCTGCAATTTTGAGAAATGAATGGTCTATCACATCAAACTGTCCATCATCAAATAGTGTTGCTGAAGTTATGAAACATGTAGTTAACATTACCTTCTGTTGTTGGCATATCGATTGGTTGTCCTGCAAATCTGCTTCTTGCCTGTGACATCACATAGTTAAGATAATACTATGTTTATCTAAAAATTATATCATTTGCCCAATTATTATTTTACCTTCTTTTCATTTTAAACACCCAGCGCTCACATCTCTTCTTCCATGGTAATATACGTATGGGCTGGTATTTGGAATGTGTGTCTTTCTTGTGAATTTTCCCAATATCTGGGCACATCTGATTTACCTAGGTTTGTTCATTATTTCCTAATGTATACTAGACTATTCTTCTTTATAATTCTTTCTTCCATTCATAATCTACAAAATTTCATTATTTCATTTAACATCTACTTCTTTATCCATTTTTTAAAAACAGAACTCACAACTAAAAAAAAATGCACATGCAGATAGCAGTCGCTAGTAGTAACCATTTACTTCCTTTAGCAGTGATACAATTCCATAACCTTACCAGATGTGCATAGTTGGAGTTGTTTAATACCACATTATCCTGGATCATTCTCTCAGAAACAGACAGTCCTGAAGACATATTGTCATACATTTCAAAAAGAGACAATTTCCGGTGTGGGTTCCGAGGCCCTATTCTAGGGAAAACAAGAATAGAATCACTGCCTACCCAGAAGCATGTTTTAAGAGTCGACTAATTGAGAAATTTCTTCGAAGTCAGAGGGAATCTACCTGAGAGGCAAGGAACCAGCAGTTTTCATACAAGTGAGTCAGATATCTAAAACGAATGCACACGCAACACTCCGGTTCAGGAAGAGGACTGAAGTCCGAAATTGGATGAACAACCAGATCTTTCCGACAGAGTTTACAGCTGGTAAACACGAAGAAGAAACAGAAGAAGAAAGAGACAGTCACTGTTTATCCCCACATTGTGAGGATGAAGGAACTTTAAAATGTTATGCCCAGTGGATAGATTTCCAGAAATAGAGATAGAGAAATAGCACACATAACTTGGGTACAAACTGCAACTGTTCTAAAATTTCTTTTAGTTGCGTATCCTTTACAGGACGTTGCAAAACCAACCCCAGCATTTTTTTTCTGTTGTGGTTTTTCTAGGCACGTTTACGTCCAGTAGTTTGCCATTGCCTTCTGGACGGTCGGCTTCTCGATACCACTGTCGAAACTAACGCAAGGCGCAAGGCCCGCAGCTGGGATCGAACCCGGCACCCCGGCATTACAAAGCGCGTTCGTAACGCCTAAGCCACGGACGCCGACTGTTCCAACATACTAGATGAAATTCAACCTATAATACAACGTTGACATGAAATATATTTTACCTACTAATAAAAGTTAATCATCATCAAGAATGCTTAGCCCTGGGCCTGTTCTGAACTTTATGATAATTCTAATACAAGGTTGCTGAAATTCTACAATTCTCTACAACAGCTATGATTTCACTGAATGATTTGTGTATCGATTTTCAAGCATTGTTCTGCATACATAACTTTCTTTTCACCCAGTATTTTTCCTCCATCCTAGCTTGTACAAGACTCCAGGATACAGAAGGCAAGTACTTAGTTAACTCTTTGAGTCCCAAGGAACGCATCATACGTTCATAGGTTACTGCCTAGAAGCCCAATGAACGCATGATGCGCCGATTTTACATCTCTCTTGACTACCCCTTGGGCATGTGATGCTAAACCCTCTGGGACTCAAAGAGTTAAGAAGAAAGTATTGTGTACTTCTGTAGAGGCGACCGGCATGATGCTGACATCAGCCACCAAGTGCTGTTTAGTCTATAATATGTAGGTATAGCACGGCGTGCACAATGTGACTGAGATCATGGAAACAGGTCTTTAACGTCTTTATTTTAAACTCTACTTATTGTATACTCTTAACTTGCTTGAACTAACAATTGTATTGACACACAGGATATGTTTCTAAGAGTCGCAGGGATGTTGAAAGCTGTAGGTAGCAACCCAGAGGTGAAACCATAAGTACGATGGCAATTATTAGTGACTACAATGGCGTGTGTGCGTGGCACCCTGATTGCTGTGGTGCGCCTCTTGGCTGGTTGCCTTCGACTTCAGCACCTTGTTTTGCAAGGGTAGACTGTGATCATACTCATACTCGTCTTTCGCCTTTACCTCGTTTGTTGTCCCATCCAGTTTCCCGCACATCCGATTACGTAACCACATGTACACAAAATTCAAGATAGGTGTATCAGCCATGTTTACCTGTGGAAATGTGCCCCAGACCGCAGAGCATGTACTCCAGGACTGCCCCGAATTTGACACATTAAGGCATACCTTTTGGCCAGAAAGAACAACAGTGGAACTCTATGGACAATTGAATGAGCTAACAACGACAGTGAAATTTATACAAGAGACAAAACTGCTGATATAGACAACTTATTTCAGGCGAACGAAAAAAAGAAAAAGTGACTACAATCTACACTTCCTGTTTCATTTTATTTGAAGTTATGGGATTCAGTACAATCCCATCTAGATAAAGTTAACCATTGCGGACAAACTAGGTTGCCAGTATGTACTGTACGTGTCTTCTGTGGATTTCTTGCTTCGCTAACTTATAATATGGAATTGGATCAGCTACTGAATGTGAGATAGTAAATTAATGTAATAATTTTAGCCTTGATTTCAGAAAGTAAGAATTACACATTTCAATTCTCCAATGAGAAAAGTGACACACATATACATGCATACAGAAATACATTTCTGCTATATTTCCACTGTCCTGTCCATATGTGACCCCTTGCCATTTACCTACATACATTAAAAGGACGGTGAATATAATTTAATTCCACCAATGAGTAAAACCAGCAACAACACACACACCATACGGATACTGTAGACAACTTTCTGCTGTTACTACGACCAAGCTTAGGTATGTCTATAACATTTAGTCATAAAAAAAATGTTTGGACTGTTTACTCAATTTACAAGATACAGTCCTGTTAACCTGCTAGAGTTGTGTAAACTGTTTCTGGACATAGAACGTGATCACCGCAAAGGGAAGTAAATGTTACTACCATCAAATTTCACTAGCATGAATACATCTATACAGTTTCGTGCTGTTGAAAACAAACTATATGTCCAGTAAAAGTATTCAACATTCAAAGGATCATCTCCGTCCTTAAGTCAGTAAAAACTATTGTGTACGTTTTGAAAGCAAGGCTAAAGTATGTACACTAATCTACTTTTATATATTCGTTAAAACTTTTCAGTTGAGTCCATAGCTTAGTTCAGCGTAAAGTATTTTATAATAAATTCACAAACGCTAATGGGACTAGTTTAAGCAAATGCCATGCTCTTGCATTGGTTAAATATATCTAGATGGGACTGAACCCAGTCCCATACATTAAACACACGAATAAAAAAATCAAGAATGAACATCATTTTAGTCGAAACATTCACATGTGTGCCCTGTTCCCCTCCCCAATAGCCAACGAAGTGTTATGATACCAAAGATGCAAGTTGTAACCTGGTGGAAAGTTCATCTGCTTTTTCTTCCCTGCTTTTGAATGCCGTCCAAAAGATCTGTTCACTCCCAGCTTAATCATTATTCCAATATATGGGTGTTCTGATATAATGTTTACTCGACACAAAGAACAGACTGACTGACTTTCTACCCCACAAGGACATCACACAAGCGATAAACACGCGATGATACAAAGTTCCACCATGTGGATGAGGATCACCGTGGAGAGGTTCAAGAAACCGCGTTCAGCCTTTAGGCCATATTTATGGCCAGGCTATATTGCGGCCCCTGGCAAAAGCCAAATTAGGGCTTCAAATAACGAAAAATTTCATCCTAAAAGGGACGAGAGATATATTACCAATTTTACGAGCACAACAAAGAACATTTACAACGTCTGGCTTATCCTAATGCATATGATCTTCAAGTAGGTGAGCCTGCTCATTTCCATCCACATCCGAATATCTGTATATATGTGTATGAGTGTATTTGTATATTTGTGTGTGTGGGAATGACAGTGCACTCCAGAAACCCATAAATTATGATGTTGCATGGCTGTTAATGAATAAGAATAAATAGAATAAAGTGTGTACGCCAGCAAGAAGGTAAAAAACACACACCATCAACCAGAACATGATAAGAAAGTAATGGACATATATATATATATGGGAGAGTGTATATTTATATATTTGTGTGTGTGGGAATGACAGTGCACTCCAGAAACCCATAAATTATGATGTTGCATGGCTGTTAATGAATAAGAATAAATAGAATAAAGTGTGTACGCCAGCAAGAACGTCATAAACACACACCATCAACCAGAACATGATAAGAAAGTAATGGACAGGTCTCATATCAGGAACGGGACATAACTTAAAAAGGGACACGACCAGACGATATTACAGACATAGCGACACAAAATAACATGCAAGACATGGAAGTGTGAGTGTCCTTACGTGTGGATGTACACGTTTTTCATGAATGTAAGTGCATTTATGTAGACATTGGTAGACGCATATGAAAGTGTATGCATGTGTACGGAAGGTCAAATAGGTATGCATACACGGATAAGTATGAAAGAAGTGCAAACATGTAGTATTGCCTGCATGTATGAATACTCGAGTGCGTGTACGCATACACTTATTTGTGTGCGTCCATATACTCCGGGTATTCATACTCAACACCATCCCATTCCACATCATGCATACAACATACACATGACCGGTAGGGCTCACAACAAGGTATGATTGATAGCAATTATCAAAAACAAGTGAATCGATACTGACAAGACTAGAACACCCAGCCACCAATACCACCCCATCAGTAGGCTGATAGCAAAGGTTGTTCGTATAATCCCGGCTTAAAGCCACGCTAGAATCCAGCAAGACGGCAACGACGAGAACTGACTGAATGGCCTCCCGCCCCATTTTCTCTCACCCCTTCCTACCTCTTTCGGATTCACTATGAGTTTAATCACCCACCCCATTCCCACAGAGAGCCCTTGAGTTCGATACCCAACATGCCACAGCAATTCTCATCGCCGAACTCAAAGCGTGAGCTGGGTGCTCAGGGTATATGGTATTTACGTACACCAGAGTCTAGCTGCCAACCCAAACCGACACACTAACAAATGACGAATAGACCGACTTTGAAGCTCCACATAACATTTCACACACATATCCACGACAAGACTAACCCATTCTTATTGCAGGAAGACATCTATAAGACCACTATTGTCACACGCGAAATATTTTCACATTTCGTAAGTATCCAAAATCAAACAACTGTGTTTTTTTTTTTTTTTTGGCAAAATAAAATACTTAAAATTTTAAAACTGTAAATGGTGGTCCAAAGGCCGTTATGTAGAAAAGCTCGCTCTCCTACGAAATACGCCTGGCCAAATCAGAGGGAGACAAAACAAAGAGAAAAAACCAAGTAAGAAGGGGAAAGACATGCACAACTAACAACATGGTAGAGGACGAGCGGTCTGAATCAGAAAGAAGCATCAAACCCAGAAACGGCGCAAATATTAGAATTTAGTCACGAAAGTGACGCAAATAACCCAGACCACAAATATAGGCGGAGACTGTTAGCATACTCGGCTAGCTAGCAGCAGTCTGAAAGTGGTCGGCATTTTAATGGTTTTTTTTTTAAAGGAATCGGATTGGGAATCTGCTCAACACTCAACAGATGGCCAACATGATGAGGATGACGACAATCACTTTAAGGAGTCAGAAATGAGAACTTCCACTCTATCGCTTTATTGGTTGTCGGTGAGTCACATAAACGCGTTCCAATCAGAATGCATTGTTTCTCCTGTTTATAAAAAAAAAAAAAATTCCTCTGTAATAAAGACTTACTAAACATTCGGTAGATATCTCAGAAAAAAACCAATATGAATCCCGTTTTGATTGACATGCAGGTCCGAACTTGGGGCTGTTGTGTAACTTTCGGAGGCCCCCCCCCCCCCTTTCCCATTTCCCTACCCTCCCCCCCCCCCCAAAAAAAAAAAAACCCTGGGAATGAGAAAGTAGAACTGAATTGTGGGATTTAGTACTCTTTGATTCTCAAACTTGGAATAGTAGATTGCACAAACCCCCTTATTCAGAAAGAGGTTATAAACCGTTAAAACCTCTGACTTCTTCAAGGTAGAGTTGTTCGCAATCCTATACTTTCAAACAAATAAAAACACCTCTGTGTTTATTCCAGCTTTTCATTTTATTACAGGAAGAATGTTTTTAAAATATTAGGAGCTGAGAAGATTAGGAAAAGGTACGTTCCTAATGTAAGCAGTATTACCATACGTTCGACTTTTCGGGTCACATTTTGCTAGGACAATATTTTCAAATACCATTCGCTTTTGATTTGTGATGCCCGGTCGTATTCATTATCATTAGAAGGTTGTTGCGTACCCTTTACAGAACGTAGCAGAACCAACCCCAACAGCCCCTGGCTGTTGTTTTGGTGTTTCTCTGCAAATTTACGTCCAGTAGTTTGCCATTGCTTTTTGGACGGACGGCTTTCTTGATACCATTGTCGAAACCAACGCAAGGCGCATGGCCTGTCCCAGGGATCGAACCCGGCATCCCGGCATTACGACGCGTTCGTATCGACTTAGCCACAGAGCCGACTATCATCAGATAGTTTATCATAATCTTTGGGAGCATTTGTCCACATTTTCTATATCCCATAAAGAGACGACTGTGTTTATTACAAGTGCAGACTTCTCGAAAGAAAAAAAGTAGTTGGCACTAGAAGACTTTTCGCAACACAAGATAATAATGACAACATATTATCTGTGCAGAATTTAAGGATTATGGACAACAGAACAGCTCTATCGTTACATTTTATGGGATGACGTTTAATGTAATTAATGGTAACGAAATTCGAGTACATTCTACACTGTCTGTTTCACCAAGGTAACCTTAAGGAAACTACCAATTTATTGCCTGGCATATTTCGCTGTATCTCGTCAAGTGCATACTACAGTAACAAGTGAATAAATGAAGCAAATAGCTGACAGTTTTTAGGACTCAGCTATTTGCTTCATTTATTCACTTGTTACTGTAGTATGCACCTGACGAGATACAGCGAAATATGCCAGGTAACGAAATTGTTGAATATATCTAACTTGTTTGATATAACTGAGTACATTACCACACACGACCGGACTATTTCTTTCATTCACATGGGGTGTGACAACTGTAGGTAGCACGCTAGAGGGGAAAAGACAGTTCCCGGTCAATTTTCACATTTACTACGGAATCGAATAAACACTGCAACATAACAGAGCACCTACATCTGGAGAAAATTATTTAGCTGGGAATAAACAGACTGACTCGGGGACTTGCTACTACAAGGAAGAAAATATATTTAAAAGAAAAATCAAATTGCAGCTGATACCCATAGTATTGGGACAGTTTGCAGTCGAGGAGGGCAACGGTGGAAAGTTGCAAATGTTTCGACTGCAGAGATGTCAGTCCTTGATTCATTTTTATGTGCGTTAACAGTGTGGGACTGCGTTCAATCCCTTCTAGATAAAGTGAACCATTGCAAAGGAGTATGGTCGGTTTCCGAAACTTTCGATGGATGTGGCACTAATTTGTGGTTTATCTTTTATTGATTTGAAAAGTTCTACTGAAGTGATACAATAAATTATTGTACACATGTTAACCTAGATTCCAGAATGTAGACTTTTAATGTCTCTAACCTAGGAAGATAAATGATTCTGTCAGTGTTAAGTGTTTTCTTAAAGTGGATATAAAATGTGTGTTATCAACAGCGTGTAACTGCTCCAACCATTGACACTCACGCGATATTTGCTGATGGTAACATTTACTTCCCTTAGCGATGATCAAGTTCTTTAATCCAACACAATTTTCGCTCATGTCTAGTAAGTCAACACAATAATATATTCGACTGTTATAAGCAAGCCACAGATGCCTCAAAGTCTGTTTTTGGCACAAAATACTTCATTGCATTCACATAATGAATACGTATTGTGAACTTTCATCACATCTGACAACCGATTTCTATAAACTTCACTGTCTGTTGAGGTCGTCATTGCGATTCCGGCACATCAGCAAGGATTGGAAGAAAGCCAACATAGTCTACATTCCCAAATAGCGAAACTCCTAAGAATTCTTTCAGTTCAGGCCGACCTCTCTTTTGAAAGTCAGTGGCAAGGTATACAGAGGAAGTTTTCTATAGCCCATAAAGCAATGACTGTGTTCACTTTTTTTAGTTGCGTATCCTATACAGGACGTTGCAGAACCAAACCCTGCACTATCTGGCTGTTTTGGTTTTTCTAGCCAAATTTACGTCCAGTAGTTTGCCATTGCTTACTGGACGGTCGGCTCTCGGTACCACGGTCGAAATCATCGCAAGACAAACCCTCCGCCGTAGGGATCGAACTCGGCATCCCGACATTACGAAGCGCGTTCGCAAGGTCTAAGCCACAGATGCAGGCGACTGTGTTCACTACAAGTGTAGAATTATCGAATGAATGTGAGTAGTTGGCATTAGAAGAGTATTCGCAACACAAGATAGTAATGACAACATTGGAACTGAGTAGAATTTCAAGATTGTGGCAAACGGAAAAGCTCTGTCGTTTCATTTTATGGAATGACATTTAAAGCAATTAATTTAAACAAAACTGTTTAAAAAATTTAGGTATTTTCATTTAACTGAGTGCATTACCATATAGGACAGGACTAATTCATTTGCATGGACTGTCGCTACTGTAGGTAGGCGGTTGGGGGGGGGGGGGTGTCTGTTTTTTTTTAATTAAGTTGCAGCCGATACCCTTAGTAATGGGACTGTTTGTTGCCTTTCGAGGAGGAAAAACGGAGCTCAGATGGAAATGTTTTGACTGCAGTAGTTTTCAATTCTTGATTCATTTTTGAGCGGGACAATGTGGACTTCGCAGCCACGTGTACATAAGGTGTGAGATTGGCGAGTCAGACATGTTTGTGTGCCTGTGGATTAGCACCTGAGTCGGTACATCACGTCTTCCGTGGCTATACCAAGTGCAACAAGCCAGGGCAGAGCTTTTGGCCAAGATAGACGCCGGTGCAGGTCAAACCCTGCGGGTGGCTGATTAAAATGCAACAGACGACGAAGTTTATACTATAGACAACATTGCATATATAGATAATCTATTTCAAGAGAACGAAAGATGAAGTTTCATTTGTATATTGTTTACAGTATGGGACTGCGTTCAATCCCTGCTAGATAAAGTGAACCATTGCAAAGGGGTATGGTCGTTTTCCGAAAAATTCAATGGATGAGTCAATAATTTGGGTTTTATCTTTTATTGAATTGTAAAGTTTAGCTGAAGTGATAGAACATTTTAGTATACGCATTCAAGCCCTGATTTCAGAATGTACACATCATTTATTGTCCCCGACTTTGGGAGATAGATGATATTGTCAATGTTAAATGATTTTTTTTTTAAGTGGATATAACAGATGTTTTGAACAGCATATTACTATTACAGCCACTGGAATTAAGGCGATTTTTGCTGGTAGTAACATTTACTTCGCTAAGAGATGATCAAGTTCTTTAACCAAACAAAATTTACACACATCAGGCTCACTTCTCTTTTGAACGTCGTTGGCAAGGTATTCTTCTCAGTCATGATTAGAAGTTCCTTCACATGTTCCACGTTCTGCCAGAGACAACTGAGATGACAGAGTAGTAATATTCAAAATTCTCTGTACGCTTCTCTTCCTAACGTTCGCTAATAGATGGATCCGGGTGCTGTTAGAGATAGCAGTGGGGTGTAAGATTTCGCCGATACAGGTTGTCATGGTTATGCAGGTCCTTAACGACAAGAACTTTAAGACAGGAGATCAGTTGATGTCATCACTAAGGGCATTTATGTACAAAACTAAAATAACAACCAGGAGTGAATTTGACGCTTGCCCGATTCTGTCCAGGCTTGATAACGTGACTAAATGTTGCAACATGCAGTCCATGCCCCAGAAGTCAAGAAGCTCTGGACGAACCCGTAAAGGGCCTTGGTCCAGTCTACAATTCAAATATTTCATGTGGGTGGTAATTAGCAGGCTCACCCGCTGGAAGAGAAATAGTACGTTGTAAATGTTCTTTGGGTCGAGTAGACAATTCAACAAAACACCCATATCTTGGGAAATTGATTCAGTGAACAGAACGTTTGGACGACATTCAACATCGTGTGTGGGGGGGGGGGGGGGAGGGGAGGGGGGGGGGTGGAACTTTCCAACAGGTGAAAACTTGCACCCTTTGTATTATAACTCTTCGTTGGCTATTGAGGAGGGGAACGAAGCACGAATGGGAATGTTTGCAGTGAAATGGTAGATGTCAATTCTTGATTCGTTTATTCTGTGTTTAAAGGAAGGGACATGAACATTATTACTAAGTGAAATACAGCTTAGAATACAACGTTGGCATAAAATACATTTGACTTAATTAATGATTTGTTTATCGATTTTCAAGCATTGTTTTGCATATATAACATTATTTTTCACCTAGTATTGTTTCCTCCCTCCTAGCCTGTACAAGACTCCAGGATACCGGAGGCAAGAACTTAGTCTAGAACAAAGTATTCTATACTTCTGGGAGCCGATGTGGTAAAGCCGTTAGACGCTCGCTTGTGGATCGCATGGTCTTAGATTTTGAGTTTTGACGGTCCGTGAGTTTTTTTTTTTTTAATAATGACCCTGGCTCTCAGGTCAAGCCATTTTTGAATAGGTAAGAAGTGGAGTCATGGGAAGGCAGAGGCGACCGGCATGATACTGACATCAGCTAGCAAGAGCTGTTTAGTCTATGTATAAGTCTAGCACGGTATGCACAATATGACTAAAAGCCTGGAAAAGGGTCTTTAGCTTCCCTTTTTTTTTTTAAACTCAGCTTATGGTATACTTTTAACTTGCTTGAACTAACAATTGTATGGACAGATATAATAAATGTCTGAGAGTCGCATTGGTGATGAAAGGTGTAGGTAGCAGCCTTAAGGTAAAACGATGGCCCGGCTCGATAGCGTAGTTGGCTAAGCCGGATTGCACGGTGACCGGGTGTCGAACTCCCTGTGGTCCAGGTTCACGCCCAGGGTAGGCAGAAAAGCCACATTTCTTCCAGATTTACGGTATTTATCATAGGATCAAGGTCGAAGGGTTGTGATATCCATAATACAGAGCCTAAGGGTTAACAGCTCATGGCTTCTAGATAAAAAAAAAAAAGGGTGAAACAATGAGTACGAGATCAATTATTAGTGACTACAATATCACTTCAGGTTTCATTAAACTTGAAATTATGGGATTCGGTACAATCCCATCTAGATAAAGTCAACCATCGCAGACATGTTAGGTTGTCAGTTTGTATTACACGTGAGTTCTTGGGTTTCTTGCTTCGCTAAATAAAATATGGAATTGGCTCGGCTACTGAATGCGAGATAGTAAATTATTGTAATAATTTTAGCTTTGATTTCAGAAAGTATAAATTATATTTTTTAATTACCTAATGAGAAAGGTGACACTTTGAATGCTGATTCATTTTAGTGGACATAAAATCTGTTCTCAGCAACATACAAATGTTACAGGACACAACGTACACGGGATATTTTCTTATAGTTAAATTTACTTCCCTTAGCGATGATAACGTTTCCAACAAAATGTATACAACTCCAGCAGGTTAATGCGGCTGTGTCTTGGGAAATGAGTAAACAAGACACGCCTTGTCGTGAAGCCCAACAGGTTTTGCAGAGAAATACTTCCTTGAACAGTAAAAATGTGTAACTGTAGAAAAGACCAAGACCCAAGGCAGCTTACTAAAAACATAATAATCCGTCAGTCCATTAAACGCTAAAAATGATAATTTTATCGCTTAAGTGCACTAATTTTCGACTGCTTCAATTATATAGATAAAAAAAAAAAATAAAAAAGAATGCAATAGTTTTTATTTTCTACATATTCTTTTACAACGATCATGCAATCGACATTTTGGTTACCAGTAATGTGAGCAGCAGAGGTAGCTTATCAATGGACAAGTAAAGCGCCGCCTAATCTATGTGAGCCTACCAGGACAATATTGTGTAATTGTAGAACACACTTTTGAACTCCTGCCTCCCCGACCTCCGGCCAACTCTCTCATACAAGGTAACGTCAACTGTGAGATCTGTTGATTTGATTAAGCTTGAGACCCGCTGATAGACAGATGCTGGTCACGATGTAAAGTGGTTTGCATCTCTTTGTACGACTCAAATTAGAAACATATTATGGATGTTTTACGCAGAATATTCAGGTATGCGTAAAAATGAGCAGGCTGGCGCACTAGGCGGTGAAGTGCATATGACGAGGCGGACGTTGTAAAGTATCTCTTTAGACTCGAGTAAACATTTACAACAGAACAGACAGAAATAGAGGTAACGATTCGTCTGGTAGTGAAGATATAGATAGTTTGAACCACTTCAATCTGCATGGAAAAAAACAAACTTTCAGTCAGCTTGTGGCAACTCGAACACTTAATATTAGCTCTTTCCGTCGGAGTTGTGGAGGGGATCCAAACACGCGAGTGAAGTGATTTCAATTCTTTATTAAATTATTCCTGTGATTTAAGTACGATACTAGCATTTCATTCCAATCAAGATAGATTCAATCAATGCAACAGAGCATGGCTGGCATTTAACATAAATTAGCGTGTGTGAATAGGCTTTGGCCATGTAATGAGGAGAAGAGGGAAACATCGTGTGGAAAAACAGAGAAAGAATCGTAAAGGACCGGCGTTCTCGGCATGGAGATGTTTCAGTAGATGAACTGTCTCAAGTTGTTAGCTATAGCAGGCCGTAGAGAGGTGTGATCCCCCACGTCGTTTGGTGATGGTTAAGCAAGTGTTTTTTAAAACAGATCTAGCATCATATGCTGATGTATAGGCGGGTGTCAGAGGTGAACAGATCCATTTTGTTTTCTGCAATCGTAAACCGTCTAATGAACATTACCGTCTGTTGTTGGTATTTACAGGAGCAGTTAAGAAAAGCGTTCAGAATGTTTTACCTCTAAGTAAGATAATAACGTTTTCTTTGTTGGAAGCAAAACTAAAATTCTAACATGCACAATCTGGCCACACAGCCCTAAGTCCTCAGGCTCAATCATCCTTCTTCCTACAGCGCTAAATTTGTAAATACAGACAGTAGTTGCCGTTTCTTGCAGTCGGCACACATAAAAAGATGACTATATGATCTAAGAAATGCCGAGCAACTGTCTCGATGTTGCTATCTAAAGTTTTAAGAAACCTAAGACACAGAGAAATTCTCTGCTAAAGGACAGCTCACAAAAACCACGTTCGACCTTTAATTAAGTTATAAATTAGTACATCAATTTTGGCTATACCAAATACTGCCCTAGTTTTTACTGAAGTTCTGCACAGGCTAGGATGTAAGACAAATACTGAGGGGAAAAGACGGAAAGAGACGGAAAATAGACGGGAAAATATACAAATCTATGTGTGAAATATGTTCACTAAAATATGTTAGTGAAGTCATTCATGCTGTTGTAGAAATAGGCGCATGTCAAACAACTATGAATGGAGTCGCAAGGGAAATTTGACGAACAGACCAAGGAGTGCATCCATGCTGAAGGTTGAATGTTGCATTATGAATCGGCATCAGGGATCCAAGCGTTCGACTCTTCGGGCCACATTGTGCTAGAACAATATTTGTAAACACCCATCATTCAATGGGTGATGCACGTTTATATTTATTATCATCGGATAGTTCATCATAAACTTTAAGAGCGCCAGTCCACGTTTTCTTCATCCCATAAAGATGGGCAATGTACGGTCGTATTTATTATCATGGGACAGTTCATCGTTATCTTTAAGAGCAGCAGTCGACGTTTTCTACATCCCATAAAGAAACGACTGTCTTCATTACACGTGCAGAATTCTCGAAAGAAAGTGAGTAGTTGGCAATAGAATACTTTACAAAACACAAAATAGTCTTTTTCTTCTTCTTCGATCCTTCTGTCAGAAAACTTATATCAGGAGGCCTGTAGCCTTTGTGAAAGCTATCGTGCAATCCATATCCCCTCGTGTACCATACAGTTTTGTCTTTATTGTGGTTGGAACAGGCCAGATTGCGTCTCTGTTGTCAGCATACAGGTTTTTTTTTTAAGCCGTGGCAGTTCTGCCAGGCGGTGGGCGTTGCATTTTTGCTCCATTTGTAGACTGGAAGGATATAGTTTCGTCACCCAGCTTCTGAGTTGAGTGCATGGTGTGACACTGTGAGCTACGAGTGTTTTTTTTCGTTGGCACAGGAGCGGAGCAACAATGGGATGACCCGTTTGCTATGATGCTGAAACTAGGATTACCAGATTACCAGGGACACGTCTCCGTATTTCCTACACCAAAAAAATGTGAACATATGTAGACGAAACCTGTTGTGCCCGGTCCTTAGTCTGAATATAATGCACTGTCCCTCTCTAGAGAGGCAATGAAGTGAGTCTTGGGGAGAAAATCTGGTGTGGGCATGCAGCCACCTTTCTTGGATACTAGATTGTATTAATGTTTTCATCTCTTGGTGGGTTAAGTCGCTATTTGGTTGTACCATGTCACTACCGCTTCTGGCCAATCTGTCCGCTATTTCATTGCCTTCCAAGCCACAGTGACCTGGAATCCACTGCAGTACAGATTGTTCTACTAAAGAGCCTAAGAAAATCAGCTGTTGCGTCAAGTCTACAAACTGAGTGTCTTTTGGGTTAACAATTGCTTGTAGAACTGACATAGCATCAGTCAGAAAGATCACTTTGCTATATTTGCTGTGCTGTTGTCCATTCAGGAAAGAACATACCGCTAGAAGTGCTTCTGCCTCTGCCCTGTAATTGGAGGAATATGAACCTGTTGGTACAGCCTGGTTGATTTTTAAACCATTGGGGCATTCTATGTATAATCCTCCTCCTCCGTCTCTTACTGCTCTCTTAGCTGAACCATCTGTATACACTCGAATCCAACTCTGGTGTTAATAAAGTCTATTGATCTCCCCCTCTGTAGCTGATTTCATATCAGTGCTGCTCATTGATGATTTGGAGGAGATACCTGTTACAGTAGTTCTGACTGTTGACAGGCTATCCCTAAGCCAAGGGGGGCAATCGTTGTAAGGTTTAAGTGGAACATTTGGTATTATGGGAGGGAGTTTAAGGACAGCGAGCTTGTCATTTGCGTTCTTGATAAAACAGGTTCTCTTTAGTCTAGCCTTCTGTGGTTTCTGCAGTCAGCTGTGAATGGGTTGTTCTTGAAAGTGGTTGTATTTGGAGAGCTGGGGGAGGATCTTTGTGTCTCTCCTATCTTCAAGATCATGGAGACCAGTAATTGTTTCCAAATCTGATATGGGCGTGGAGTGCATTGCTCCTGTCATAATACTGAGAGCATGGTTTTGGATCTTTGAGACTTTCTGAAAATTTGATTTAGCGGGAAATTTTTTTTTTCAAATTTGTTTAAGTATCCAGAAGCCATGAGTTGTTAACCCTTAGGCTCGGTATTATGGATATCGCAACCTTTCGGCATTGATTCCATGATAAATACCGTAAATCTGGGAAAAATGTGGGTTTTCTGCTTACCCCCGGGTGCGAACCCGGACCACAAGGAGTTTGTCACCCTATCACCGCGCAATCCGGTTTAGCCAACTACGCTAGCGAGCCGGGCTTAGCTGGAAATAAACAGACTGACTGGGTGACTTGCTATTGCAAGGAAGAAAACAGATTTATTTTCAATAAAATTGCAGCTGGAAACCTTAATTCGCTATTGAGGAGGGAAAACGGTGCATAGTTGCAAATGTTTCGACTGCAGAGATGTCAGTTCTTGATTCATTTTTATGTTTGTTAACAGTGTGGGACTGCGTTCAATCGCCTCTAGATAAAGTGAACCATTGCAAAGGAGTATGGTCGATTTCCGAAAATTTCGATGGATGTGGCACACTAATTTGTGGTTTATCTTTTATTGATTTAAAAAGTCCTACTGAAGTGATACAATAAACTATTGTACATACTTTAACCCAGATTCCAGAATGTAGACTTTTAATGTCCCTAACCTAGGAAGATTAACGATACTGTCAATGTTAAGTGTTCTCTTAAAGTGGATATAAAATGTGTGTTATCAACGTGTAACTGCTCCAACCATTGACACTGAGGCGATATTTGCTGATGGTAATATTTACTTCCCTTAGCGATGATCAAGTTCTTTAATCCAACACAATTTTCGCCCATATCTAGTAATTCAACACAATAAAATATTCGACCGTTATAAGCAAGCCACAGATACTTAAAAGTTTGCTTTTGGCACAAAATACTTCATTGTCTACACATAATGAATACGAATTGTGAACTTTCACATCAGACAACCAATTTCTATAAACTTCACTGTCTGTTGAGGTCGGCATTGAGATTCAGGCACATCAGCAAGGATTGGAAGAAAGCCAACGGAGTCTACATTTCTAACTAGCTCTGATCTATTTCAGTTCAGGCTGACCTCTCTTTTGAAAGTCAGAGGCAGGGCATACAGTGGAAATTTTCTATAGCCCATAAAACGATGACTGCGTTCACTTTTTTTTAGTTGCGTATCCTATACAGGACGTTGCAGAACCAAACCCTGCACTATCTGGCTGTTTTGGTTTTTCTAGCCAAAATGACGTCCAGTAGTTTGCCATTGCTTACTGGACGGTCGGCTCTCGGTACCACGGTCGAAATCATCGCAAGACAAACCGTCCGCCGTAGGGATCGAACCCGGCACCCCGACATTACGAAGCGCGTTCGCAAGGCCTAAGCCACAGATGCAGGCGACTGTGTTCACTACAAGTGTAGAATTATTGAATGAATGTGAGTAGTTGGCATTAGAAGATTATTCGCAACACAAGATAATAATGACAACATTGGAACTGAGTAGAATTTCAAGATTGTGGCAAACTGAAAAGCTCTGTCGTTTCATTTTATGGAATGGCATTTAAAGCAATTAATTTAAACAAAACTGTTGAAAAAATTTAAGTATTTTAATTTAACTGATAACATTACCACATAGGACGGGACTAATTCATTTGCATGGGCTGTCGCCACTGTAGGTAGGGGGTGGGGAAAGGGGGGGGGGGTGTCTGTTTTCTTTCAATTAAGTTACAGCCGATACACTTAGAAATGGGACTGTTTGTTGCCTATCGAGGAGGAAAAACGGAGCTCAGATGGAAATGTTTCGACTGCAGTAGTTTCAATTCTTGATTCATTTTTGAGCGGGACAATGTGGACTTCGCAGCCACGTGTAAATAAGGTTTGAGATTGGCTAGTCAGACATGTTTGTGTGCCTGTGGATTAGCACCTGAGTCGGTACATCACGTCTTCCGTGGCTATCCCAAGTGCAACAAGCCAGCAACAGCTGGGCTTTTGGCAAAGGAAGACGATGGTGCAGGTCAAATCTTGCGGGTTGCTGTTTAAATGCAACAGACGATGACATTCATACTGTAGACAGCATTGCAGATGTAGATAATCTATTTCAAGAGAACGAAAGAAGAAATTTTATTTATATATGTGTTAACAATATGGGACTGCGTTCAATCCCTGCTAGATAAAGTGAACCATTGCAAAGTGGTATGGTCGTTTTCCGAAAAATCCGATGGATGAGTCAAACATTTTAGATTTTATCTTTTCTTGAATTGAAAAGTTTTATTGAAGTGATATAATAAATTAGTGTACATATTTGAGCCCTGATTTCAGAATGTAGACATTTATTGTCCCCAACTTTGGGAGATAGATGATATTGTCAATGTTAAAATAATTTTTAAAGTAGACATAACAGATGTTTTCAACAGCATATTACTATTACAGCCACTGGAATTAAGGCGATATTTGCTGGTAATAACATTTACTTCCCTTAGAGATGATCAAGTTCTTTAACCAAACAAAATTTACACACATCAGACCGACTCTCTTTTGAACGTCGTTGGCAAAGTATTCTTCTCAGTCATGGCAGACTCACATTGCAAAAGAGGTATATCGATACGTCGGTCTAGGAGACATGTATACAGGGCGTATCCGGTTTTATGAAGGGAATTTGAAGGCGAAAGCAAAGAAAACAAATCGGCATATTATGTTCTTAGTCCTTGCCCAAGCTTATGGGTCAGTTCCCGCATCAGCTATAATAGAAGTTCCTTCATATATTCCACGTTCTGCCAAAGATCACTGAGATGACTGAGCAGTGATGTTAGGAAATCTCTTTTCGCGTCTCTTCCTCGCGTTTGCCACGAGACTGATCTGGGTGCTGCTATGGATAGCAGTGGGGTGTACGATTTCTCCGATACAGTTTGTCATGGTTATGCAGGTCACGAACGGCCAGAGCTTTGAGATAGGAGATCACTGGATGTCATCACTGAGGGCAGTCATAAACTTAACGAATGTAACAACCAGACGTGAACGTGACTAAATGGTGCAAAATGCAGTCTGCGCCCCAGAAGTCAAGAATTTACAGATCCATAAAGGTAAAGTGGTAACTACCAGATTCACGCAAAGCGTAAAACTAACCAGATATTTTAATACAGGCAATATTTGATAGTAGTAACATTTACTCCCTTAACGGTGATAAAGCTCTAAAACCCAAAACTATTTACGTTACTTTATCAGGTTTATACACCTCGATGTCTGAAACAGGTGCACTCAGTGTGGTAGTGAAATTATGCATGGTATTGTAGAAAACTATGCAGGTCAACAAGCTGTTGATGGAAACATTAGGGACGTTTAAGAACACTCCAGGAGCTGGCGTACGTGAGGACTATGACAGTAGTATCATGGAACATGCTATAGTCATCGGCTATCTGGAATTTTTCCAAACGCATTCGTCATAAATGAAGCCTCTTTTCTCTTGTATATTTTCGCCCTCATATCAAAGCCGTACATTCCAAATATATCACAGTTTAAAAACAATTGAGCCAAGTTTACATTTATTTGAAAGCAACATTCCCTGTCTTGTCTGAGCTTGCGTTTATTGTTTAACTTAGGGGGTCCCTCAAAAAACGCTTTTATGTGATAGAATGGAACTTTAAACATCAGCTTCAAACATTCACAGCAAATATAGACATCAAATGTCAGCCTCAGATATCAGCTTCAAACATCAGCTTCAAACATTCACAGCAGATATAGACATCAAATGTCAGCCTCAAATATCAGCTTCAAACATCAGCTTCAAACATTCACAGCAGATATAGACATCAAATGTCAGCCTCAAATATCAGCTTCAAACATAAGCTTCAAACATTACCTGCAAACATAAGTATCAAATATCAGCCTCAAACATCAGATTCAAACATTACCTGCAAACATAAGTATCAAATATCAGCCTCAAACATCAGATTCAAACATTACCTGCAAACATAAGTATCAAATATCAGCCTCAAACAATAGATTCAAACATTACCTGCAAACATAAGTATCAAATATCAGCCTCAAACATCAGATTCAAACATTACCTGCAAACATAAGTATCAAATATCAGCCTCAAACATCAGATTCAAACGTCAACTTCAAACTTCAGCATCAGGCACGATCTATATCACTCTCGGCAAAAGTTTCAGAGTACAAATCCCTGACAAAGTGCACACTTGAGTCAAAACGCTAATGGATGAAATCACAGGTGCTAATAGTTCTGTGGTTTACACGGATAGATCTGTCAAAACGTCTGTAAGCGAAACTCGTGGGTGTTCATTGTAAGCAGAAAGGGAAATTCTTTGTTATAACCAGCAGCATCATACTGCAAACCATCACTATAACACGACCGTTTACATGACTGAGTACTCATGAATTCAGTCATATATGCACACTGAAAGATTAACTAAATATGCTCAAGAAAATCCAGACCGGCTTCATCAGACAAAAATGGATTCTCTCCCTAAATGCATCACAATTAACTCGCCTAACTTTTATCAAGGCGTATATTCAAGTTAGTAAAAGTGCAGATGATCTGTTTCGTATGACAGTTGTCGTCACTATCATTTATTAGGGTTTTCCCTAATGAACCAAAACGGCACTCTGATTTACAAGGTCCGACAATTAAGTAAAGAGACTGATTTTATTTTGGCTATGACAAAACTGCCATCTATGATTCACAGCATGGAATCTAAAGAGGCAACCTTCGTCTATGATGTGGCAACTTTTCATCGCCACCCGATAAGCAGACAACAAACAAGCCGCCATTTTGTTAACCGAGTATGAGGTGCATTGATACGTAATCAGCACGGAGTTAAAAAAAAAAGGCTGAAATTAAATTCTGTATAAAACTCAGAAGAAGTGCCATTGAGGCAGTTGAGTTGATGCGATAAGTTAATGTGGATAATTGTTTATCTCGTGCACGATTCCAAAGTGGTGTAGAAATGATTACTAATGCAGCTAGACCTGGACGCCCAATTTATGATCGTAATGGGGAACTCATTGCTAAATTCCGAGACCGGATAAAAGAAGATCATTGTTCGACTGTGAGGATGCAGGCAGATTAATTTAGTGTTAATACAGAGCCTATTCGTAAAATTTTAGTGGTAGGTTTGGGCAAGAAAAAAGTGGCATTTCGATTTGTATTCAACACCTGGCAATTTGTTTCTACTTCATGACAAAGAACCAGTTGAAAGGGCGGTAGCTGTACAGGAAGTTTTGGCCCAGAAACAAGTGCGTGTTCTCAACCATCCACCCTATTCGCCCTGATCTGTCTCCCTGTGGCTATTTTCTATTTCTAAAATTAATGTTGCCATTGAAATGATGCTTCATTGACGATACTGATGACACCCAAAGTGCTGTAGCATCGACTTTAAGGGTCATAACAACAGAAGAACTACAGAGGTCGTTCCAGTGTTTGTTAGATCGTGCCATTTGCTGTATCAATGCATAAGAGACTTACTTTGAATAAAATACAGGTTATATCTTCAACTGTTGATTATTTAAATTTTTATGGAATTATTCTCATTACTTAATTGTCGGACCTTGTAGTTTTGTTGAAATGTTGGCACGCATTGATCTGGGCCGAATCCCCCGGTCCCAACAAACATCAATCCTATTTTAAGGATGATGCGACTCAAATTATGGCACTACAGAATTAATAAAGAATGCTAGGCGTAACTTGGTCTGGCATACTCACTACTTGATAGCCCCTAGACTGGATAGCAAACCTATCCTAGTCACACAAGAATGGATCTGACAGACAATCCCACAATCAAAAACACCTTAATCTACAAGAACTGGAAGAGACATGACACTAACAAATTAGGCTCTCCTTTTAATCAACCCCAGAAATGGCGGCATGCCACATTCTGGCCATAAAATATCCAAAAATATCCGAACGACGGTGTTCGCGTATATCTAAAATACGGACTTTCTGCCACAGGAACAAATCGCGGCAAAACTAGTATTACTTGACAATCAATATCAAAATTTGCACACGGTAGTATCAGACGATAAATACCGACCGTTGACAATTTCGAGCGTTTCTGCAGACGATACTAGCACACGATATTAGCAACCGTTGACCAATTTCAAGACATTACAGACGATGAAAGCCGATTAGCAATACTGTGTTCTTCCGATTGGGGGATTTGGCAGCGGTAGATGTCAGACGCAATTAAACTCATCGCCTAGAGTATCCCCCGCGCGGATGGGAGCTAAACTAGGTGCCTGGGACTCACTAGTACAGTAATTGGAGGAAGTTGCAGCAGATGCGGTAGCTGCCGCTCGTGAGTCCCAGCCTTCTAGTTTAGTCCCCATCCGCGCCGCGGTGAGGCACACTAGCAGAAGCAGGTCGGCAAGTAACGTATCGCCGAGACCCTGTCAGAGCGTTTGTTTCGTTATCCGGAGCCGGCACATACATTTTTGATAGAACTGACCCGCATTAGGATATTTTTTGATATTTTATGGCAAGAAATTGGCCAAATTAGCTCTCTTTCGATCGCCATCATATTAAAGCCGCCATTTTGGGAGTTGATTCAAAGGAGAGCCACAAATTTGAATCCAGAATATAAACACATTGTAATTATAGGTAAGACTGTAAATGGAAGTCAAGAATAAGACAAACTGGTGTCACTGATGAATCAAGAACAGAACAGACTCTGATGGACTCCTGGGAATGCCTCATAACAGTACAAAGATCATCAATGCAGGATATGCGGTGATGTGGGTAAAATGGCACTAAATGACCAGATGGGCTGCCCTCCAGTATGCCACTGGTTACTTATCCTAGATTAATGAGATCCTATCCACTGGTAAGTCAAACTTGAACCGAAACAGCTCCAGACATAACGACAATGTTATACTCATCAATATAAAGCACTATGAGCTCCAATTCCGATGGTACCAGTAACTGATTGTATATCCGTCTCGCCTTTCCCTTGAGTGCCAAGCGTCGGACATATCCAGTGGTAACTCCCCGCACCGCCATTCTTCTTAGAGTGTAAAAAATGTGCGCGCATACGGACGACACATCCCAACACAAAGACACGGATTTGCATCGAGTGGAAACGGAAGCACCTTATACCATGTTATTTGGGTGGCTCAATAAATAATTATTCGAGTTATTCGTTGTTATTGTATTGATGGTCATCACTGATCAAAACATGTGTACAAAGGAGGTAGTCAATGCCACGCAAGTGACATAAAAAAAATGTGAGTTTCTTCAAAAAGACTTAATTTGTTTTTAGTTTGACGCTATATTCTTAAAGAAGGCTGCCCGTATTATTGGAGTTTCAACACTGTTAACATCTGGCCTACTGTTGTTGGTCTCATTCTTCGTAATTCTTCATAAATTTATTCTGCCTATATCTCTTGCTATTTGCCAGTCTCTTAACTGTTACGTTAATGCTTACATCTCGATCTAGCTCCTGATCTTATCACCCCATTTGTATCTCTGTGTACCTCATAAGGCTATGATATTACTTATAATAATGAACGTTACTTCTTAATGCCATATTCCCACGTATATCTACAATTTAATGTCATATTTCCATATATATCTGAATCTACAAATTAATGTCATATTCCTACATGTATCTCTGTCTACCTCCTAATTCCACATTCCCACATATTTCTCTACCTCCTAATGCTATATCCCACATGTATGTTTGTCTACCTGTTAACGCCATATTCCCACATGAATCTTTATCTTTTAATGCTCTGTTCATACTTGCATCTCTGTCAACACTTGCATCTCTGTCAACACTTGCATCTCTGTCGTCGTTTTGATCTTTTTTAGACCCATGTATCTCCCTCTACCTCTTATGTTTTCACAGTTACCTATACCTGCTTTCTGAGATCGCCCTGGTTTGGCTTCTTGAAACTCGTCTGCTGATCGGATGGTCCTGGGTTTAGGTCCGTAATTAGCGTAATGCTGACCACATCACCCACCGAGCGCCGATTTGTCTATAAAAATGTAGGTCGAGCCCTATATGCCCAGTGCGTCTAAAGCTGTTGAAAAGGGTTTGGTTTACCAAGATCCTGTTTTGACATGTATCTGACTACTGATGGTAAAGTTGTCCACGTTTGGCTCACCAGCCTGCACAACATTCATTATCGACGGAAGAAACAAAAACAAAGTCTATTTGGCATTTACAATCATGAAACTGTCATTCTTCCGTGCCTTGACTAGCGTAGTCTTGAGCTCCTCAGTGTGTTCTCCCGTCAGCGTGTGATTCATCGTTTTAGCGCTTAGCGTCTGTAGTCCTGGGCGAAAAGTTTTCTTTGTCAACGCCTGCTTGTTAGGAGGCTAGGAGTTATTTCATCCCCCCTCCCCCTAAGCACTCTAGTGGGGAGGGCTGAACCTATTTGGATAGACCAGTCATCTGATAAATAAACTTTTCAGTCTCAGGCAATTGTTTCTGTCACCCTTTCTTAGGATTTAGTTTATAAAAGAGTACTGAACAAACGAAGGAATGCATGTTAAAGTGTTAGGAAGTGGGCACGCAGGCCCGTCTTAACTTCCGCTTTTCTAGTCCAACTCCTTGCCTAAAGTGTGGTTGTCTGGGTCTAGAAGGCTACTGTAGAAAAACGAAGCTGCTCAGCAACAGTTAGAATATACATGTTTAAAATTATAGCTGTAGATGGAACAAGAAAATGGATCCCCAGAAGTGTAAAGGACATTATTTGCTGCTAGGTAAACTAAGGCTCTTTTCACAGTCGATAAGAGGCTCGCTTTCAAATCCAGCTGCGTCTGGCTGCAGCCCACGGTCGTATTCGAAACCGGGCTGTTTCTGGGGTTCACCCAGCCTGTAGGAAATGGTTACCAGAGATGACACTGAGGGGTAAGTGGAGGAAAGTCGTTGTAGCTGCGGAGTTATGAGCTAACGGCGACACAAGCGGATAATTCTTATCAGCTGTCCGTACTGGTGGCAGAGCACATATGTTTTATAACCGTGTGCAATGACGATGGTTCACATCTCACTACTTGACCTTTTTTTTTTAAACTAAATTAGGTCAGGAGTTAACTAGTCCTACATTTTTTTCTCTCATTTTTATAGATTTTCTTACCCTTTCAAAAAAAATATCCCTAATTTTTTTCTGGTGCTTTTCTAGCTTAGAACTGTCTTATATACCCCCCCCCCCCTTTTTTTTTCCCATTCTAAACGGCATGTTTAAGTGCGACCCTTTAACCCTCTTGCCTCGGACTTGTTCTTGCATGTCAGCCCTGGTATAAGAGACTCACAGTACTTGTTCGTTTTTTTTTTTTCCAATTTCACAAGTCAGTAAGGAATTTATACCTCATTATTATCACGTAGCAGATCCTTTGCAGAACGTCGCTCTCATCTCGAAATTCGGTCTCTCGCCAGATCTCCTGCCTCGTGTACTTTCATACTCAAGAAGTCACTTATATCATGGGCAAATCTTTGTGATGGTCGGCCTCTGCCCCTCCTCCCTGGTATGATGTTTTCTGCTATTATTTTTCCAATCCAGGACGTTTTATATGACCAAAATAGTTCAGCTCAGCTTTAGAGACAATATGCTGTTTATTAGCCAGTCTTACTTGATGTTCAGATCTTGACTGACTGACTGACTTTTTACCCCACCAGGACATCACACAAGCGATAAACACCCGATGACACAATGTGCCACCATGTGGGTGAGGATCACCGTGGAGTGGTCCCAGAAACCGCGTTCAGACAACTAGCCATATTTATGGCCTGCCTATATTGCGGCCCCTGGAAAAAGCCAGGGTGGGGCTTCAAATGACAAAAAATTTCGTCCTAAAAAGGACGAAACCGTATTATTTATTATTTCAGATCTTAGATTTTAGGATGTATTGGTAATGTTCCTCTGATACAGCGAACAATGCCACATCATCTGCAAATGTTAGCTCTGATATGCCTTTCTTTAAAAAAAATAACTTAGCCAGTGAAGAAGTCATATACTGGCAGTGTCAGTAGCAAGAGATTTAAAAAATGTTTACCTAGCATCATATATCTAATAGCCTCAAGTAAATCTATACCACATCATGGTCGACAATTCAACTAAGGGACTTAACATCTAACACAGTTTTAACCAATATCTTTAAATTACCACCCTTGTCCATCGTGTCTTTTTCTGGCTAGTATTTATTTCAGGTGATCACACACTTGACAGGTATTCTACTAGTCAGACAGAAATATGATTTCTATCAGAGATACGTCAGTTAAGTTTTTTTTTTTTTTTTGTGTGTGTGGGGGGGGGGGGGGGGAGTAAAAAGGGAGGAAAGGGGTGGGGGTTGTGGATGTTTTCTTGTTTGTGTTTCTGTTATTGTAGATTTATATATCTGCTGACCTAAGCTGTTTAGAGGCAAGGATTACTTGTCGTTTGTGTTTGTGATACCGTATAATGCTTACCTCCATCTCAATGTGGGACCCAATTGTTCGTCTTTTCAAAGCGCAGCCCCAGCTGTAGTCAAGGGTCCTAATTTAACCTTACAGCTGAACGGGGTTTCTGGGGTTTTTTTCCCGGGCGATCCTTGTCACAGTGGTGACGCTTTGTGTCACCGGGTTTTGGTTGCTCTTTGTACCTCCTTGTGGGGTTGAATCACATGCATCTATGACACCAAGAATTTGCCTGATTTTAATTTTCGTTTGGCTTGACATCTTTTCATGATAAACCTTCACTGTATGCCGACATGGTGTTGGTGTTGTAGTGTTGGTGTCAAAGCTACGCAAGCGAGCCAAGCTGGCGCATGACAACCACAGCATTCTCAGTATGCTGTGCTGTGGGATCTTCAAGTCTGAGAGCAAGACCAAGGTTGTCATCGAGAATTGCCCTGACTACACGCCCGTATCCAACAGAGATCTAAAACTGGTGCAGGTAGGAACGAAACAAATTTTTCTGCAGTTTAAAAAAAAAAAACTGCCTAGTTGTGGAATTTCACATTTGCTATTTGAAAAAAAAAATGAAACATATTATTACTTCATTTTACTCCTGTTCTACTTAAGGTTTGAAGGTTTGAACAATGGATCAACATCATTGGCACGCCCTTAGTAACCCATAAGTGCTCCGTTATTCTTCTAACTAAAGTCTGAGTACGAAGAAGCTCCGGCAAGAATCCTGAAATACTTTGGGTAGATTTTGAACTCGAAAATTTTGCCAGGACAGCGTCGCTAGGTTACGGTTTTGGATTTCCAACTGCCGACGGATTTTTTTTACGTGTGCGACAATGCACACGGGCGTTCGATCTAACTACCAGAGACCAGAGGGAATTACTAGAAGTTCAAGTCCAGGTGAAAAAAAATCAAAACCCTTACCGGGGATTGAACCAAGAACCTCTAGCATTCGAGGCAGACACCATGCCCGAGGGCCACGCAGCTCCGCCTTTTTTTTTTTCTACTTGAATATATACCTAAACAAATACGCTCAAAAATGAAAGGAAAAATATTGTTTAGTCTGATGTTTTGATCCTCTTTGTTCAAATTTACAACGCAAAACATTGCGTAAAAATTTTTGTTATTACCAGTTAGTAAAATAATTATTTATTTTAAAAAAAAAATTATTTTAAAAAATGTAACCATTTTTTCGTCATCATCATAATTATCATCATCATTGTCATTATCATCATCATCATCATTATCCTCATCATCACTTTCCACTTCTGCCGTTATGTGGCGTGGGATGGAACAGTGGCCAGAAGAGACAATTGTCATCTGTGTCGATGTAGGAGTCCTTCAGTGTCATCAATCTACTTTTAACAAATCAAATGGTTTGGCCATAAAACAAGTTTGCCATCAGACAGGGCGCCACAGAGAGCAATGTTATATAGATACAGCGGTAACTGAGCCATAGGTCGACCACGCAGAATATGGACCGCACAAATATCAGAGACACTGACAAGTACGTTATACAAAGCGAACAGAACTTTACACCAAGCGAACAGGGGAGCCCGTTCCAGAGATCTCTTCCTGCCATGACTATTGATAACTATGAGAGTTGGTACACAAGTGCCATCTTGTTCCCACCTCCCGATCTATTTTGCTATCCTCCAAGAATATACTTCCTCGATATATAAATTCTTTAGTTTGCTTCAGACAATAACAATTTAACCCTTTATCTAGCAGACTAGGAATACCGTTGACCTGCATTATTTCAGTTTTAGTTGTATTTATTTCAAGTTATATCTTCTGCATGTTGAACTTTTTAAACATGGTCTTGCAGTCTACTTCTCCGCTTGTAGCACTGGCAAACAGTGACTCGTGTATAGAGTGTAAATCTAATTCTTCCTATGGAAAGCAAAGTTTCGAGTTTTCAGGATCGACTACTCTAAAGCTGGCTTCTTTGAAACATTGGACAAAGAATTTAATCATTTAAAGATCATTTATTTAGGAAGTCATTAGTTTATCATCCTTAGTTATAAAATGCTTTATGTTGTCACCATGTCTTACAGATAAATTTCTTGATCTTTTGCTTTGAAAGTTGTCTTTTTTTTTTTACCATTTGCTAAATCCATCATTTTTTTTTTCAAAATGTTTTAATAAAAATCATTATTTTTTCTAAACCCATCTGTTATATAAAGTCTTTAATGTGACATTACTTGTTACAGAATATCGTAATTTTACTACCATTTGTAGTTGAAAGTCAATATTTTAACCATCATGTGTTACTGCCATATTTGTATTTCATTTTTTTTTACAAAAAATGATATTGATTTTTAGCCATTTGTTACAGAAAGACATCATTTGATCCTCAGCGGTTACAGGATGTTAAAATTTTATCATCATTTGACAAACACCATTTTATCACCATGTCTTATAAAGTGATCGTTTTATCATTATTCGTTAAATAATATATACAGAACACATTTTAACATCACTTGTAATATTATTTGATTATTTTACTTTTTTTTTTTTTTTGATTACAGGAAGTAATCATTTTATTATTATTTGCTACAAAAAGCCATCATGTTATTGTCATGTGTTACAAAAGGTAATCAAGCCTTCATAATTTTGTAAAGAAAGTCGTTATTTCGTAAAAAAATTTTTACAGACAGTCGCCATTTTATCATTATTAGTTACAGAAAGTCATCATTTAATAATCATTTGTAACAGAAAGTCATCATGTTATCATAATTTGTTAGAGAAATTCATTATTTTATCATCAAATGTTACAGAAAGTCATCATAATATTATCTCATATTAAATAAAGTCAATATTATTATTATTATTTTTTACAGAAAGTCATCATTTTATCATCATTTGTTACATAAAGTCACCGTTTTATTACCTTTGTTACATAAAGTCGCCATTTTATCATCATTTGCTACAGAAAGTCACTATTTTGTCATCATTTGTTAAAGAAAGTGACCATGTTATCATCGTTTGTTACAGAAAGTCACTTTTTTGTCATCATTTGTTAAAGAAAGTGACCATGTTATCATCGTTTGTTACAGAAAGTCACTTTTTTGTCATCATTTGTTAAAGAAAGTGACCATTTTATCATCGTTTGTTACAGAAAGTCACTTTTTTGTCATCATTTGTTAAAGAAAGTGACCATTTTATCATCGTTTGTTACAGAAAGTCACTTTTTTGTCATCATTTATTAAAGAAAGTGACCATTTTATCATCGTTTGCTACAGAAAGTCACCATTTTATCATCATCAGTTGCAGGTTCTCTTTCGGCATGGAGCGAGAACCCCAATTAACCTGACGAAAGGAATTCCCTCGGTGAGTTTGTGTGTGATGACATCATCACATTCTTTTCATTATCAATATTATCCTTATCATCAACATTACAACTACAGCAATCCTCTTCCTCATCCTCATCCTTAACAATATTATGAACATTGTCATCATCTTTCCTCTCTGTTTGTTTACGAAGATAGCGCGTTATTTGTCGTTTTCGTTTGCATCGTTGTCATCAGCCAGTTTATTATCAGTATTTCAAATCACCAACTTCACGAAAGACATAAATTGTCTGAGTTAGCGAGTAAAAATGGCATGTACACATTTCTGTCATCATTGTCATCATCACCACCACTACCACTACCACTACTATAAATACCACCATTATCATCCTCGAACTTCATCCTCATGATCGCTAGTTTTATTTCAAAATTAAAATCCCCAAATATCTGAAAAAACTTCTGTTCATTTCCATGCGACTGACAGAACTTCTTTTCATTTGCATGCGAGTGAAGACACCGTAACACGTATCTTTTTAACCGCATAATCATCATCATTATCGTCATCATCAGTACCATAATTATTAGTAGTATCATCATCGCCATCATTTTATGCGTCATGATATCTTAAGGTTTGCGAAAGGGATAATTTAATTTATTTGATAAGTTTCTCGAAGAGGAACATGTGGTGGAAACAAGCCAGGTGACTGGCAACTTGGTTGAAAGACCTGGATTCGAATCTGCACGGAAATAGAGGGAGTCGCCTTGGTGTAAAGGCTAAACGCTCGCAAGCGAATTGTAAGGTCGTGGGTCGTGGCAGAGCCAGACTTTCTTTTTTTAAATGACCTTGACTCCCAGGTTGACCCAGCCTTTTTCTGTCATCATTGTGACCATATCATCTTGTGCCGATTAAGGTCTATAAAAATATACGTCTAGCTTCTATGTGCCCCCTTGTGAATAAAATTATGGTTTAGCACAGTCTTTCTGATGTGCGAATGGCGCGTACAATGATCTTAACGAGACAGATTTACTGTAGCTGTTTTTTATTGAAGCTTTTCTTGGTCTTTTACAGGCTCTACAGGTGGGTAATGTATATTTCTTCATGTTGGCTTTTATCCTCTTTTTAGTACGTGAGCATGTTTCATTCTCATTGTTTCCTCGTTTCTTGTCTTTGACTTTTTTTTTCCAGAATTTTTGAATGTAAAAGTGATTGATTACCTGATTCATGGCAAGAAAATCTACATCGTGGTTATCTCATGAGAGTGGAGGAAATGGAATACTTCAAGAAAACAGACAAGTTGGAGGTGACCGGACAGAGGGAGGCCTTGAGAAAAGATGCTTAATTGTTTGGCCACAAAAGCATCTATATCGGTGTTGACTGACAAGACGTGAGACACTAGGATGTTGTTAATAATATTTGCCAATGCCACACGGAATGCATTTTAGGACGAACACGGAGAAGATGGTCTATTTAAAAAAAAAATTCAGGTTTCATTCCTGATGGATCTCCAAATACTAAGAGTGATTACCTATTAAACATACAAAAAATGCATTACTCTTTGCATTTGCCAATTTTTATGACGGCGAAAAGACGGGGAAAAGGGGGGGGGTGGGCAGGAGGTCTTACACTACAGCACCGGATGTACAACTGCATGGCTAATGCAGTCGCCGCAGTCTCTACAAGTTAGAATTTTATATTTGCCACCGAGAGTATAAAAAAATGCATCAAATTAGCGATGGTTCACATCTTGATCTCGCCATTTTTAACCATTCGGCTAGCCACTCGTTTTATATAATACTCTGAAATCCCGTCTGGTATGTCCCCTGTTGTACTGGATTGCAATCGTAAAGAAGGTAAAATATAAAAGACCTCATTAGTTTGAGTGGCGCGACGGGCCGACAGCCTTTTGATGACCTATGTGGTCAACATCATACCGACGCCTTTACTTCCAAACATATTCTCTGTGTACCCATTTTAGACTACAAATCCGTCCTCTGCAGAAAACATTCAGACCGACCTGAGAGTGTCTAGCAACTACATTTTCACGGCTGCCTAAAGAAATCTTAGTTGCAGTAATTTTCCATCACTCTATGGCTCCCTTCGTAATGCCAGGATGACGGGTTCGATCCCAGCTGCGGGCCATGCGCCTTGCGTTGGTTTCGACAGTATTATCAAGGAAGCTGACCGTCCAGAAAGCAATGGCAAATTACTGGACGTAAATTTGCCTAGAAAAACCACACAACAGTCAGGGGCTGTTAGGGTTGGTTCTGCAACGTCTTGTAAAGGATAGGCAAATAACCTATGGCTCCCGATGGTTGTACACACTGTCAAGCTACTGTTTATTGATCATGTTGAATTGCGTATCTTTTACAGGACGTTGCAGAACCAAACTTAACGTGTTTTGGCTGTCGTGGTTTTCCTAGGCAAATTTTACGTTTAGTAGTTTTCCATTGCTGCCAGCTCTCGATACCAATATCGAAAACAACGCAAGACAAATCGTCCCCAGCTGGGATCGAACCCGATACCCCGGCATCACGAAGCGCGTTCGCAACGCCTAAGCCACAGACGGCGACTTATTGATCATGTACTCTTATCAAATTATATGTTCCAGTGACCCCACAAGCTATACTGACCTTAGAGTAGTTATTTGTGTTGCCTTAGTTTAGAGGCTCTCAAACCTGTGTGCTTAGGCCCTTGGGGCCCTTTAAACTTCTATTTTTTTTTAAGAAAATTGGGTACTTAATTTATAACTTAACCCTGACGTCACGACTATGTCACGGGAGACGTTCCCAATAAATTCTAGGGTGTTCAGGTTGTAGTTTCTCGCGATTTATCTACAGCCAAATTTAGGGTTAGGGTTAGAAGACACTAGATGAACACTCACAAACAGCCCCACACTATTTCTATTCCCCTGTGGGTTTCAGTGCAAATACATTCTAGTTAAATTGTTCTCATATTTTCTCATCGTGTGTCCTATCCAACGCCAGCTTCTTTTCTTCACCACTTTGGCCCACTGGAACTTGTTGACTTGGTACTAGAACCATGACATTCCAGTGGACGTTTTCATTACACAAAAAAAAAAAATTTGGAATCACCCAGGGTTTGAAGAAAATATGGACCACAGACAGGGATAGTTAAAAAGCTACTACCGGCCCAAAGTGGATTATGTGAAACATTGTTGTAAAACATGGATTATATCACTTGCTGAGGAGCGAGGAACGATCATAGGAGGGTAGAAGAAACTAGTGTCATTGCGGGGCGTTGGAACGATGCAAAAGGAGAATGGGCAGTAGCCATCGAATGTAAATAGGTAATCTGAGATTTTTAAAACGGCATCTCACAAAAAAGAGAGCAGGACATTCATATCACGTAAAGCAAGTGCACTTATAAATCAATTGTCACCATTATTAGGATCATCCAAGCATAACTATGAGTGCAAAGAGACAGATTATTAATATCATATTCATTCCAACATTAAGCTACCAGTGCCAAACATGGACACTATCTAAAGCGCAAATACGCAAAAATCACCACCTGCGAGATGAGGTGCCTGAGAAAAGCAGCCAACCTAACCATCCAAGATCGAGTGAATAATGAAACTATCAGGCAAATTGTGGGAACGACACCTTGTACTAGATTCATCGAGAAACAGCAGATTAAGTGGTTTGGCCATCTTGTTAGAATGCCGCAAGATCAAATACCAGCTAAGCACTACATCTCAGAAGATCAGCTACAAGAGCAAGAGGACGACCGCGGAAACATGAATCGACAACATTAAAGACACTCTACGCCTTCACTGCATGACAATAGCCAGTGTCAGCCAACGTGCACTGGATCGCAAATTATTCCTCCCCACGCCGCTTAACTGCAGAAGTGGTTTATGATGATGATGATGATTGACAGTACTTTAACTTGTTTCTTTTAATGTGATTATTATTAGTCATAGTTATTTTGTGTGCAATGCAAATGTTCATAAGAGGTATGTTTAAGTGTACCCTGGATGTGTTTGTAAGTTATAACAAATGTAGTACTTTATCTGTTTGATTACGTCGGCCGCCTTTACTTTATAGGACTGTACCTGGCACCAACTCAAGGCAGGATCGACACGAGAGCTAGTCATTTTTTTCAAAGAGGCCGGTCCACGTCAGGACTCGAACCCACGCCTTTCCGATCCGCGTCTAGTCGCTAGACCCTGGTGGCTCCCGAAAGGTCATTTAACAGATGTGAATTCAGCAACAGAAAATCCAAGAGGTCCTCTATTCAACAGTGTAGGACGATTGTAGCTGCCACATTACGGTTAGGAAGTAACCTGTTATTCTAGTAATCCTACGTGGGTGTAGACACTCGCCTGTGGATTCGAAGGTCGTGGGTTCTAGTCCTGACGGCGCCTGATTTTTTCCCCTCTCTTTTTCAAAAACGTCATTGGCTGCCAGGGTAGCCAGCCTTAAATGGGTGCATGGTAAAGTCACGTGAATTAAAGGCGTCAGGAGTTATGTTGACCACATCTCCCACCGGGTGCTGATTGGTCTAAAATATAGAGGTCTACTCATTTGTATGTGTGCTGGTGAAGGCTCCATAGCCGCAACGTTCATGTTTTTTTTTGTATTTGTTAAATTGTGGAGCTTGCTAACATACTTTTTATTCGGTTTTCCTAAATGCCCCATACGTCCGAAGGCGTGGACAATAATTTCTTTACTATTTTACCATGTAATTGGCTTTAAGATGTAATATTGTATTACTATTATTTTTATAGTTTCTGTTATTATTATTATTATTATTATTATTATTATATTATTATTATTATTAATATTATTAGTATGAGGTATAATAGACTGAAATGGCTGGGGCATATTAAAAGAATGGCAGATGACAGACATGTAAAAACTGTGTATACAGGAGAGTAAAATGCTTATAGACCACGAGGCAGATCAAGAAGACTGCAGCGAGATCAAACCCAGGCGGACCTAGTCCATTCTGAAAAGAGAGGACCGGTCACTGAGACAAATGGAGGTTGGTGACATGCTGCAGCAATGACCCTCAAGAGTGTTGTATAAGATTTGTTAATTAAAATGGATGCTCTTAGATAAGTTTGGAAATCTTGTAAAACACAAACATTTTCAACTAAATATGGAACATGGTAAAAAGAAAGAATGAATAGGAAATCAATAATAAAACAAAAAATGCTAAGAAATGCATAGCTTATAGCGCGATTAATGGCAATATGGCAATATGGTTAATTAATGGCAATATGATGAATTATCTGGTACTGACAGTGTTAACGAAATAAACAAACCAGATTGTTAAAAGAGACAAGCGGGTGCTTTTACTATTTTTTGTAGCATCACAAAGACTATTTATTATGTTTGCAGGCGACCTACGATGCATCCCTTAATGAAGATTTACCAGAGACCGTGTTCCGGTATCAAGTTGTGAGATACAGCGACGGGGAACCCGCTGAAGAAACTGCACTAGAGTCTGACCTCAGGAACGTCAGACTGCAGGTATCTACCAAATTATCCCTGTTTTCGTTCTGTCTTCAGTTTTGTGTGCTGAAAAGTTCCACTTACTCAAGTTACATGCTGATTGTTTGCTTTGAATGGACGTCTGTTTGTTAAATTTTTGTTGTTTTAAACTTTTTCAGAACCCGAAAAAAGAGACAAAATGTAAACTAGATGTTCGTTTACATGTTACAAACGTTTTTACAAGGACATGATTATTACCAGGCTGCATGCTAAATTTCAACTGCTTACACTGAATCGTTACTGAGTTACCGATTTTTTAAGTTGGGTAGGACTTTTGGAACGAACTATACAGTCGAGTCCACTTAAGTCGAACTCGAATAAGTCGAATTTCGGTTAAGTCGACATGATCAGTTTAGTCCCGGCAATTTTCTCTAATGTGTGTGCTGTCTGGATAAGTAGAAATCCTGATAAGTGAAAGAATTTTCTTAGGTCCCTGCGACTTCTACCTATCTAGACTCGACTGCTATGGTACTGAATCTCTTATATGTTCGTTTCTCTTTTGCTCACTTTTATTGTCCTTGATGTACACACTAGGCTGTATGGCAGGCTGGTTAATTATAACGTGTCTTCAAACAACTCTAATCTCTGCACCCCAATCTTGTTCGATAAGTTACCATACATCATCATCACAGCTTCTGCGCTCTGTTGTAAGATAGTCACAACACATCTACAACCTCTGCTTTTTGTGGTAGGTTATTCACAACACATCTAAAACCTCTGCTGTCTGCGGTTAGTTGTTCAAAACCCATCTACAACTTCTGCTGTCTATAGCAAATCAGTCACAACCTCTACTGTCTGTGCTACAGGGCGGATGCTACGCTTCAATTCTAACGACAGTCGGGCAGAAACAGATGTACGAACTGGGCAGAAAACTCAGAGACGCATATTTTTCAGAATTAAGCATCACAGAATACTCTAAGGATCACCTCCGGTGAGTCAGTCTCCTTTTATACCTCTGATGATTTATCTGTCTTCTTGCCTGTTCAGTATGTCTTGACGTCAATTGTCGGACATAATGCCGTGGGTTCGAATCAGCAGCAGGGTGGATTTATTAAAATTGACATTGAATCCCTAGTCGACCCAGCCTAAGATGGGCACAGAAATTATCATAAGAAGTAAAGGCGGCCTGAGTAAAGTTGACCATATCACATTTTGCCTGCTGATTGGTCTATAAAATATTGATTTAGCATTTTATCGCTCTGTAGCCGCCGTGGTGTAGTGGGTAGACGCTCGCCTCCGGATTTGAAGGTCGTCGGTTCAGTTGGTCTATGAAAAATTTAGGTCTAGCTCCAGATACCCAGTACACATAAGGGTGAGGAAAGAGATACTTTACTATTAAACGGCTATTGCGACACCGTTGCTCAAGTTCTAATTCTTACATCGTGGGTAGCTAGGGGCAAAATATAAGGTGTTTATAACATAATCTGAGGTTTTCAAACACACATATACTAACTCAAATATCCACATATGCTCACTGTATACACGCACATAGACACATACATCACACACATGCACCCAGCAACTCGATCAGAATTCTCAAACAGAAGGTCGCGTGTGTAGGTTGTCAACGCTAACACACTAACAGCATTTAAGCTATTTCGAGGAAACAAACCAAATACTTAAAATACGCAGGAAGCATATTACCATCAGCCGGCACAACATAGAATGGGATCGATTCCAGATATAACAGAGGAAACTAACTCACTAGGCACATGGCACAAGTACTAAGAAACAAACATGTGCTAGTAGAAACCAAAACAGCTGAATGTTGAATGTTGAATTGAGAATCGACTTCACAGAACTCGGGACAACACCGCTCCGTACCCATCTTCAGCAGCAAGTGAAGAGTCAGAATTCCGATGCTACCAGTAAATGTATGATTCTATATCCGTCTCGCCTTTTCCCTGAGTGTCGAGCGTCGGCCATATCCCCTTGTAAGTCTTCGCAGAGCCATTCTCCTCAGACCGTAATGATCTATTTGTTTCTCGGCACTGTTCATTCGCTCCCAAAGGACCCTCACAAAATCCAGCTTGTCATACATCCGTTCACCGTTCTTCATGAAGAAGTATGGGGGTAGCTGCAGATTTGGATTTGATTAGAAGACAACTGGTGGAATGGTTCGGCCATATAACGCGGAATTCATAAACGATATACCACAGCGAGCAGTGACGTGCAGAGCAGCCAGGTTGCGTTGAAGAGGCCTACCATGCAAACGTCGGACAGAGGGAATAACAGAGTTCTGGGAAATCCCTGATATCGAAGCGGACAGACTAGCATTTGTTATATTTGTAAATAAATATTTTTTTTATTATTAAATTTACTTCGCCTCGACACCACAAGGTACCAGCGGAACAAGCTGAGATTAGGATTTTGTCATCTGAGCCTGTACACTAAAAGGTACCAGCGAAACACAATAAGGATTCTGTCATCTGAGCCGGGACACCACATGATACCAGCGAAACAAAATGAGATAAGGATTCTGTCATCTGAGCCAGGACACCACATGGTACCAGCGGAATAAAATGAGATAAGGATTCTGTCATCTGAGCCAGAACACCACAAGGTACCAGCGAAAAAAGATGAGATGAGGATTCTGTCATCTGAGCCTGGACACCACAAGGTACCAGCCGAACAAGATGAGATGAGGGTTCTGTCATCTGAGCCTAGACACCACAAGGTACCAGCCGAACAAGATGAGATAAGGATTCTGTCATCTGAGTCTGGACACCACAAGGTACATGCGGAACAAAATGAAATGAAGATTCTGTCATCTGAGCCAGGACACCACAAGGTACCAGAGGAACAAAATGAGATGAGGATTCTGTCATCTGATCCTGGACACCACAAGGTACCAGAGGAACAAAATGAGATGAGGATTCTGTCATCTGATCCTGGACACCACAAGGCACCAGCGAAGCAAGATGAGATTATTCTCTCATCTGAGCCTGGACACCACAAGGTACCAACGGAACAAGAGGAGATGGGCATTTTGTCATCTGAGCCTGGACACCACAAGGTACATGCGGAACAAAATGAAATGAAGATTATGTCATCTAAGCCAGGACACCACAAGGTACCTGCGGAACAAAATGAGATGAAGATTCTGTCATCTGGGCCTTGACACCACAAGGTACCAGAGGAACAAAATGAGATGAGGATTCTGTCATCTGAGCCTGGACACCACAAGGTACCAGCGGAACAAAATGAGATGAGGATTCTGTCATCTGAGCCTGGACACCACAAGGTACCAGCGGAACAAAATGAGATGAGGATTTTTTCATCGGAGCCTGGACACCACAAGGTACCAGCGGAACAAAATGAGATGGGGATTTTTTCATCGGAGCCTGGACACTACAAAGCACCGGTGGAACAAGATAAGATGAGGATTCTGTCATCTGAGCCAGGACACCACAAGGTACAAGCGGAGCAAGATGAGATAAGGATTCTGTCATCTGAGTCTGGACACCACAAGGTACCAGTGGAACAAAATGAGATGAGGATTCTATCATCTAAGCCAGGACACCACAAGGTACCAGCGAAACAAAATGAGATGAGGTTTCTGTCATCTAAGACAGGACACCACAAGGTACCTGCAGAACAAAAGGAGATTGAGATTCTGTCATCTGAGCCTGGACTCCACAAGGTACCTGCGGAACAAAATGAGATGAGGATTCTGTCATCTAAGCCTGGACACCACAAGGTACCAGCGAAAGAAAATGAGATGAGAATTCTGTCATCTGAGCCTGGACACCACAAGGTACCAGCGGAACAAAATGAGATGAGGATTTTATCATCGGAGCCTGGACACCACAAGGTACCAGCGGAACAAAATGAGATAGGGATTTTTTCATCGGAGCCTGGACACTACAAAGCACCGGTGGAACAAGATAAGATGAGGATTCTGTCATCTGAGCCTGGACACCACAAGGTACAAGCGGAGCAAGATGAGATGAGGATTCTGTCATCTGAGCCTGGACACCACAAGGTACCAGTGGAAAAAGATGAGGATGAGGATTCTGTCATCTAAGCCAGGACACCACAAGGTACCAGCGGAACAAAATGAGATGAGGTTTCTGTCATCTAAGCCAGGACACCACAAGGTACCCGCAGAACAAAAGGAGATTGAGATTCTGTCATCTGAGCCTGGACTCCACAAGGTACCTGCGGAACAAAATGAGATGAGGATTATGTCATCTAAGCCTGGACACCACAAGGTACCAGCGAAACAAGATGAGATGGACATTTTGTCATCTGAGCCTGGACACCACAAAGTACCAGCGGAACAAAATGAGATAAGGATTCTGTCATCTGAGCCTGGACACCACAAGGTACCAGTGGAACAAAATGAGATGATGATTATTTCAACTAAGCCAGGACACCACAAGATACCTGCGGAACAAAAGGAGATGAGAATTCTGTTATCTGAGCCTGGACACCACAAGGTACCAGCGGAACAAAATGAGATGAGGATTCTGTCATCTAAGCCACGACACCACAAGGTACCTGCGGAACAAAAGGAGATAAAGATTCTGTCATATGAGCCTGGACACCACAAGGTACCAGCGGAACAAAATGAGATGACGATTCTGTCATCTAAGCCAGGACACCACAGGGAACCTGCGGAACCAGATGAGATGAGGATTCTGTCATCTGAGCCTGGACACAACAAGGCACCAGCGGAATAAGATGAGATAAGGATTCTGTCATCTAAGCCAGGACACCACAAGGTACCTGCGGAACAAAATGAGATAAAGATTCTGTCATCTGAGCCTGGACACAACAAGGCACCAGCGGAACAAGATGAGATAAGCATTATGTCATCTGAGACTGGACACCACAAGATACCAGCGGAACAAAATGAGATGAGGATTTTGTCATCTGAGCGGGTGACAGACATGAATTTAAATATTTTCAGGAAAATATAGTTTTAGACAGATTAACCAATTGATTTTTATTTATAAGGGGGCTATGAATGAAAAGATCAGTTAAATAATACTATAACATGGGCAGGAAACTCTAACGTAGAGGGCGGGTGTGCCTTGGCCCAAGCTAATGTACTTAAGGCTCTATGAGAATCAAAATTTTGGCGACAACAAAGTGAGGACTAAGTTTGCAACCATGGTTAGACTACAACAACTGCAGGCTGAATGGCGTATGGCCAAAGTATTACACGGGCAGCCGAAGAAAAAGAATAAACCGACACAGAACTGGTGTCGACATCCTCTCCACGATGCGGGATTTAGCGACGAGAGGGATCCAAGCACTTGGCACTGAATGATTTAAAGTGTAATGAAGATGATCTGTTGTCCAACTATTATATTAAGTAGTTGCAATCCATGAAGCCTGTACACGAAAATCTGTAGACAACGGTACTGGAGGTGCATACTAATTTTAAAAGAAAAAAGATTGGTATATTTTTTTATTTTGGGAGGTGGAAAAGGGGGGGGGGGAATGGGGTGTCAGACTGAAACTGTGTGAAAACGTGGAAGAAACGCGTTCTCAAAAACTGGGTTGTAGTGAGAGTGGGAAATCTCACTCAACAAAGAGTTTTAAATGTTGGCACCATTTTGTCTTTTCAACGATAATGTCCCCTTAGTGCTTGTGGGGAAAAAGGAGTCAGAACCAAGAGCCATGACGAGTGTGACAGGCAAGAGAAGCTTTTATTGAGTAGATACGTTGTTTAAATCAAAATTACTTAGCACAAAGCGAGTTTGCAGAGAACACGTACTCGACTAGCAGAATGAACTCCTTCCGCCTGGTTGGTTAGCTTAACAATAAAAAAGTGACTAAGGAAAAAAGAAAGTAGCACCTTTAGGACAAAGACAGACAACCGTATAGAAAAAAATTATCTTTATTGGTTTCTTTGTTTGCTGTTGGAAGTTAACGGTGCGTGGAGTCACATTTATTTTCGTTCCGGGTACGCGGGCGTCGATGAAAATGAAAGAACTTGAAGGTTAGCTGGTTCCGCTTTCCTTACGTACGGTCAACGCCCGGCTCTCTAGCGTAGTTGGCTAAACCGGATTGCGCGGTGACCGGATGACGAACTACTTGTGGTCCAGGTTTACTCCTAGGGGGTAGGCAGAAAAGCCACATTTCTCCCAGATTTACGGTATTTACAATTTAAATCAAGGCCGAAAGGTTGCGATATCCATAATACCGAGCCTAAGGGTTAACAGCTCATGTCTTCTGGATACTAAAATAAACAAACAAACGTACGGTCAACCAATGGATCATTCTGATATTATTAATGGCCACTGACAAATGGGAAGAGTGGAGGACTTTGGGGCAGTGAATCCCCATCACATGCTAGAATGATAGGAGTGAAGATCGGCATAGAAAACAAACGAGGCGCACACAAGGCATATTAGAGGACTTGTTAATCAACACAGAACTGGCACTATTAGCCACTGGACGCTGGGGTTCATACTGAGGGGAGGATCTGAGCACGTATGGACATGTCCGGAGTGCAATCATGATAACCCAGCTAACTAACTAATTAAATTGCTATTGGTTTCCAATCAAACATTTACCGTGTTAAAGTTTTGTTCGCTGATACTCCTTAGTAAGTTTCGCTTGAATTTGTTAAGTTTTTACCGTCTGGGGGGGGGGGGGGGGGCACCTTTCCCTTGTTTTTTTTTTGAGGTTCATACAAAGAATTGACAACAGAGAATCTGACAAACCCGTGTAATTTCTTAATAAACATTGTTTAACTCAATTGTCCAGGTTAAGAACGACACAACTGACCAGAACTATCAAATCATTACGGTGTATTATGGCTGGAATGTTTGGCAATGAAGAATTGGACAAAGTAGGTAAGAACCACCAATATATAGCATCTCCCGTGAATCCCGCCCCTTCCCTTTTAGTATTGTACAGACGTTATCATCTTCCGTATTTAATTGTGCAGAGCGTATTTTTTCAAGCATATTATTTTGTTAGATTACCGTTCTTTATAGGGGTCTAACAAGATAGGGAGGACAGGGGTAGAACTGCATGCACTAGCGAAGTATAGAAATACTTAGCGTGACTTGGTAGAGGACATATGCCCCATTGGGAAATTTAAGGCAGAAGATTGTATACACTGTCATCTGTCTCTGTGATGAGGTGCTTTGCATGGTCTCCACGATTACATTGTGGCAAGCAGAAAGTCCGTGCAACAAGGGACAGCACGAGATACGTATGCCTAGTCGATTGAGCGAGGGAAAGCCCGAGCTAGACTCGTGGTCAGTTGATCAACAGAAGTCGAGGAAGACGATTGTAGTAATTGAAGATGTCGTCTTTATGTCGCGCGAACGGTTAGTGTTCGAATATGTCGCGAGTGATAGAAGTGTGAATAATGTTTGAACATGTGAAATAAATGGACCAGAATAAACTGACAGAATGTACAATGAAGCTGAGTGGCGTTAGTGTTGTCAACCCTAGACGTTAAAGCAGTGCAAGTTTTGTAGCAGTAAACACCCAGAGAGTGAGCCGTGGCGAAAGCCAATATGTAGTGAGTCAAGGTACATTTCAAGTCAAACCACGCCTCATCACGCCTCCCAATGAGGCATATCCTCTCCCTTTGCATCTTTTTAGGCCCCTTGAAGCACCTCAGACTTTGTTTCCAATCCAATATTTTTGTTAGTACGGTACGCAAAATGTTTAGAACCATAAAGAGAACAGCTAATGTGATTTTTGTGCTTATAAAACATTGGATATCCTAATTCCGACTCTATCTACAAAAAAAAAAAAAAAACACTAAAAATGAACAAAAATTTGGGACAGTCAGTCAAACCAGGACAGCAGAACTAGCGATTAACACCTTGTGAGTAAAACACCTACATTCGGATGAGAATCCCCCATGCATAAGTCTTATAAACCCCGTTCAACCGTTAGGTTATGTTAGGGCTCTCTGTGGTGGGGCTTTGAAACAACACTAATCTGCGTCCTATATATTGGGACGAAGGTAATTTCTATAGATGTTTATTTAATATTTATAAAAAGCACAGAAGCCACAACCCCCCCCCCCCCCCACCTCCCCGTCCCCCTCCTCCTTCTTCCCCAGCAATGTGCAAGCCTAGCAGATGACATGCTGAAGAAGGTTCTGGCTCTTTCCTTGTGACTGATCTGGAAAGAGCCACATTTTTGTTTTCTTTTTCCCTTATCTTCTCTTTTTGTTCGTACTTCCTTATATGTTGATGTAAACTCGTCTATTACATACCTGGCAAAATACCGAGAACTATGTGAGGCAATATGTTTAGCAAATTGTTGTTTGCGTCTCAAAATTGAGATGGCGTCATCGTCGTCATTATCATGTAGCAGGTTTTTTGCAGAAAGTTGCTTCCATTACAGACTGCATAAAAGAAACTCTGTCTCTCCCGCAGCTCTCCCGCCTCTTGCACTTTCATATTCAAGATGTCACTTATATCCTGTGTCAGCCTTCGTTTAGGTCAGCCCCTGCCCCTCCTTCCTGAGGCCATGCTTTCTACTATAATATTTCAGATCTATCCAAACCCAAAAACTGTTTTCAGTAGTTTTTGGCAAAGTAAAATACTCAAAATGTTAAAACTATAAATTGTTGTCCAAAGGACGTTATGTTGAGAAGCTCGCTCTCCTACGAATTACGCCTGGCCAAATCAAAAAGAGCTGAAACCAAGGAGGAAACATCAGAAATGAAAGGGCAAGAAGAAGACAGTTGACAACAGGATAGGGAATTAGCGGTTTGATTTGGAGGAATGAAGAGTTAGGCCCAGAGACGGCGCTAATACCAAAACTTTAGCCACGGAAGTGGCGCAAATAAACAAGACCACAAATATAACCGGAGACTGTTGGCAGCTAAGGCTAGCTAGCAGCAGGTTGAACGCGGTTGAGTTTTTTTTTTTTTTTTTTAAAAAGGAAATTGAAATTGGAATTCTGCTATAATTTGTTCCGATCCAACATGATGCTTGAAAAGACCAAACAATTTCAGCATCTGAGTCAAGATACTAATCGTTGACCATTTTCCTTTGATATACAGATATTTTAGCATTATTTCTTCTCTCTTTTGCCTATGGTATTTTGAGAATATTTTCACAGCATTTCAGTTCAAACGAACGTATTTTTTTTTTATTATCCCTAAGGAATATTTGACAATTCAAGATTCACATCCGTATATTGCAACACTGAAGATGCCTTTGCATGCTTTATGCCTTACACATAAATTTAACAATTTCATAATCCTTAAATTATCAGTTTGTTTTGTTTTTAAGTTATAACTTCGCTGCAAAAGGGGTCGTCCCATCGTTTCTCTGTTCCTGTGGAAGCGAAAAACAACACAGAATGCTCATCTGTAAAAAGCGTATGACAGAGGGGTGTTTGCAAAAGCTGGATTTTAGACTGGCCTGTATACCAAATGTATGAACTTTTCACAATAAAGTTCTGTGACTGGTTCGTTCCAGATTCAAGCTGCAGCTCGCCATGCACTCAACACTGCAAAACAGCAATGGAACCATAAATTTTCAGTCTATGTATAGGGAAAATGCAACAGCTACCAGCAGGCAGAAGTAAATAACTTGTCAAGACAGTCTGCCAGTCTATCCGGCATGTTAGATCGGTAATCTAAGTTGTGAACATCAAGTATTAGGGTTCAAAAAAAAAAAAAAAATTCTACTTGTTTTTGGACGAAGTAAGAGACTCGCAACGTCGACATATTAGAGTTCACCACATATTACGCCCCGAAACAACATTGCTACGTACTGTAGCCAACCTTAATTGTGGAGACTGTAGACTAATTATTATTTGATGATAAAAATGTAAAAAAATTTTATAAAAACAGTTACTTGTCAATTTCTTGATGCTATCTTCAAAGATAATAGGGGCTTTTGAGCTGAAATGCTATAGAAAGATTCTCAGAATATCTTGGACAAAGAAGATGAGAAATATAGACATCTTAAAAGATCTGAACATCAAGGAAGATTGGCTAATAAACAGCATCCTTTCTCGAAAGCTGAAATATTTTGGTCATATCAAGCGCCACGACGGACTGGAAACAATTATAGCAGAAGGCATAGTACGAGGAAGGAGAAGCAGGGGCCGACCGACACGAAGATGGGCACAGGATATAAGTGACTCCTTGAGTGTGAAAGTGCATGAGGCGGGAGAACTGGCGAGAGACCGAGTTTCTTTCAGGCAGTCTGTGATGAGAGCTAAGTACTGCAATAGACCTGCTACATGATGATGATGATGATCTTCAAAGGTCAGTAGGGGAAAAAACAATTAAGTGCAGGAGGCCTTTTTCTCGTCAGTAGCGGAACGTGCTATATGTTTGTAGACCAGTAGACAAGTCGGCGCTCACTTGGGGATGAGATGGCTTGACGCTGACTACTATTTTTTTTCCAGGTACCAGTTTTAGGCTGGGTCGATTTGAAAGCCGATCTCATTTTGTTGTGAAAACAATACAACTGAATGCGGATTCGAACCCTATAAACTGAGATCGGCGGTTAGCAGTTACGCCACTGCCAATCAAATGTTCAGACTAGAATAACACTAAAAGACTGCAGCTTATCGGTACGTTATTGCCTAGTTGTTATTGTATCTCCCTATCGCCTAGTTGTTATTTTATCTCCCTATCGCCTAGTTGTTATTTTATCTCCCTATCGCCTAGTTGTTATTTTATCTCCCTATCGCCTAGTTGTTATCTCCCTATCGCCTAGTTGTTATTTTATCTACCCTCATTCCCTGTCCTCACTGTTCAAAAACTGTTCGGGCCCGCATCGGCCTCATCAGTCATCTGCGTACTCATACTTGATGAAAAGAGTGGTCATCATCATCTTCTTGGGACTTGCGTTTTCAAAATGACGGATAACAGCGGTGTTTATTTTCGCTGACTGTCAATTCTCTCGGATTGTTCTGTTCCCTAATCATGGACTGCTATTTTGTGCGCATTTCCAACGCAGGATACTATGTGTTTTTTTTTTTTTTTTTGTGTGGGAGCAGCGTTTATTGTGGTTGTGCTATCTCGGGGCGGGATAATGGCCGATAGTTTTGGCAGCCTCGACCACGCTGCCTTCGCAGTGTTTTGAAAGCGGCGGTCCACTCGAGAAGACAGAATCTCGTTAGCAGGGGACTGCAACTGTCTAGAGAGCAAACTCGATAAAAGCTGTCCCCAGAAACGGAATGTGTCAACCCTATATTTGGTGGAGAGGAATCAACACATACGGGTCATGGCCATCACCATCTTGATGGATAACACACACACCCACCCACACACACCCACACACATCCATACACACACCCCACACCCACACACCCACCCACACACACACCACACACACACACACACACAGTGCTGACTTTGTTGGGTTTCAGGACCTATTCCCTTCTTGGTGAAACCGGTGATGGAGGAGGATCTGTTTCCGAACAAACTGACCTGTCCAGCTCTGAGAATAGCCACGGATCTGGCTCTGTCAAAACTGAACAGCATCCCCAACTACAGATATGATAAAGCTGTGCTGCTGAAAGCGTTAGGTATGTGTGGACAGTGGCGACAATACTGACTGGCTGTATGTGACGGTAGGTCATTAGTATTTCTGGACAGTAGAGAGGAATACTGACTGGTTGCATGTAGCGTTGTGTTATGGTGCGGACAATGGAGAGGACCGTTTGACTTTCTTAATGTAGCTTTAGGCAGATGTAGACAGTGGCAACAATACTGTATGTGAAGTGAAGTAAGTGCTGGCAGACGATGTATGTGTGGCCAGTGAATAGGATAAGGGTGGGTGGTGTGTTGTGTTAGGTGTATGTGGCCAGTTAAGATTAAGTAGCGTTAGGTATGTTAAGCCATTGAAAATGTACATGGGCGGGTTTTATGTAGAGTTTGTTATGTGTGTTTAGTGAAGGTTAACATGGGCAACTTGTATATAGAGTTAGGTTTGTTTATGTTTATTGAACAGATCAACATCATTGCACACGGGTTTAACCCATAAGTGCTCTGTACTTCTTCTAACTCAAAACTGAGTCGAAGAATCTCAGGGCAGTGCACGAACTGTGTAGCACCGGCGAGGATCCTGAAATACTGTAGGTAGATTTTTAACGCCAAATTTTGCCCGGGCAGCACGGCAAGGCTACTCTTTTGGATTTTCAACCGGCAATGGATTTTTCACGTGTGTGGGTTGTATTAGAGTTAGGTGTGTGTGGCCAGTGAAGTTGAATAAGGGCGGGTTGTATGTAGCGTTAGTGGTATGTGACCAGTTAATATTAAAGAGAACCAATTGTATGTAGCGTTAGGTGTATGTGGTCAGTTAATATTAAAGAGAACTGGTTGTATCTAGCGTTAGGTGTATGTGGCCAGTTAATATTAAAGAGAACTGGTTGTGTGTAGCGTTAGGTGTATGTGGCCAGTTAATATTAAAGAGAACTGGTTGTATGTAGCGTTAGGTGTATGTGGCCTGTTAATATTAAAGAAAACTGGTTGTATGTAGCGTTAGGTGTATGTGGCCAGTTAATATTAAAGAGAACTGGTTGTATGTATCGTTAGGTGTATGTGGCCAGTTAATATTAAAGTGAACTGGTTGTATGTAGCGTTAGGTGTATGTGGCCAGTTAATATTAAAGTAAACTGGTTTTATGTAGCGTTAGGTATGTATGGCTACTTAAGATTAATATAAACGAGTTTTATGTAGTGTTATTTGTAGCCAGTTAAGATTAATATAAACGGGTTGTGTGTAAAGTTAGTTATGTGTACCCAGTAAAGATTAATATGAACGGATTGTATAAGGAGTTAGGTATGTATGGCCAGTGAATAATAATATGAACGGGCTGTATGTAGAGTTAGGTATATGTAGCCAGTGGAGAATAATATGAACGGGCTGTATGAGTGGCCAGTGAAGATTAATATGAACGGACCGCATGTGGTGATAGGTAAGTGTGGCCAGTGAAGAATAATATGAACGGGCTGTATGTAGAGGTAAGTATGTGTGGCCAGTGAAGAATAATATGAACGGGCTGTATGTAGAGTTAGGTATGTGGGCCAGTGAATAACAATATGAACGGGCTGTATGTATAGTTAGGTATGTATGGCCAGTGAAGAACAATATGAACGGGCTGTATGTAGAGTTAGGTATGTATGGCCAGTGAAGAACAATATGTACGGGGACGAATATTGACAGCCTTGAACCTGTATGGACAGGGGGAAAGACAGTGAATAAAGAGAAGTGTAAAACCGGATAAACGTGATCAGCATCGACTGCACACAGCATTAAGCGTGTCTGGGCAATAGAGACAGCAACTTCTTCTTCTTCTTCTTCTGCGTTCGACAACAGTCATGCTAAATATTGAGTCCCGTCTGGGTCACAAATAGGATTGTGCGTTTAATGTCGCCACCGGTCCCCCATAACTTCTTTTGCAATGTGGCTCCCTTGGGCCAGATCCACAGTCTTTGCTGGGAGAGGTTAGGGCAGTACTGTAGTATGTGCTCAGGGGTCTGTCTTTCTGCTCCACAATCACAGGCAGCAGATTATTTTATGCCTATCCTGTACAAGTGTGCTCATACTGTAAAAGAGTTATGTATTGTCCTATGAGTTCGAGTGGTTCAGCATCTTTTCTATCTCTCTGATGGAGGTGGTTTTCACGGCTCCGAGAACAATCCTTAATCCCATATTCTGAACCTTGTCCAGTTTTCGTATTGTTGTCTTGGCTGCTGCAGCCCATGCAGTGGAGGCATATTCCATGACTGGCCTGACTGCTCCAGTATATACTTCTTTTAGGATTCTAGAGTTAGCGCCCCATGTGGTACCCGCTAATTGTTTCATCCCTGCAAGCTTCTTGAATGCTTTCCCCTGTACTGTTTCTACATGTGACTTCCAAGTTAGTCGCGAATCAAGTGTAACGCCCAGAAAGGTAGGAGTGTGAGTCTGTGGACTGATCTGGCTTTTTATCAAAATTTTGATTTTACTTTTTTGGGGGAGAGAGAGAAAAGTGATGCTGTGCTTTTTGAATTAGACCCCACTTTTCGGTGCAGGCTTCTACATTTTCCACAGTTTTCTGTAACAGATATGAGGCTGTGGTAGTGTATTCGGAGGCTGTCCAAACTGCAAAGTCATTGGCATGTAAGGTATTAGAAACGTGCTGGTGGCAGGTTGCTGTGGTATCATTTATGTAAACCAGGAACAGGGTTGGTGCTAATGCACTGCCCTGGGGAACTCCTTCTCTTAGTTTTGTCAGTTTGCCGATGTGTCCATCAATTCTGAATCTGGCTCTGCGTTGGAAAAGAAAGTCTTTATCCACTTGTACATGTTGTGCACAACTCCTGCCTGTAGCAGTTTTAGTTGTAGACCTTCTTTCCAAACTGTATCAAAAGCACGAGAGAGGTCAAAGAAGACAGCAAGAGCTTTATTTTTTTCCTGGAAGGCATTCTCAATTTCCTGTGTCAGATATTTCAACTGGTCCTCTGTATTTCTGTGCTGTCTGTATCCTATTTGCGTGGCGGTCATTACCGAGTTTGTCTCCAAGAACCATATTAGTCCTTTATTTACTAATTTCTCCATCAATTTTCCTACACAACTAAGAAGGCTGATGGGTCTGTAGCTTTTTTTGGGTCTCTTCTGTCTCCACCCTTTTTAAGGATAGGCTGGATGAGGGCTTCCTTCCAGGCTGATGGTACTACACCTTTTTGCCAGCCTAGGTTGTAAATGCAGAGGGGAAACTTCTGGGCAGCAGGTCCAAGATGAGAGAGAAATTCGTTTGTAATGCCGTCAGCCCCTGGGGCTTTCTTTATTTTCAACTCTCCAATTCCAACTTCCAGCTCTTGCATGGTAAACCTTTCTGACATGCAGGCCTCTTTTGTTTTTGTGCTAGAGTCTGCTAGAAGAGTCTTGGTCTGGTTTCGTACTTCTTTTATTCTTTGCATGGGAATATGAACCTCAGTTTCCTTCTGGTGTGTTTCAGCTAGCACATCTGCTGCTACCTTGCCAGTAACAAATCCATCGTCTGTTTGGAGTACAACTCTGGCTTTTTCTGTCTTGCCTCCATTCAAGCTTTTTGTGAGATTCCACAGACGTGAAGTGTCCTTCTCGAG
>CAJHNH020004935.1:279024-479024 GCA_905116865.2 Candidula unifasciata
CCCCATCTTCAGCAGCCAGCGAAGAGTTCCGATACTAATGGTGCCAGCAGCTTTCTGATTAAACGTCCGTCTTTATGATGTATTCCCCCAACCCTCCCCCCCCCCCCCATTCCGCACACACATATACACATCTGAGCACGCGTGCAAAAAATACAAGTCAATTTCATCATTTGTGCGCGTTCGACGTCACACAGTGCTCTCATTCAAGTCCTCCACTTAGCTCTATCGCATGCAACTCTCCCGATTCAGTCCAGCATATTTAGGCTCTCGTAAAAATATTCTTCCTTTTGTTTCCCCTGGGCGTCCTCTTTATTTCAGACCGTTTGTTTCACATTTTAGTGCTATTATATATATATATATATATATATATATATATATATATATATATATATATATATATATATATATATATATATATATATCGTTACCTTTCCTTTGGAGTATACGAGTAACGTCAAGATAGATTTAAAAAAAAAAAAGAGAGATACATCGCAAGACACATGGCTAGAGATGTTCAAGCCTGGACTTCCACATGGCTTGAGATGTTAAAACCTAGACTTCCACATGGCTTGAGATGTTCAAACCTAGACTTCCACATAGCTTGAGATGTTCAAACCTAGACTTCCACATAGCTTGAGATGTTCAAACCTAGACTTCCACATGGCTTGAGATGTTCAAACCTAGACTTCCACATAGCTTGAGATGTTCAAACCTAGACTTCCACATAGCTTGAGATGTTCAAACCTAGACTTCCACATGGCTTGAGATGTTCACACCTAGACTTCCACATAGCTTGAGATGTTCACACCTAGACTTCCACATAGCTTGAGATGTTCAAACCTAGACTTCCACATGGCTTGAGATGTTCAAACCTAGACTTCCACATAGCTTGAGATGTTCAAACCTAGACTTCCACATAGGTTGAGATGTTCAAGTCTGGACTTCCACATGGCTTGAGATGTTCAAACCTAGACTTCTACATGGCTTGAGATGTTCAAACCTAGACTTCCACATAGCTTGAGATGTTCAAACCTAGACTTCCACATAGCTTGAGATGTTCACACCTAGACTTCCAAATAGCTTGAGATGTTCAAACCTAGACTTCCACATAGCTTGAGATGTTCAAGCGTGGACTTCCACATGGCTTGAGATGTTCACACCTAAACTTCCACATAGCTTGAGATGTTCAAGTCTGGACTTCCACATGGCTTGAGATGTTCACACCTAGACTTCCACATAGCTTAAGATGTTCAAGCGTGGACTTCCACATGGCTTGAGATGTTCACACCTAGACTTCCACATGGCTTGAGATGTTCAAGTCTGGACTTCCACATGGCTTGAAATGTTCAAGCGTGGACTTCCACATAGCTTGAGATGTTCACACCTAGACTTCCACATGGCTTGAGATGTTCTAGTCTGGACTTCCACATGGCTTGAAATGTTCAAGCGTGGACTTCCACATAGCTTGAGATGTTCAAACCTAGACTTCCACATAGCTTGAGATGTTCAAACCTTCCTGTAGAAAAGTATAACACTATCGAATGTAAACACCGCGAAAACCCACCCAGCTAACAGATAAACGAAATAACTTAATTAGTAGCTAACTAGCTAACTAGCGACTACAAAGGCAGCCAACAAACCAACCAGTCAGTCAAATAACTAATTAACTTACACAGTAACCAGCAGAAAAAAAAAAACTAGCTAGCTGGCCGTTTAGCCAGCACAACATACATTCATTAAACTAACTGTCCAACAAATCAACCAACCAACAAGCCAACCAAAACAGCCAGCAAATCAAACAACTAATTATCAAACGAATTATATGTATATTTATATGGGATGAATTTAACAGCGGTTATGAAATAAGTGGACTGTCCGTGCACCCACAAGTATCAAAAGGTACAAGACAGAGAAGGTGGGGAATTATTGGACACATCCTGTGAAGAAGGGAGCATAGAATCACCAAAAAGGTATTTAAAGGGGTGAAAAAATGAATTAATGAGGCAAGGACACCCAAAAGAAACCGTTAAAAGAAAATTGATAACAGAGGCTAAGTGTGCTCGACTAGATTCCATCCAGGTATTGAATTGAATTCACAAGATAAAACAAGTTCTATGTGACACACAGTGGCACAACAGGACAATGTGCTATTTATGCATGTATGTGTGCATGTGCTTGCATCTATGCATGTATGTGTGTGTATGCATGTGTAATACATATACTGCATTGAATACAGTCTATGCAATGATGGAACTGTTCTCTTTCACATACCCTTGTATCTGTTGCAGGCTCAAGGACATCGGCATAGAAGTAACGAAGTTATCCATTGGACGACTTGTTCATACCATCCTCAGTCACATGGAGCGATACGTCAGCGAGAACTGGTAAGCTATCCATCCATTCATGCCAAACTTGCAGAACACTGAAACAAATGAATGAAGTACTGAGAAAGTACTAGTGTCAATTGGCAAATTAGAAGATGACTTCGAGAATAGATGTAATAAAGGGAATCTTTATACAAATAATCTAAGCGGCGTCTGTGGCTAAGGCGTAATCCAACGATCGAAACCCACTGCGGGCTGCGTGGATTTTTATCCTGGTATGGGACGTCGCAGTTCGACCAAGCATCAAATGGGTACCAGGATGGGCTGTCCTGCGGAAGTAGAGACAGCCGGCGTAATAGTGACCATATTACCCACCGAGTGCCGATTGGTCTGTAAAAATATTGGTGCTCTTCCCATATGCCCTATGCGCCTAAAAGCGTGAAAATAGATCTTTACTTACTTTACTTACCAATACTAAAATAGACCTCTGGGTAAATGAGAATGCATTCTATATTAATCTTCTTGGTGGAGCTTACTTCGTGAGAACAGCAGGCTACAGAACTAGAGGTCGACCTAGAAAGAAATGGATGGGTGGAGTAAAAGTGACACTACAGAAACGTAATTTGACATTAACATAAACTAGGCTTCTAGAAACAGATAGTAACCTACATCATATTCCTCCCTCTAGGCGCCTTACGGCATCGATAGGAAAAAGAAGAAGAGAACTCTTCGTTCCAAATCATCGCTAGCAGTGTGGGACTTGGGCAATGAGTTGGGCAATGAGTTGGGCAATGAGAGAAGGACAGAATATTAGAAACAAAACACTGACACGATATTCGAGAGAAGAGTACTTGACCTATCGAGAAGAGATAAAATAGAAAATTAAAAAAATACAATTAAATTTTAAAGAAAGTAGGTGTCGTAGCAACGCCAGCTTTGCCAAGAAAAAAAAATGAAGTGTTTCGACCACTGTACTTGCCTGCCATGAGAAAGCATACCACAAAGGGCAGTCATGTGTAGACCAGGCTAGAATCGAAAGGCGAGCCATGGAAAAAGTGGACAGAGGAGTGATCCCTTTGAACTTTTCTACATTATGAGGCACACAACTGGACCACTTCAAGAAATGTATAATTAATTATCCACGAGGCCGAACAGAACAAAAAGATCAAGATGATATGGGAATAATCGAGATATCTTCTTCTGCACCTTCTTAGTTTTTCCCAGGCTGTAGACTCCAGCGAAAGTTCTGGCTTTTAGTCGACTTATGGACCTTAGTCTTGTTCCAGAACATGTGTTTTGAGAGCGTATCTTTTTTACAGATCTGGCTTATTTGTATCCACATCGTTGGTTCTTCGCCTGTCAGGCAGATGCCCCCCCCCCCCTTTCCCCCCCCCCCCTTTCTTTCGACTTCTGAGGAAACGCCTTGATCAGTCGACCTTTACGACATGATTGTTGGGTGAAGTGTGTCGACCCCATGTCCCACAATGTGACCCAGAAACCCACAGAGGACATTAAATGCCATGAGATGTCATCAGTGATGTTCTCAAGTAATTAAACTCAGTATACCTACCGCTGTACACAAGGGACACTTTCATGGCTGTTAAATCTTGAATATTGAATTAATAATCAGCATCATAGCACTCAGGACATTCCCTTAAGCAGTCTGTCCCCATCTACAGCAGCAAACGAAGAGTCCCAATTTCGTTGGCACCAGTAATTGTTTGATTGTAAATCCGTCTCGCCTTTCCCTTGAGGGCTGAGCATCGGCCAGATCCACTGGTAACTCCTTGCTGCACCAATCTCTTCAGACCGTAATGATATATTTGCACTTCCGCAATGTTCACTTTCACGGCTGATATATCTGTACATTAGAGCGGGCAGGTGAGGCTGTTACGAGTGCCTAAGTGTAATTTATATGAAGGCTGAATAGGGTATTTGCTATCGGCATTGCTGGTCTGAAACCTAGATTGATATTTTATTGTATTCTATCCTAGTAGGCTTTCAGGAGTCGCCGTGACGTAACGGCTAGACGCTCGGGTGCAGATCAGAATGTCTTGGTTTCGCACCCTGGCGGAGCCAGTCTTTTCTACAAAAATGACCTTGACTTTCAGGTCGACCCAGCCTTGAGTGGGTACCAGGTGCAGTCCCGAGAAGTAAAGGCAGCCGGTGTGATGCTGCCCACATCACCCATCTTGTGCTGATTGGTCATTTGATTTGATTTGATTTGATTTGATTCAAAAACCGACATCACATCACTCGAAGCATTCGCATAAGCGCTCCGTCCCCATTTTCAGCAGCCAGCGAAGAGTTCCGATACTAATGGTGCCAGTAGCATTCTGATTAAACGTCCGTCTTGCCTTTCCTCTTAGCTTCGAGCATCTGTCAGAACCTCTCATCACTATCAACTGCATCAATCTCCCCACACTGTGGTGATCAATCAGCTCCTCCGAACTGTACAAGCTCTCCCACAAGGCACTAACCACGTCTGCCTTATCGTGCATCAGTATTCCACCAAGCTGTGCAAAGCCAGCCAGTCTGTCTGCCTGTTCATTTTCCAACACACCGGCAGTCCCTGGTAAAAATCCAGACAGTACTCTTCACCCGTGTCTTCCGCAGCGAGGCATGCCACTGTGCACGAAGCATACCTGTCCTGATCTTCCTCAGCATGCTTTCTGGGTCAGTTACAATCACGATGTGTGTGTGTGTGTGTGTGTGTGTGTGTGTGTGTGTGTGGTGTTCTCTAGCCCGCGAACGCTGCAGTGACCGCCTCCAACTCCATTTTTAAGCTGGATGTTGTGGTATCATATGCTAGGCTCTCCTGCACCAAACGTGGACCATTAACTTTTGCTAAGAAACCCCAAGCACTTCTCTTGCCTCTTGACACTGAGTCGTCTCTGTAAATGATCAAATCCTCTGAGCGAGCATTATCTTGAATTAATTGCTGAATATCCACCTCTGTGGCACCTGCTGGCCAGTCTCTGCATTCCCGGCTCAGTGTGATTATAACTCTACACAAGTAGCGTCAATAATCATACTTGTCAGTAAAAAGATAGGTCTAGCCCTATATGCCCTATACCCCTAAAGGCGTGGAAAAGGGACCTTTTTTTTTTAACTTAGTAGCCTTTCTGGTAGCAGTTCAGAAAGAAAAAAAAAAAAAAATCGACCGATAGCCTGGTGTATACCGATGCTAGTGTACATTGTTTTAAAGTGCCCAATTTAGCTGGTGGGAAAATGTGGCTGGCTCTGCAGCACTTGGTAGGAATTGATGTATAACAAGTTGGCTATTGTGAGGGCCCTTTGGGAACGAGGGAACAGTGCGGAGGCGCCGATAGATCGTTACGGTCTAAAGATGAATGGCGCTGCAATTAGTTCCCAGGGGATCTGGCCCACGCTTAACACTCGGGGAAAGGATGAGACGAATATACAGTCAGACTGTTACTGGTACCATCGGAATTGGAACTCTTCGCTTGCTGCTAAAGATGGAGACTGAGCACTTCTGGGAGTGTCCCGAGTGCTGTAATGTCGATTCTTAATTCAACATTCCTTTAAAGTGTCTAATGGGCACTCAATATGTCTACATCACACCGGCCGCCTATATTTCACCAGATATTTTCACATACCTATGTTAGGCGACTAGGCACCGTAACATGGTCGGTCTGATCACACTATCCAGACCAGTGCAGTAGCGTGGTGTCGCTTGCAGAGGCCCAGGAAGAGCTTGGAACAGAGGCTGTTGGTTCGGACCCAGTTAACGCCTGGCAGCAACTGGAAGGCCGGTGATTGAGTTGCGATTTTAAAGCTCTTCGACCGAATTGGGTTGGGTTATAACTAGAGCCACCTCTGAGGCAAGCTATCTACTGTTTGTTGTAAGTACTTTAAAGGCCGATGTATATATATATATATATATATATATATATATATATATATATATATATATATATATATATATATATATTGCTTAGGTGCTGGGTTAGTTGTGTTTTGAGACAGACACATTGTTATGGAGCTGCCAACGTGATCCTGATTTTAAGGCGATAAGAAGCTCTTTGACACAGTGCGATGTTGACCACGTGATTCACCTAGTGCTGATTGCTCTATATTATATAGGTCTAGAACTAAATGGCAAGGATAGAGGACTTTGGTGGCAGTGAATCCACATCACTAGCCAGAATGGCAGACTTGGGAATTAAGATCGGCATAGCAAAAAACGAGACGCACACCAGACACGCCAGAAGACTTGTTAATCAACATAGAACTGGTACTATTAGCCATCGGACGTTGGGGTTCATACTGAGGGGAGGATCTGAGCACCTATGGACATGTCCGGAGTGCAATGAAGATAACCCAACTAACTAACTAACTAACTAACTAACTTACTCACTCACTCACTCACTCACTCACTCACTCACTCACTCACTCACTCACTCACTCACTCACTCACTCACTCACTCACTCACTCACTCACTCACTCACTCACTCACTCACTCACTCACGCACTAACTTACTCAGTCACTAACTAACTAACTAACTTACTTACTTACTTACTCAGTCACTCACTCACTCACTCACTCACTAAATCACTCACTAACTTTCTAACTAACTAACTAACTTACTCACTCACTCACTCACTCACTCACTCACTCACTCACTCACTCACTAACTAACTAACTAACTAACTAACTAACTAACTAACTAACTAACTAACTAACTAACTAACTAACTAACTAACTTACTCAGTCACTCACTCACTCACTCACTCACTCACTCACTCACTCACTCACTAACCAACTAACTAACTAACTAACTTACTTACTCACTCACTCACTCACTCACTAACTAACTAAGGTCTCGAACTATATCCCTAAAAAGCCTGTAGACGTGGAAAGGGATCCTTTACATTTATTTTAACTTGCTAACTTTGACTACATTGCCCAGCATGGTCAAGCTGTACTTATTCTCCGGACACGACACTTCTCTGACGCCCATGATGGAAGCTTTGGGCATTTGGGACTTCGTGTGGCCACCATTTGCTGCCAACATCATATTTGAACTTTACTTTCGAGAGCGGGATTCCCACTACTTTGTCCGGGTCTTATATTGTGGGCAGGTTTGTCGCTGTTTTGTCTTTGGATTTAACTGTCCCTACCGTTCAACTCATTATAGGTTTGTTGCTGTTTTGTCTCTGGATTTAACTGTCTGTACCATTCAACTCATTATAGGTTTGTTGCTGTTTTACTCTGGATTTGACTGTCTGTACCATTCAATTTACTATAGAATTGTTGCTGTTTTGTCTCTGAACTTAACTGTCTGTACCGTTCAACTCATTATAGGTTTGTTGCTGTTTTGTCTCTGGATTTAACTGTCTGTACTATTCAATTCATTATAGGTTTGTTTATGTTTTGTCTCTGGATTTAACTGTCTGTACTATTCAATTCATTATAGGTTTGTTTATGTTTTGTCTCTGGATTTAACTGTCTATACTATTCAATTCATTATAGGTTTGTTTCTGTTTTGTCTCTGGATTTAACCGTCTATACCATTCAATTCACTATAGGTTTGTTGCAGTTTTGCCTCGGGACTTAACTGTACCGTTCAACTCATTATAGGTTTGTTAGCAGTGTTAATAGATATTAAATTCGTCGGACTCGCTTGTGTCCCAGACTGGTATCATCAGAATTTGTACTTTGCATTAGCTGCTGCAGATGCGTATGGAGCGCTTACGGGTTACTGGGTTTTAATTTTTATCCAACATTTAATATAAGGTTGTCTAGATTTATAGTTTAACTGTTTTTGCATGATAATTTCAACATCTTTGGACTCGCACACTTGTTACTTTGAAGTTAAATTTCTCATGACAAAAAAGTCTTAACGTAATTTCAGACATTGAAATACTTGTTACTTGTCCCTACAAAATGGCAAGCATTGCTTCAGTGGTTACGGGTAGCTAGCGTCCTGTGAGTATTTTCTCGAGTTTTTGAGGTGCGTTGAGAAACAAAGAGGCTGACAGACTGGACGGGCCTGCACCATTTGGTGGGAAGTGATCCATGCTAAAAAACATGTCGTCAACGGAATTTTAGAGCGAGTATACAGGTGGACAAACAAACTGATAATTACGGCGTGGAGAGAATGGTTCGGCAGGGAGTAACCAGGCGGTTTGGTCGACACTAAAAACATTTTAAAAAAAATAAAACAGAAACAAAGACAACGCAAGACGGAAACAGTCAGATTACTACGGGTATCATAAGAATTTGCACCTTGCATTAGCTGCTGCAGATGGGGATTGAGCGCTTATGGGTTATGGGATTTCGATTTTTATCCAACAGTTAATATAAGTACACTGACTCAGGTTGTCTAGATTGTTGGTTAAACAGTTTTTGCATCATAATTTCAACATCTTTGGACTCGCATACTTGTTACTTTGAAGATGAATTTCTCATGACGAAAAAGTCTTAACGTAATTACAGACTGTTAAATACTTTTTACTTGTTGTCCCTATCGACATGCTAGCATACGTTGCCGACCCATTCGTGCTGCGTCCTCCGATGCAGTGGTCATCTGGTCTCCCTACTAAACCATGATTGTTGGGAGAACCGTAGAAGTTGAATGTCTTCTTTCTTTTTCCAGCAAAAAGTTTCTGCTTGCTTGTCCTCGCTTAATACCTAAATGATATTGATACTGAAGGCACGGGAGGAGGAGGAGGGAAAAGAAGAAGAAGAAGAAGAAGAAGAAGAAGAAGAAGAAGAAGAAGAAGAAGAAGAAGAAGAAGAAGAAGAAGAAGAAGAAGAAGAAGAAGAAGAAGAAGAAGAAGAAGAAGAAGAAGAAGAAGAAGAAGAAGAAGAAGAAGAAGAAGAAGAAGAAGAAAAAGAAGAAGAAGAAGAAGATGACGAAGAAGAAGAAGAAGATGAAGAAAGAAAAAGAAGAAGAGGAAGAAGAAAAGTTACGAAATTTTAAGAGGTGGTGGAAGTGGACCGGAATAATAATGAGAATAAGAAGATTTGAAGATAGCATTATGATGATGATGGTGATGATGATGACGATAAATGTGATGCAATATGAAAGGAAAGTAACTTGTGTGTGTGTGTGTGTGCTTCTGTTTTGGAAAGTAACGAAACATGCAACACAAAGAAACTTTTTAACTATATTTAAATTGTTTTTTTCTTTGACTTCTAGCCCAAAGTTCTTCGAGACGCTTCAGGTCCGTTAATACCCTTCAACGATTTCAGAAGGATTTTACAGCGATACAGACTTCCCCACTTCTTGTATCCACGCAGCTGCATGATACAGTATTTGACGTAGGATTGAGCGACTTTCTCAAGATCAGTAACTGTCGGGACACTCAATATTTGTCATCAGATTCAGTTGAGTGCCAGGATCGGTGAAGGAATAAATAAAGAATTGTCACCACTGCGCTCATGTCACTCCTATACATGTACTCTTCCCTCAGTTGTCAACGAAGAGCTGAGATACAACATAATGAAAACTCCTCCTATGCTTCCCCTCAGCGTTGACTATTCTAAAAACGTCTGCTCGATCCTACGGAATTAGTCTTTCAACGTTCGGATACTCTGTTCTGTTCACGTTACCCAGGATAGCTTTCGCGAAGCCAGTTTTACCGTAAAGTAGCTGGCAATCGAGAGGAACGGTAGCAACCGTCTATCAGCTTGCTCATTTATGCTGTCTATTTACTTTAATGATACATTTTTTACATCTTCATAGTCGAATATGGGAACAGTCTGCCTGGTCGACAACTATAAGAGAGACAGATCACCTATGAATGAGTCCAAAGTGTACTAATATCGATTTTCTAGCAAAGTGAAAAGATTACTTCAGTCCACTAGATTTTAGTCCCATATGACTAGGACTCTTATTATCAGAATAGCTGGTCAGATATCAAGAATACCTCATACAATTCAAAAGTCCATAGCTCCAACAACGAGCCCAGAACGTGAATCACATGCACTGGCAAACAAGAGGACTTAATCTATATCGAACCCACAACCTTCAGAGTCTCAGGCAAATTTCTTAACAACTTCGCCATGAAAAACCTTCTTCAACTTATTAATTGATTAGTTAGACTGTTCTGTGATATCAAGTGTAGAAGTGGCTGTCTGACAAAATGTATATATTACATGAATTTTTTAAAATAAGTATTGTGAATAAACATATATGTATGTCACAGAGTGCGTACATTATTTACGAGTGATTTAATACAGAGTAAATATGAGTAATTGCAGCGTCCGTGGCTAAGGCGTCGCGAGTCCGACTAATCATGGGCCTAATGAACCTCGAAGAAAAACAGATGGCAACGAACCGCCAGAGACGGAGAGTTATTGCCTCTGCCCTATGCGCCGCTCTAGAGGAGTATTTAACTAAAGCATTAATGGACGAATAAGTAAATGATTTATCATTGTAGGATCTGATCCAATTGGTCTCTGTTCAGCCCTGGGTTCTTAGTTCTGTTGATGACATTCCTTCGTGCAGTCTCAAAGCTGCTATAAGGATTTTTCTCCTGGTCTATATCTGCCTGCCATACCTCTGTAGCCTCTACGAACCTCTGAAAGGCATCTCTTTTTTTTAAGAGGAAAGAGCAGTTCGTTTTTCTAGAGCTGAGTTAAGTAATTTATAACCTGGCATCAGAAACACTCGAGGCATTGCCATATGCGCTCTGTCCCAATCTTCAGCAGCCAGTGCAGAGCTCTAGTACCAACCGTGCCAGCAAGATAGTGATTAAAAATCTGTTTTGACTTTCTTCTGATCGATTGGTGAATCAAGTATATTATGCTATTTTATACTGACCAATAAGCAGCGGGAATGACGAGGGGTTCTGGCCGATACTCGACGCTCAGAGGAAAGGCAGGACGGACATATAGTCAGAATGCTACTGGCACCATTTGTTTGCTTATTAGCATAGTCATCCCCTTGTGGGATGCAGCTTTTCGTTATTTTGAAGCCCTACCCTGGTTCTTGCCATTGGCCGCAATATAGTCCGGCCATAAATATGGTATAATGACTGAACGCGGTTTCTGGGACCTCTCCACGGGTGATCCTCATCCACATGATGGCACTTGTGTCATCGGGTGTTTATCGCTTGTGTGATGTCCTGGTGGGGTAGAAAGTCAGTTCAGTTTTGGTTCTATCGTTACTGGAACACTGCTGGCTGCTGAAGATGCAGACGACGCGCTTATGGAAATGCCCTGAGTGTTGTGATGTCTGTTATTTAATCAACCCAACTCGACTGACTAATCGGCACTCAACAGATAGAAACCACACAAGTGAAGAACTTAGATTGTATAGATTATTTTGTTCCGCTAAATAAGGACTGCAAAAACATACGAAGAAAAGAAAATAATCTGCCATTTAAAGCATAATGGTTCGGATTACAAATCAGTTATGAAAAGACAAATATTCTGGAGATAGCAATAACAGATAAAGTAGATGACACAGTAGAAACGAAAGGATTTTAAGTGACACATTTCTTTGCATATTTACCTAGTCGTTTACATACTCTCCGATTCCTGTTCCTTCTATTATCTCGCCCATTCAGATTCTTGTTCCATTCTGGTCCGTTCAGATGCTTGTTTCATTCTGATCACTTCAGATTCTTGTTTCATTCTGATTGAATTCTGAGTCTTTCAGATTAATTCTCAGATTCCATTCTGGGTCTTTCAGCCTCATGAGCTTCCATCCTCATTTCTCTTCCCGTAGTCTTGATCCACTCGGTCATATCTTTCTCCTTAAATCTCATGTGAACTGATATTTCCTTCAGCTTCTGGATAGAAAAATGGGCTGCGCCGGGCTGGTCTGTCAAAAGAGTTAAAAAAATATCCAACAAAATTATCCAACCACCAAAAAATGTAACAATCACCAACGACGTGAACTCACAGTAAACCTTAACCATGCCTACTAAGATTTGGTTGAAATTGCAGAATGCAATATAATAATTAGATTTCTATGTCTCCTATTTCCTGGAAAAAATTCCCAAGGAAATACAACATAAAGACAAATAAAAAAAACAACCACTACGTCAACAGACGACTTACAAGAGCAAAGTCAAGAATTGACCCCGGGTGGTCACAACTGTGTTAACAAAAGTGTACAAATAATGAACAATCTCCGGGTCAAGGATACCAGCTATATGAGGATTGCAAAGAATTAAATCCCGGAAAGGAGAGTACGCTTTTTATTTCGTCTGTCACGAGACGATAGAGTAACGTGACTATCTTTAGGGTTTCCCAAGTCATCAAAGACACTTTAAAGTGATTTAATGTTGAAAGAGCGGATCGTATTTGTCTAGAAGGTACTCTGCAGCACCAGCGACCATTTAACATCATTGCAGGGATAAGACAACTCACATTATAGGTTTTACAGAATTACCACCATTGTTGGGCACAACTTGGCCAGACTTCCTCACCATTTGTTAGCCCACAGAATAGATAGGATCACCACCATAGTAAAAAAAAATTAAAAAGTGTCAATAGAAATCTAAAAAATGGAACAATACCTTCATACAGGACTAGCTAAAGAGAACTGTGAAAGACTGGACATTAACAAAGTTAAATTCAAAATAACAATGCCTGATGTAATATTCGTATTGCAACATTAGTAAACTCTCTGAAAGGAATGATGTTGCAGAATGATTTAAATAACAGGACAATATAGAACAAAGAACTTCCTTAGTCAAGAATGACTTATGATCTGCCAACAGCTACTGGTATGCTCATTACTGCTATTGATTTAGTATATGGTTAAGGGTAATAATTGGCATTAGGTGTCCGGGTAGCTGTATCTTCAAGTTACCACGCGAATTACTTATCCGTAGTGCGGGGCTTGCTGCCCACCTCAGTTCATATAAAAGAATGTACCACACCTCGTGATGAACATGCTGTTAGGCAATAGTTCTTAAAAAAAATGTTTCTAGATGCTATGCATTCAATTAGGTAATTATTGTCGCTGTTAATGGATAGGGATGGATACCCTTTAAAAACACAAAGTCCAGGAACAGAGTTCCGCTCTCCTTCTCATTCCTGGCAGCGGTATGTAGAGTATAGACACTGAGTTGGTGGCACTAGATGATGATACATCTGCATCAGCTGAAATATGTTAAGTGTGACACCATAAGTCACCTCTTCGAGTATCACCAAAGCGACGGGCCTCATGTACTAACAAGTACTGGTAAACTGGAACTGGTTAGGTATTACTTGATGGCTTGTATCTCGATGCAAATGGTTGACAGAGGTTGGGATATTTAGACTGATCCTGACCTAGCTGCCAGAGGAGTCAGTACACATCCCATACTCTTCTGAAGTTCCCGGGTGAAACGGAGATTTTCAAAAAAGACATTGATAAAGTTGACAGAAAAGGTGTTTGGCCATCTGCTGGCCCTGGAAGCTGCGTCTAGAATGATGCTACAAATTCAGATGTCACCCAAGTCACAAGCGGAAAGGATTCCCTCAGCGCGATAAAATGGTAGTTCTGCCCTGGAAAAAGACTTTCCTGCTGGTAAAAATCGCTTGCCTGTGGGTGAATTCACAATATAATTCACGCCCAAAAGAATTAGGATCGAACAGGTTACTTTTCCCGATATCTTGACCCATATTTATCAAAGAAGGACTATTTATTACATATAGAAGAAGAGTCCATATTTGAAACTAGTTAGTTAACATAGGTGGTACAAGATGTGATCAATTAGCATAGGGGTGTTCCGCTGGTATGTGATGGTTGTTCGAATTTTAAAGCGTTTGAATTCCGAGGTGCCACTGTATTCCACCTCTCTGGATCTCTAATTTTGAATTGACCACGAGGTCAGTCACCGTCTTAGACTAATTGCCTAATCGTAACTTGGGTACGGCTCTGTGTGGCTTGTCATGACACTGAACTTCAACCCCAAACGGTCATGACACTGACCTTCAACCCCAAACGGTCATGACACTGACCTAGTTAGTAAAGTTAGTTAGCTGCGTATCCTTTACAGGACGTTGCAGAGCCAATTCCAGCGTGTGTGTGTGTGTGTGTGTGTGGTGTGTGGCTGTTGTGGTTTTTCTTCGTTTAAGACACCGACATTTGGTAAGGATAGTTGAAAAAAAATATTTAAAACAAAACAGTAAAAAATAGTACACACAACATGATTTTGTTACAAGCCCACAGACGCAAAGACACACACACACACACACACACACACACACACACACAACCACACACACACACACACATATATATATATATATATATATATATATATATATACACACACACACACACACACACACACACACATGTGGGTCGTTGCCTGCGTTACGATGTTAGTGTCTTACAGTGAGTTACTCATCGCATATGAGAGGAAACACATTTGAAGATATCCATGTCTAGTGAAAGTTTTTTTTCATAAAGACACTGGCATCATCATTATCATCGTCATCATCACCATCGTCGTCGTCAAGATGCTTGCTGACCAGCGTGGACGATCTCGCCTCTCCACAAGGCGCAGAATTGCTTATCAAGAGATAGCTACCAAACCAAGACACCGCAGAATTGCTTATCAAGAGATAGCTACCATACCAAGACACCGCAGAATTGCTTATCAAGAGATAGCTACCAAACCAAGACACCGCAGAATTGCTTATCAGTGCAACGCACTTTTTGTAACATACACAAACTCAACAACGCAGTCTCTTGACCTTACACTTTAATTAAAAATCATAGTTTGGTAATTACATGTTACTAGTAGTTACAGCTGTTACACATTACCCAGACAATTAACCAATTTCAGGTTTGAAAGAGAGAGAGAGAGAGAGAGAGAGAGAGAGAGAGAGAGAGAGAGAGAGAGAGAGAGAGAGAGAGAGAGACGATTTATTCCTATGCCCCAGTTTATTAGCACTAATTTACTTGTGGAAAGCAAGGGGAAACTACCACATTACTATCACAAGAAACTCATTATGGATAAATATCTTGACTCGAAAGCTGAAATACTTTGGTCATATCAGGGGCCATGGCGGATTGGAAAAAAAAGGCATGGTACCAGGGAGCATAGGCAGTGTGCGATCAACACGAAGATGAGCATAAGACATAAATGACTGCTTGAATATGAAAGTACACGAGGCGAGAGTTAGTGATAGACCGAGTTTCTTGCAGGCAAACTGTGATGAGAGCGATGTTCTGCAAAGGGCGTGCTACATGGCGATGATGAATAGTATTACATTGGCATCAGTAGCTTGCGCCTTACGAAATCGCTTCGTAATTCTGATGTACCCGGGGTTGATCCTAGCTCCGAGCAATTTAGAAACTGACCGATTTGCTTTTTTTTTCTCCAAAGTCGAAACAAGCGCTGATCGTGGCAATGTGGTTGTTTGTCCATTAGGAGTGATGAAGACCACTTTCATCCAAAGTAGCAATGATAAATGATTATGAGTACAAAGTTGGCTGATTAGTCCAATATGGAAAATTCTTGAACCATGCGGACAACAGATGGAAGCCGCAGTAAGTGTGGAATTAGCGAGACAGTTTTTTCCAGTCTGCCTCCGTTTCTCTGCCTGCGCAACCTCCGCTGTCTGACAGATTGACGCACCTTGTCTGAGGGAGGTACGCCATCAAGAACGACCCTGTGCCTTCCATGAACTATTGAACATTGCATTGCTTAGTAAAACCAAACCCTACAATATTCTGGGCTGGCTAGGCAATGCCATGTAAAGGACACGCCCAACTAACTTTTTTTTTTATTTTTACAATGTTTTATGCTAGTTAACTAATTGTCACATGTACAATGTGCACAAGAAAATGCATGATTGTTAGCTACAAGAGGATATTAGTAAAACAAAGTCGCTTAAGAAGAAAACTCGGTTACGTGACCAACATGTATCCCCGTGTGGGTTCTGGGGACCCACTGTGGGGAAAAGAAGTAGAGACCCACTGCCTGCCCAAAAAGCATGTCGCAAGAATTGACTAACTGGAGGTTTCCTTCGAAGTCGGAGTGCATCTGCCTGAGATGAGAAGGAACCAACAGTCTGCATACCACTAAGCCAGATCTGTAAGACGGATGTACACGCAACACTCAGGCTCTGGAGCAAGTCTAAAGTTTAGTGGATTACTTTACCATGTTACAGTTTGCGAAGAAAGAAGAAGAAGAGCAAAACGTTGTGGCAACTGATTGGATTCCGTCAACAAACCCGTTTGCTTGGAATTCTCGCGCCTCACTAAGTGAATGTCATTGTGTACTGGTAACAATCATTTCGTAATCGTGTCGATACAAGGCATGTTAGGTTTCTTGGCAGTGGTCAACCGTTTGCCTGCAATCGTTTCACGGCTGTTTCAGTTCAAGAGTGCAATATTTACGGAGATCAGTGGGGATGGTCGCCAGAGCTACGGAGATCGAGCTCTGCGTGACACTCTCGGCAGGGGGCTAGCCGTTCTGTGGAGACAGACCAGGACATATGGGAATGAGGTCGATCCTCTCGACTTTAACCCTTATCCTTACTCGTACAAGACTGTAAGCGAATCCAGAATGATGTATCTGTTACCGTTGACCGGATTATAGGTTAGTTGCGTATCCTTTACAGGACGTTGCAGAACCAACCCCAGCAGCCCCTGGCTGTTGTGTGGTTTATCTAGGCAAATTTACGTCCAGTAGTTTGACATTGCCAACTGGACGGTCGGCACCCTGATACTATTGTCGATACCAACGCAAGGCACATGGCCCGCAGCTAGGATCGAACCCGGCACCCCGGCATTACAAAGCGTTCGCATCGACTTAGCCACAGAGCCGACGACCGAATTATAGCATTTGTATTTTCGACAAAGTGTATGTGATTGGCCCTGGTGGCTTGCAACTCACAGTGAAATTTTGTGATTTTATGTTGGTCGAATCTTCACGTAGCATACTAGTGTGAGGGAGGTGTGATGTTTGAACAACAGATCAACATCATGGCACACGGGTAGTAACCCATTAGTGCTCCGTTCTTCTTCTCACTCGTCTGAGTCCGAAGAAGCTCAACACAGTTCACAAGCTCTGTAGCACCGGCGAGGATCCTGTGTAAATTTTTAACTCCAACTTTTTGCCCGGGCAGCGCCGTTTGGCAACTCTTTTCGATTGCCAACCGCCAATGGATTTATTTTTGCGTGCGCAACAACGCACACAGGTGTCCGATCTTACTACCCATAGACAAGGGGGAATTACTAATGTCCAAATCCACGTGAAAAAATCCCAGCTCAGATTAACCCGGAACCTCTAGCACTCGAGGCGGACTTCATACCCTGAGAACACATAGCCACCTACCAGTTAGGGGGAGGGGGGGGGGGGGGGGGGCGGTGGAAACAACTAAAGTAGCAGAAGGCTTACACAATAATTACAATACATTACTTGCTAACTCATGAAAAGAAATCGACGACATCAACGATAAATGTGGAATATATATATATATATATATATATATATATATATATATATATATATATATATATATATATAAGCCTTCTGTGGCCCCGGAAATAGAAGAAGACGAGAACGGTCTGTCTGAAACAAAAATGTATACAAGTGGGCAATAACAAATAAAAGCAGTATAATAATATTTGTGCGTTTGAACAGTAATATTCGCGATAATTCTAAAAGGCTAGTTGCGTATCCTTTACAGGACGTTGTAGAACCAACTCTAACAGCCCCTGGCTGTTGTGCGGTTTCTCTAGGCAAATTTACGTCCAGTCGTTAGCCATTGCCACTGAACAGTCGGCTTTCTTGATACCACTGTCGAAACCAACGCAAGACGCGTGGCTTGCAGCTGGGATCGAACCCGGCATTCCGGCATTATGAAGCGTTCTCATCGACTTAGCCACAGAGCCGACTCGCGATAATTAACTAGTGGTAAATGTGTACAATGTCCATAATAACATTTGTAACAATTAACTAGTTGCAATGAGCACAGTTACATTCATGCTAGTTGACCAATTGTAAGTTTTAAACTGTGCGCTGTAACATTATTATTAGTAAACGAGGTTGTAATCGTTTACAATGTGCACTGTAACATTCGTGCTATGAAACTAGTTCTAATCTTTCCCAATGTTAGTTACAAGGGGTATATTACATTACTAAATAAGCAACATGAATACCACTTGAGCGTTTAAACAGTAACATTCTGGTATTCAACTCTTTGTACGCGTCTTCAATTTTTAATAGGCTCATTCATATTATTATTGCTATTATTATTATTATTATTATTATTATTATTATTATTATTATTATTATTATTATTATTATTATTATTATTATTATTATTATTATTACCATATAAATTTCAGGAAATCAGTAGGATGTATGAATATTTCTTCCTATAATGGGTTTTTTTTTTCTCGATGCCCCTGAATCACGCACACGCACGCACACACACACACACACACACACACACACACACACACACACACACTGTGGACACAACTGACATAGCTAGAAGCATAATACTTTTCTAACTCGACACGTAATCCATTTGAAGAACATGGTACAAAACTTCAGATACACTGCCTTATACTTGTACAACAAGGTCGGCACTGTGTGAGCCTCAGTGCTCTGTTGACGTAGTGTGCAGCTTCTTATCTCAGACATGTGCACATGCACACAACACTTTGGATAAGTTTTTTGCGCTGATGGATACTTATTGACAATGAACTTAGCGATAATATTATGTATAAATATACAGGGAACAAATCTAAAACAGGAAGAGGTGAAAACTCATTATATTAAAGTTATAGATCTTCTTTTTCTTCTTCTTTGTTTACCGGCTGTAAGTTCCGGTATAAGGTCTTAGTTGTTCGTACATTTGCACTTTGGCTTTGTGCGGGGGACTGAGTTTTAGGTGTGCATCCGTTTCACTGGCTTATTTTTGTGCAGTTGGTTGTTTCTTGCGTCTTTGCAGATGCACTCTGACTTCGAAAGAAGCTACTAATTAGTTGATTCCTACAACATGCTTGTTGTGGTGGCAGTGGGTGTGCTTTTGTCCCCCCCCCCCCTCAATGTAGTCCCCGGCACCCACACCGGGAAAAATGCTGTAGATAATATCGACCAAAGTATGGAGTACTGCAATTTTGCAGTGCCAACACACAAACCGCCATTGAAGCAAACTGGGCTGTGCCACGACCGGCTCCAGCTGACGGGCCGTGCTGCTGACGCCACCGGGTGGAGCTAACAATGTCATAACGCAGCGGCTCTCAAACTGGGTGCCGAGGCATCCTGGGGTGTCGTGAGCTTATGCCAGAGATGCTGCGGCAATAATTAAGAAAAATTAGCTAAAAATTATTAAAGAAGGCATGTAGAGAACTCCTGCGTTAATGCATCATTAGCCCGACCCGGTGACGTCAGCAGCACGACTTGTCAGATGGAACCGGTCATGGTTGTACGCACAACTACAGGTATCGCTTTATCTGAACTCTCAGTTCTCTGTCTGTGTTACAGGGCTCCCGTTTGAGGGGGGGGGGGGGGGGGAGTGGATGGAGAACAGACTCACTACCTCACAAACGTGCATGTCGTAAAAGGCGCAAAACATAGATTTTTCTCCCTCCTAAGTGGGGAGTTTAAATGACGGAGAGGCGAGAAATAGCAGTCTGCACAAAAATAAGTCAAATCTGTAAAAAGAATTGAATTCAAGTTTTTTTAACAAATCCAACGTCAAGAAGTAGATGAACAAAAATAACTTGCCGCTGGAGTTTACAGCTGATGACCTCTAGGAAGAAGTACTCTTAGTTAAATGTTTATTTATGTATTAATTTATTTGTTTGTGTCCATATTTAGTGATTTCCGTTTAAATAGCCTATCTACGACCACCCTAATGATTACTCGTCTATCTTTTCAAGATCAGTACAGTGCAGAACAGTCTAAAACCACCAGCTAAATAACTGATTTTCACCCTAATTTTACCTAGTACTGCATCCACTGCTATTCTATGGCCCTCTACAGGCAATTCTTGCTGTCATCATTAAGCCATAAACTAGCTTTGACTTGAGTTGAGAAAAAAAAAATAGTCACGTTCAGCCAGCATCCCTGAAGGGAAGCTTTCGGTTATAATTGTGACTAGCTTATGTATGCCATAAAAATGGCTTAAAACTGCAAGCCACCAAGAGCCATGAAAAGAACTCCTGCATTGTTGATGCGATCAAAGAAGACAACCCAAAAACTGACCCGAACGGCGACGAAGTCGTCTACTTGCGAGCCAGTGGGTTACCCGGTCGCATAGCATTTAATGAAGTCATCAGTATGTGTAAAAGTATCCATTTTTTACTAAGTGGTCTTACACTTTTTTGCCCCCAATTTGTAATTATCTTTTAGAACTAGGGAATAGTTAAAGTATTTACAACAGTCAAGTTGTGGATCAGGTGTAAAAGCGAATACACGAATGTTTACGGATTCTGTCAAAAGAATTCATTCTGTGGATTACATGTATGAATGCCGGACAGTTCTAATATCCTGTTTACAGAAGTCCAGCTGTGGATTACTATCTAGAACAATGGAGAATTTACAAATCCTGTCACCAGAAGTAAATCTGTGGATCGCTTGTAAGAATACTGTAAGGTTTACAAATTCTGTCCACCAAAGTCAACGTTTGAATCACATGCACGAATACTGGAAAGTTTACAAATGTCTTCAGTCTTGTTATGTGAAATCCAGCTTCCCTGAAATGAAATTTCCCAGACTTCCTTGGTCGTCAGATCTGCAATACTCGATACAAAGCTGGCGAAAGTAACTCAGATCAACATTTTGTTCGTGGTTCTGAAGAAAAAACATTGAGCAAGTAAATAGAAGTCTTGAAGAAAGTATTACATACAATGAAGGTAATTACTTAAATAACCACCACCACCATTAAAAAAAAAAAAAACGCAGAGCATTGAAAAAAAGCATCCTCAACAAAGGGTGCATTTGATTAGGTATCGATAAAAATGGAGCATGTAATTAAACAGTCTAAACAAAAGATGCATTTCATTAGGTATTCTAAACAGTGAACAGATTTAATTAAGTATCCTTAACCAATTTCAAATTTAATTATATATCTTAAACCACAAAAGCAGCGTTTAATTAAGTATTCTAAACAAATGGCGCCTTTCCTGAAGTATTCAAAATAAAGAAAACTCAGGAAACATGCTGAGGAAGGTCAGGGCAGGCATGTTTCGTGCAGAGTGACATGCTTTACTGGGAAGGACACGGGTGAGGAGTTATTGTCTGGATTTTTTCACCAGGAGACGCCGGTGTGTTGGGAAATGAACAGGCGGACAGACTGGCTGACTCTGCACAACTTGGTGGAATACTGACGTATGATAAGACAGATGTGGTTAGTGCCTTGTGGGAGAGCGTGTACAGTTCGGAGAAACAGATGGATCACCACACTCTTATGAGAATGATGCAGCGGGGAGTGACGAGAGATTTTGGCAGATGCTCGAGGCTCTGAGGACAGGCAAGACGGACGTTTAATCAGAATGCTACTGACACCATTAGTATTAGAACTCTTCACTGATGCTGAGGATGGGGACGAAGCGATTATGGGAATGCCCCGAGTGCTGGATGTCGGTTCTTGAATCAACTCAACTCAGCTCAAAATGCAGAACACATTTAATGTAAACATATTTTAACATCCTTTGTAACACCTGGTATACTTTCTACAAAAAATCGTAGTTAAATGTAATGTTTTGCCACATGACATTCTATAAGTAAATTAAATGAGCATTGCAAACAGTTGGTTACCTTAGAAAAGAGAAGAAACGATGTTCTGGCCTCCTTAGGCGACACACCAAAATCTCCACAAACGTACTCGAATTCATCAATGTCGATGACACCATCCCCTGGACACGAAGCATGAGTATATTACTCCACAATTATGTCTATCAGTGTAAATAAACATTACAGTAAACGTAGAGCAAGTAGCAAGTTTTCATTTTTTTTTTTTTAGAAATATAACAATTGATGATAGTTTTGATGATTTTCAATGCTCGGGGAAGAAGTCTAGTGGCCCTGTTAATCAGACTGCAGCTAACACCATCATTATGGAAACATTTAGATGACTATTGAGAAAGGAAAAAGATCACCAACGGTAATGTCCCTGGTGCATATATATTATTGATTAATGAGTTCCTTCACTCATGGCACTACATGTAAAACATAAATTGACAAGATAATAGCTATGGCCAATATATTATAGTAGCATGAGAAATGTATTCATATTTCGGGGGATAAATAAAACACCAGAACTTCGTTTTTTAATAGGCTCAGTGCTACAGTAGGGTAGAAACAGATAACTTTTACATGTGATGTCTAAGAAGACTATCTGGAAGTAAGAGACAAGGCAGGATCACAAACACTGAGGTACTTTAAAGAGCAGGTATTACAGCAATTATCTCAATGCTCAGCCTCTGAAGGCTCAGTTAGCTGAGTCACATTGAAGAATGGAAGATTATGGTGCCTCTAAAGACATCCTCTATGCGAATAACTAATAGGTAGAGGATGTCGAGGCGAACCTCTACTACTATAGAAAGACTGTGCAAGGGAGACATGAATGGTACACGTATTGAGGTGGATTCGCTGGAACAAAATGGCGTGGACCATGTTGCGTGGAGGGGACAGATCACAAAGGGAATGAGAATGAATTTTAATGAAATGATTGAAGAAATGTTTGAAGAATGGGTAAGAGCTAAGCTTATGAGAAGACACACCTTAAATGCACATCGCAACACCGGTCCTAAAATTCCATGCTCTAATTGTAGAAGAGTTTGTGAGTTTCATGCCTCCTTATAGCATAATCTAACAGCATCGTCTGGAAAGGCGGAAAGGTGCCGTCAGAACAGAGTGTTGTGCAGAAACCTAGACAATGAATATACAATTAGAAAGTCGAGTGAAGTTTCTGAACATGTGGAAACATAGAAAAGACTATTATATATATATTTTTTGGGGGGTGTAATTTCTGTGCATCCCAAGGTTCTTCGACAATGAAACTAAAATAGATAACTAACCTGTTCTCTCTTTGTAGGTTCTTGAACCCCATTTTGGGAAACCAAGAACTGACCCCTGCCCCCTAACAAACATGTCATAGTAGGGGACATAGCAGTGGTGTTTCATTCAAAGACAAAATGTATCTGTCTAAGAGACAAAGACCCAAAAGTCTGTGTTCAGATAAATTAGACGTGCAAAGCGGATACACAAACAAACTTAAGACCAGCGTAATGTATCTGTCTAAGAGACAAAGACCCAAAAGTCTGTGTTTAGATAAATCAGACATGCAAAACGGATACAATGCAAACTCAAGACCAGCGTAATGTATCTGTCTAAGAGACAAGGACCCAAAAGTCTGTGTTCAGATAAATCAGACATGCAGCAAACTCAAGACCAGCGTCCAGACGTGCAGGAACAACCAAAACTTTCCGCTGAATTCTACAGCCGGTGAACCTTAAGAAGAGGAAGACTAACCTGTTCTATCAAAAAGATCAAACTTGTACTCGATGTATCGCTCCAACCAGTCTGGAATCTTGTCATCCTTCTCTTCAAAATTCTTATCTTTCTTTCTGGTCAGGTATTCGGTGTTGAGTTTCTCCCACATTCGCATCTAGAAAATTGTAGATGTAACATTTAGTTAATAATTGATTCAGTTCAGTTACACGTAGAAATGCTAAAAATAACATAAAATGTGACTAGAAAAACCAACGGGGGGGGGGGGTGGAATAGGAAAGACGCAGACAAAAACAACCGAACGTAACAACCGAGGTCTTTATCAACGGAGTACTGAATACAGCACAAACTGTGATTGGAAAGCTCAGTGAACTAGACAATAGTGCTAATTTAAAAAAAACAAAGGTCAACATGAAACCAAGAAGTACACAACTGAGGTTGGGGGAGGGGGGGAGGGTGGTGTGAGTATAAAGGGCTATATAGTACGAAATGAAATAGGTAAAAAAAAAAGCCGTATTCTAAAGGGGGGAAGAAATATTTATAAGCAAAATAGGTTTAAAAGTAAACATGTTAAATTGAATTAAATTAAATCAAGCTACGTTCAATATTGATACCTCTAGGAGACAGAACGCCAAAACTGTGGATGAAACCATTTTCTAATGAGTAGCGGCTGATCTGATCATCACAGCAAGAATTAACAGCAGTGACTGCGATATCGTTTTCGCCTTGTTGGTCAGAATCGTTGAAATGAAAAAATGGTTTGAGAGTTTTGAGAGACTTATTATGAATGTCAGCAAAATGTTCCCGGGAGCGATCTACCAGCTTCCTGCTCCCCCTCCCCCCCCCCCAATTTATGCCTTTTTACATCTTTTGCAGATGATGGCACAAATTAAGTGACGTGACCCAGAATTAAATGCTTCTTTGATGTGAAATAAAGCCTTCGGGAAGCAGACTCAAGGGGTCTGGATCACAAATGAACATGCTTTACATGTTGCACATATAGATCTGTCATTTTATAGCTTGTCATTCATTCCGAAAAGTCCAGTTTGTGAATATAAAGCTTTCTATTCTTCTTTCTGCTTTCCTTTGTGTGCTGCTACTTTTGAATCTTTTCATCCATATGATTAAGGCGGTGTCACCCTAGATATAAATCGGACACGTTAAAACCCAGATACTTCAAGAATACTCTTAGTGTGCGCTACAGTGGTGTACCGGTGAAGAATGATTTGCCTTCCTCAAAAGTAGATTTGCCCACCATTTATAAAAGTAAAAACAGCAGCATCCAATACGCACTATGAAAAGAAGCAAATAGAATGCTCTAAAAACAAGCGTATGGGTGAAGGTGTTACTTCTGTATCATCGAAAGCCGCTGTGTTTTCGTATCATCAAAAGTCATCATGTTTTATTACTTTCAAGAAAATGTCCTTGCGCTTGTATTAAAACGCATCATGTATCAATAATTTTTTATCATCAGTAGGTATCACGCTTGTATCATCAAAAATCATCACATTTCTGTTATTAAAAAGTCATCATATTTATATCATCAAAATTCGTTACCCACTCATCCTCGGTGACTTTCCCGTCAAGATCGACATCGCCGTCGTCTTGTAGGTACCTCCACATGTCGGCAAAAACACGTTGGGCCTTTAGAGCCTTGTCACTACCGTCCTTCCAGCCACTCATCGCACAGATTCTCTGCAACATCGTGTGAAAGGAAGAACTTCAAGCCGCCATAAGTATTTAACACTTTCAGTTACAGTTATTTAGTTAAAATAAATGAGCTACTATTTGCAGACGATCGGTGCTTGTTCTAAAATGACGGGAGTAGACTGTAAGAACATTTGAACAGTCTAAGTTCAACATGCAGAAGACATAACATGAAAATAAAATATACTAAAACTGAAATAATCCATGTCAGCAAAATTCCTAGTCCGCTTTGTATCGGGTGAATGGTACTTATCTGAAGCATTTAAAAATGTAGGAATTATGTTTATGGAGTACGGGAGAATAGATTAGGAAATAGAAACAATATGCCAACGAGCCAGTGCACTTATATACCAAGTGACACCGTTATTAGTCCTTCAAACATAAGTATGAGCGCCAAGAAACATACTATGAACAGCATATTCATACCAACATTGTGCTACAGTGCCAGACATGGACATTATGTTAGATGAATAAACGAACCTGGAGCACAGCTAACGCACCCTACCAAACCCCCATGGGTAGTGACTTGCTCCAGTCACAAACAAGAGCTACCCCACAAGACAAAACCATGATTAGGTTCCTATGGGAGAGCTAGGAGAGGTCAAGAAAAACAGGACCACTAAAATCTGCGGGGAAAGCAAAAAAAAAGTACTGCTATCACAAGACCGGCAAGGTTGTATAACAGCCATTGGCACTGAGACATACTGCGAAAATATAATCAGCCAAACAACACAGTTATGAGATACAGTGTTGAAATCTCGCCCTCTCGTCTTCAATAAATTCACTCATTTGGAGCAATCCAGATAATAAACCAAATTCTACTGAATAGTCAAAACTCTAGAACATAATAAAATAATACACAGAACTACACACACGTCATCCACGAACACACACCTCCGCTCTATTTCTAACCAAACGAGAAGCACTGACGTGGACGGGTTCACCTTCAGCGGCCGATCAAACTTGGGTCTCACAGTACCCGTGGAGCCGCTGTTACTACTTAATCTCTAGAAACACTAGTCTCAAAACTTCACGTAGCTTGGACCCTTTGCACCCGTCTCTGTCATTATCATCATTCTCTATTGCCTTTAAGACTGGCTTAGGCGATCATGCCCACATCATTTGTACACTTGATTAGCAAAGTGATTTCAGCACGCAACAATTTTTAAAGGCTACTTTACGTAAAATTAACAACCTGTGAAATGAGGTGCCTGAGAAAAGCCGCCAACCACCATTCGAGATAAAGCTACATATTTATATATACACATACACGCACACACACACACACACACACATATATATATATATATATATATATATATATATATGTGTGTGTGTGTGTGTATATATATATATATATATATATTTAAATTCTGATCATATATATATATATATATATATATATATATATATATATATATATATATATATATATATATATATATTTAAATTCTGATCATATATATATATATATTTAAATTCTATCATATATATTTATATGATCAGAATTAAATATATATATATATATACATATATATATATATAATATATATATATATATATATATATATATATATATATATATATATATATATATATATATATATATATATATATATATATATATATATATATGTAAATTTAAATTCATCATATATATATATATATATATGATCAGAATTTAAATGTTCATCCCTTACTGCTATACCTTCATTTCAGTTTGTTGTGGCAGCTTCCAGTATATGCACTTAATATTTAAAGTAATAACTTTGAGCTCCGCAATGCACATTTTTTTTTTTTTTTTGAAGCCTTTATAGAAAAGTAATTTTTCTTTTTATCTTAATATTATTAAGCAGAGAGAAAATTATATTTATAACTGCAGGGGAATGGGGTAATGCCTCAAGACTAGGCACACATTTTGGATACTAATGGAAAGCTGTTTTCATGTTTACCATTTCCTTTCGAAATTGTCAAGCAAAATGTGCCTGGTGTGGTGTGTGTGTGTGTGTGTGTGTGTGTGTGTGTGTGTGTGTGTTGTGTGTGTGATTGTGTGTGTGTATTTCGAAATTTTTCGTTGATTTTGCACTATTTTTTCCTTCCATTCTTTATTTATTTGTTCATAATGTTACTCTTAAACAAGGCTGGGAAATTAGCCGCAGCCTAAAGTAATACCGAAATCAATTCACACTTTCTTTTAAATTTTCGCAAGCCCCTTGTACAAAAAAACAGAAACATACCATCCGTGCTATTTGGAAGTCTTTCCACTCTAGTACGCCGTCTTTGTTTAGATCTGGGAACAATAAGTAGTGGTAGTAATTTAAAGAACAAATATTTTGTTTAACCCATACTGGTTAAAGAGTTAGGACGTAGCAGAACCAACCCTAGCATTTATTGGCTGTTGTGAGTTTTTCTAGGAAAATTTTACATTCTGTAGTTTGCTATTGAACTGAACGGTCAGCTCACTGTACGACTGTCGAAACCAACATAAGACAAATCGTCTGCAGCAGGGATCGAACCCAGCTCTGTGGCATTGCGAAGCGTCTTCGCAACGCCTAAGTCACAGACGCCGACTCCTGGTTGTAATAGGAAAATAAAGTTTTTTGTCTTTTCATTTTATTTTTCAGTTATAGACGGCTATCTCTATTAATTATGTTTGGCTATGCAATATTGCGAAGCTTGTGTTTTAATTGTATAAGTTTGCAGGAGTATATATTGTAATACTCAATATACTTTAAATGTACTTTCAAACCTCTATTAATTATGTTTGGCTATGCAATATTGCGAAGCTTGTGTATTAATTGTATAAGTTTGCAGGAGTATATATTGTAATACTCAATATACTTTAAATGTACTTTCAAACAATTATTGGAATCATACTGTGCAGTGGTGGCGTCCGTGGCTCATGCGTTGCGAATCCGACTTGTAATTCAAACATACCACGAACGAAGCCCATGGCTGTAGGAGTCTGTGGCCTAGCTGCTAGACGCTCGCGTGTAGATCAGAAGGTCGTGGGTTCGCACACTGGCGGAGCCAGATTTTACATGACACTAATTCCTAGGTCGACCCAGCCTTGAGTGGGTACCGGGTGCAGTCATGAAAAGTAAAGCGGGCGGGTGTGATGCTGACCACATCACTCATCCTGTGCCGATTGATCTTTAAATATATAGGGCTAGCCCTATATGCCCTTTAGCCTTAAGGCGTGGAAAAGAGACGTTGACATTTACTCACTTACTGTGCAGTCTATCTTTGCGATGTTTTAGCGATACCATTTTTCAGTCCTAAGATATAAAACACATCACACGCCAACTACGATTTTTTGCGATTTATTTTTCAATTCTTTCCCGAATTATATAGAACAGTCTACTCCCAGCATGTTTTTTAAAATTGGTATAAGGTAGGTAATTGTATCCCACCAGGATATCAAACAAGCAATAAACACCTGGTGATACAACGTGCCACCATGCGGATGAGGATCACCCATGCTAGAGGTCCCAGAAACCCCTTTCAGTCGTTAGGCCATATTTATGGCCCTGCTATATTCAGGGTCCCCGGCAAAAGTCAGGGTGGGGCTTCCCACATGGGGACGACTATTTGACATTATAGGTATAGGTTTATTGCAGCGGATCAAATATTCAATAAAGGGGAGTCCGCTGGAGTTCGTATTTCTTGCATTAAAGTAAATAATGTTCAATATCATCACGCACCTGACACAGTGAACAGATGTTGTCTGCTCTAATGAAATAAGCTATTTCAGTTAACAGTTTCATTTGTTGTTTGACACTGTCTAGTTAGACACTCAATTTGTAGACATGCTCTTCTTTTAAGCTTCCATTCCACATCCCTGTCCATTCTTCCGTTTAGCAAAAATAAAACAGTAAACATCCCTTTTCACACCCTTAGGTCATATGGGAAGAGCGCCCATATTTTTAAAGACCATCGGCACTAGGAGGGTAATGTGGTCAGCCGACTTTACTTTCCCAAGACAGCCATCCTGGTACCCATTTTAAGCTGGGTCGACATGCGACGCCCAATTCTTTCGTTATCATTTTGTTAATTACTAGTTTAAAACCATGCTTACTTACAGCTGCATGTATTTTATAATTATATTTTTTTTTTTTTCTTTGATTTTTCCTTATCTGCATGCCCTTTCATTTCCTTAAATTCTCATTGTGTGCTGGTACCCACATAATTAACACTGAACAGCCACTTGTTCACACATAATTTGTAGCCAAGAAAATCCCCTCAGTGATGTCATTTCTTCTACATATTTTGGCCTCCTCTACGATGTCACTTCTTCTACATATTTTGCCCTCCTCTACGATGTCACTTCTTCTACATATTTTGGCCTTCTCTACGATGTCACTTCTTCTACATATTTTGCCCTCCTCTACGATGTCACTTCTTCTACATATTTTGCCCTCCTCTACGATGTCACTTCTTCTACATATTTTGGCCTTCTCTACGATGTCACTTCTTCTACATATTTTGGTCTCCTCTACGATGTCATTACTTCTACATATTTTGGCCTCCTCTACGATGTCATTTCTTTTACATATTTTGGCCTCCTCTAGGATGTCATTTCTTCTACTTACTTTGGTCCCCACTACGATGTCATTTCTTCTACATATTTTGGTTTTCTCTACGATGTCATTTCTTCTACATATTTTGGTCTCCTCTACGATGTCATTTCTTCTACATATTTTGGTCTCCTCTACGATGTAATTTCTTCTACATATCTTGATCTCATCTGCAATGTCATTTCTTCTACATATCTTGATCTCATCTGCGATGTGATTTCTTCTCCACGTCTTGTTTTCCTGTGAAATGCCATTTCGTCTAGATAATATCATAGTATTGGAATAATAAGATTAAATTGTGTTAGTGCGCATTCAAATGAATGCAGCTACAGTTGCATAGTGACGTAAGGCGTTCCTGTCGCCCACAGATCTGTAGTTCTAATCAGCTGTGGGAGGAATTATTTACGACTGACAATTACCAACAAACAACAAACAAGTCGATTACTAAAATGGGTACTGGGAAATGTCAGGGGAAGTCAAGACAACGGTTGTGTCACTGACGACCGTTTGGATTATAACAAAAGGAGTTGTACGACAACGATGATGATTCTCCGGTAAGCAGGGTTAGGATTGCTAGAAAATCTCTTGTTGCGGGGAGTTGGTAGCAAACGATTCTGGTAAATGGTCACAACAATCAAGTACCTACTTACATGCAGATAAAAAGGGGAAAAAAACTAGAAGTTGAAGCTTTTAAATGTCTTGGCTACCACATATATAACGGTGACAGTTGCACCAAAGAGATCAAGACAAGACTTGATATGGCAACAGCCGTGATGTCTCAGCTGAACCCGATATAAAGGTAAGGAAAGTAAAGGACCCTTTTCCACGCCTTATATTTAATAGACCACGGGCACAAGATGGGTAATATGGTCAGCTGCCTTTACTCCCCAAGACTGCACCCGGTATCCACTCAAGGCTGCGTTGACCTAGGAGCCAAGGTCATTTTTGAAAAAAGTTTGGCTCCGTCAGGGAGCGAACCCACGACCTTCCTAAAGGCAGGCGAGCGACTTGCCGATACGCCACGTGGACTACCTGAAATCTTTGTGGAAGAGAAAAATCATTATCGCAGTCAAGGTCAATATTTACAAATCACTGGTTTTGACTATTTGTTTTTGAGGGGGAAAAAATGATGATTTAGGCTTTCGAATGTAAATGCTAAAAACGAATTTTACGAACTTTAATTTTAAGAACTGTAAACTAATAAATATGTCAGAGACAAAATATACACATTTGTGGGACATTAGGAGCCTCTTTGGCAGTGAGGAAGCGTAGAAAGCTAGCTTGGTATGGGCAGTCGAAGAAGAGGAGAGAAAAGAAGAAACTTGAATAAAAACATCAAGAAATGGACAGAACGAAGTTACCATGCACTTAATTATCAAAAAAGAAGATAGAAAAAGACGGCGGGTTTTATGTGTTAGTGCTTCCATCAATACACCTCCACGACCCTAACGGGTCAAGGGTCATGTTATGCTAAGTTATGTAGCTAACGTTGACCCACAAAACACATTAACTGCACTTCCGAGTAGTGAGGAGCTGGAAGCTTTAGCCATCAGATCGTGTGTTAACGGGACCTGTCCTAGATGGATATGATTATAGTTAACATGCGACTGGTCTAGCAGGTTGGCAGGGATACTGTTAAGGCTCGGACAAAAAGAACGCAGTACAAATAGACTGACCAAATGTAAACGGCCCATATGAATCCACGGTTAGTTCGACGTTAGTCTCCCCAAAAAGAGTAGGTCACTCTTCATTCCCAAGTTTGTTGGACTGGTCGACTTTCCTTAAGGTTTTGGATGTGCCTAGGGGAGTTTTGTTAGACCCAGTTTCTCCGTGTTTTTTGGAGTGTTAAAGGCGCTGGCGTGGTGAAATATACAACACTCGATATCAACAGCATTGCGGAACACCCCCGTAAATGTGTGCGATGGACAAGAGGCTTAGGAACCACCAATCAGAAGTGGGCTAGTGTGTATATGGGCGTGGTCTGGTGAGAATAACATTGAACTAACTGAATCCACTTATTCGAATTTCACAAATAGGCATTTCCCCGTAAATTATGCTTCTCTTCGACAACGCTAGGTACAAAACAATAAAGATCAGATAGTGATGATATTGGCGATGATAATTATGATGATGATGTTATGACGATGAGGACGTCGATAATCATGATGATGATGATATGATGACAATGATAATGAATGACTTACCAAAGAACGTGTGATATTCGTACAGAAGTTTCTTTTTCTGGAAACTGCTTAGCTCCTTATTCGAAACGTTCCCCATTGCTCTGACTAGTTTCTCCTGGACTGTAGCCAATTGTGAGGGGAAGAAACACACACAAGAAATTACTTCTGAATGGGAAAAACCCGGCTTTAGTAAGAAATATGGATAGTTAACGTGTTGTTTGTTCTGTTGATAATTTAGTTGTTTTGTTCGTCAGTTGATTAGCTGTTAATTCCTTTGTTATATCAACCGTTTGTTGAACGGCTAATTTGTTAGTTGTTTCGTTGGTTGTAATGTTTATTCGTTGGTTTATTGTCTGGTTCTCTGATTATTTGGTTCCAATTCCAATTCCCTTTTCTATTAAATTTAAAATTCAACCATGTTCAACCATCCAATAGCTAGCCGAAGCTGCTAACAGTCTCCGGCTATATTTGCGGTCTTTTAAATTTCAGCTACTTTCGTGGCTAAAGATCTGGTGGATTTGTTGGTTAGCTGGGCTGCTTGGTTGGTCAGTCAAAAGGTTTATTGGTTCGTTGATTCGTTGAACGATCAATAGTCTCTGAAGTGATGCAACTTGTTGCCATATAGAATACAAGTCTCTGTGCAATACTCGCTCAGGAATATAATAAAATTATTGCACGCTCAAATGACCAAGGCGCCATTGCAAAGGACTTGAATGTTAAATCTGTCTTTAATAAGATTGCATGTGAGTGTAAATGTGTGGTTGTGGGCATATCTGGGTGTCTGTACATGTGATTGTATGTGCGTGTATGAATGCATGCATGTGCAGGTGTGTATGTATGGAATGTGTGTGTGCATTTATGTCCATATATGTATGTGTGTGTCTTTTCTGTTTTTGTATGTATGTTGATGCATGTATACATGTATGTATTAAGTATGCCAGTGTATGAGTGTGCATGTATGAGAATGTAAGAGTATATATATACGTGTGTGTGAGTGTTTAAGACTGTGTACACATGATGCGTGTGTGCATTATTCTATAATGTACATTTCTTTTTTATTTCCATAACATGCATTATTGATAACAGGCACTGGTTCTCTGAAAAATGAGTGCTTAGATGGGTTGAATGTCAGACGGGCCTGCGTGCCCAATTTGTAACCCTTTGAAAATAAAGTTTGTTCGTTCGTTCGTTCGTTCTCCCTCTTCCCCCCTCTCTCTCTCTCTCTCTCTCTCTCTCTCTCTCTCTCTCTCTCTCTCTCTCTTTCTCTCTCTCTCTCTCTCTTCTCTATCTCTCTTACTTTCTCCCTGTTTCTCTCTCTTCTGATTATCTCTGTCTTTCGTTCTGTCTCCACCCTCTCCTTGTCCCTCAGTGCTGAGAAACAGCTGCATGTACAACTCTGATAACAAATTGGACACACATGAATGCGTTCATCAAAACAATCAATGGAGTTGATAGGTTTCTACCGGTCAATACCGTTGGTGTCGTATTTCCTTGTTAGCGTGTAATTTGGTAGTAGATTATAGCAACAGAACGAATAAGTAGTTTTAGTATTATGTGTGGAAATTGTGGTGGTCGTGGTGGTAGTGGAAGGAATGTTGTAGTAGTAGCAGCACCAGCAGTAGTAGTAGTAATAATAGTAGTATTAGTAGTAGTAGTAGTACTAGTAGTAGTAGTAGTTGTTGTTGTTGTTCTAGTACTAGCAGCAATAGTAGTGGTAGCAGTAGTGATTGAGGAGGTAGTAGTTGTAGTTCTAGTAGTAGTAGCACTAGTAGTAGTAGTAGTAGTAGTAGTGGTAGTAGTAGTAGTAGTGGTAATATTAGTAGTAGTATTAGTAGTAGTAGTTGAGGAGGTAGTAGTTGTAGTTCTAGTAGTAGTAGTAGTAGTATTAGTAGTAGTAGTTGAGGAGGTAGTAGTTGTAGTTCTAGTAGTAGTAGCACTAGTTGTAGTAGTAGTAAAAATATTAGTAGTAGATATTGTTGTTGTTGTTCTAGCAGTAGCAGCACTAGTAGTACTAGAAGTAGTAGTTGTAGTATTAGTGGTGGTGATGGTAGTAGTAGAAGTAGTAGTAGTAGTAGTAGTAGTAGTGGTGGTGGTGGTGTTGGTAGTAGTAGTATAGTAGAAGTAGTAGGAGTAGTGGTAGTAGTTATTTTTGTTGTTTTAATTCTAGTAGTAGTAGTAGTAGTAGAAGTAGTAGTAGTAGTAGTAGTAGTAGTAGTAGTAGTAGTAGTAGTAGTAGTAGTAGTAGTAGTAGTAGTAGTAGTGGTAGTAATAGTAGTAGTAGTAGTAGTAGTAGTAGTAGTAGTGGTAGTAGTATAGTAGAAGTAGTAGTAGTAGTAGTAGTAGTAGTAGTAGTAGTAGTAGTAGTAGTAGTAGTAGTAGTAGTAGTAGTAGTAGTAGTTATTGTTGTTGTTGTAGTTCTAGTAGTAGCAGGACTATTAGTAGTAGTAATAATAGTATAAGTAGTGGTAGTAGTTGTAGTAGTAGTAGTAGTAATGGCAGTAGTAGTTGTTGCGGTTGTAATAGCAATAGTTGAGGGGGTAATAGTTGTAGTTCTAGTAGAAGTCGTAGTTATTGTTGTTGTAGTTCTAGTAGTAGTAGCACTATTAGTGGTAGCACTATAGTGGTAGCACTATTAGTGGTTGGGTAGGTAGTAGTTGTAGTTCTAGTAGTAGTAGCACTAGTTGTAGTGGTAGTAAAAGTAGTATTAGTAGATATTGTTGTTGTTGTTTTAGAAGTAGCAGCACTAGTAGTACTAGAAGTTGTAGTAGTAGTATTTGTAGTAGCAGTAGTAGCAGTAGCAGCAGCAGCAGTAGTAGTAGTAGTAATAGTAGTAGTTGTAGTAGTAGTAGTAGTAGTAGTAGTAGTAGTAGTAGTAGTAGTAGTAGTAGTAGTAGTAGTAGTAGTAGTAGTAGTAGTAGTAGTAGTAGTAGTAGTAGTAGTAGTAGTAGTAGTAGTAGTAGTAGTAGTAGACAAACATTCAAATAACGGGTGCCTACTTTGATGAGAGAAGATTAAATGGTATCAGAATCAATAATATTGAGCTTCTAAACAAGTTCCAGTGGATCCAGAGGTGAAGAGAAGACGCTGACGTTTGATAGGACACATGTTAAGAAAACCTAAAAACATTATAAATAGAATTACTTTGCAATGGAACACCACATTGGCACAGAACTAAAGGCAGACCAAAAACACACGGATAAAGGAAATAGGGGTTGAACTTCAAACGACAGGGGATGACATAGGGTGAGCCGCATGCAATAGCAAAAGGTGAATGACTTGGCGTAAGATGGTTGAAGATGTATGAACCATTGGGGGAGAGAAGGCAGAGGAAGAAGTAGTAGTGGTAGTGGTGATGGTCATGGTAATAGTAGCAGTAGGCGAAAGTAGAAAAATATATATAACTATAAGAGTGAACCGGAGTTGGTTGGCCAAGTGAGGAGTCTAGAGCCCCATGCAGAATAAACGTGTAGCAACAGAGGATAACTGCAATGATAAACACCACTAGGTGGTGTTATCTGGTTGCGTATTCTTCACAGGACGTTGCAAAATCAATCACAGCATTTTTATGGCTGTTGGTGATTTTTCTAGACAATTTTACGTTCAGTAGATTGCCATTACACTGAACGGTCAGCTCTATATACCATTAGAGAAAACAATGAATTGGTGTCTGCTGCTGAATCTCCCGCAGGGTGGAATCGAACAGGGTATCTCGGGTTACAAACCGCGTTTGATACGCCAGAGCTAGACGCCAACACTGGTGACAGCAATACAGGACTGGGTTAAGACATATTAAGCACGTCCCAGTATCCGTTGTAATGTGGGGTGGGGGGGGGGGATTGAGGATACAAAGAGTTATTACAGAACGAAACAGAACAGAAGGAACGGGGACATTAAAGGAAAAATATAAATCAAAAACATAATTAGTTTGGATATTTCAACAAGCTACAATAAACATTGATCCTTTTAGGACTGAGAAGACCGAAAGAAATATTTTTACGAAGGACAGAAGAGTGGTTTGATTACCGTAGCAAGACTGAATGGCAGTTACAGAGATGTAAAAGTTATCTTGGTGGTCAAACTTTAAAAAATGAAAGGAAAACTGGTTTAAAACCTGCATTGTGAATACCCGTAACATATTTACAGAAAAGATCTGGTAGTTTTCTGCGAGTTTTCTCCATATAGAAAAATCATACTAGTTTTTTTTTTTAATGTAGTGAATTTCTCTGTTTGGTTTAGGTTTAAACAACGGATCAAAATCATGTACAAAGGTAGTAACCCATGTGCCCCATTCTACCTTTATGTAGAGTCCGAGTCCAAAGAATCGCAGCGCAGTGCACGAACTCCGTAGCACTGGCGAGGATCCTGAAATACTTAGGCAGTTTTTAACTCCAAATTTTGCCACGGCTGCACCGTTATGCTACTGTTTTCGATTTCTAGCTGCCAAGGGATTTTTTACGTGCGCATGAATACACACGGGCGTCCGATCTTACTAACCAGAGACCAGGGGGAAATTACCAGAAGACCACGTGAGAAAATCCCAGCCTTCACCGGGGCCTTAACCCGGGACCTCCAGCACTCGAGGCGGACGCCATGCCTCAAGACCAGCCAGCCCTCCACAATTTCTGTCTAGTCTTTGGTATGAAAATTGTTATAGGCCAGAGAAACTCTCGCTGTCACTCCTCTTCATTGTCGTCGTCCTCATCTTCTCCTTCTTGTATTTAATTGTGCATTTCCTTCTGTCTTTCCTTCTTTCTTTTCTTTTCCTCTATTTTCTTTTTTTTTTCTCTTTCTTTCTTTCTTTCCTCTCTGTCTTTTACTTCTGTTTTCTGCCCCCCCCCCTTTTCCTCCTCTTCCATGCTCGTGGTCTTCTTCTTCTTCTTCCTCTTCTTCTTCTTCTTCTTCTCTTCTTCTTCTTCTTCTTCTTCTTCTTCTTCTTCTTCTTCTTCTTCTTCTTCTTCTTCTTTCTTCTTTCTTCTTCTTTTTCTTCCTTCTTCTTCTTCTTCTTCTTCTTCTTCTTCTTCTTCTTCTTCTTCTCTTCTCTTCTTCTTCTTCTTCTTCTTCTTCGTCTTCTTCTTCTTCTTTTATTATTATATGATTATTATTATTATTATTATCATCATAATCATTATGTTTCTCCTTAAAAATGTTAAGTAGCATACAAAACCGATTACTTATATGAGAATTTAACAACTTGTATTCTTTGGGTACGTCACAAGAAGGGGAAAATAAAGTAAGTAGTAACAACGGGAAGGTTGAAGCAAAATACAGATTGAAAAATGTACAATATAACAAAGAATAAATTTACTTCAGACGTAGAAGTCGTTCAGAAACAGAAACCAACCTTTCGCATTTTACTAGGTAAAAAAAAAATTTATGAAAAAAAAAAAGAATTATCTCTTCTCTTTACTCTGGATGATTGCTTAACAAACAAACCTCAGCCCATGTGAGAAACGAATAACTGCGGGAGGAAATGACAACAGGCATCGAAAGATAAGAAATAAGCGGGAGGATATGACAACAGGCATCGAAAGATAAGGAATAAGCGGGAGGATATGACAACAGGCATCGAAAGATAAGGAATAAGCGGGAGGAAATGACAACAGGCATCGAAAGATAAGGAATAAGAAAGAATTCAACAAAGACATAAAAAGTGGAATAACATACCAACATAAAATTAAGCACAAAATAAATCCTTGAGATACAGATAACAATATTTGCATTTCAGCAAGAAAAGGATTAATTCTATGCTTTATTATATGTTGCTTTAACTCTGTAGTAATGCACCTGACGAGACACAGCGAAACATATGCATTGCAGCAGGAATAACAAAATTTGTTTAATTATATTCTATGAGTGTAAGAACACAATTTTGCTTGAATTTCGCCTAAAATACTCTTTTTTGCTAGATTTCACTTACACATCAGAAAGATGGATTGTTGCATAAGGTAACACTTACATGTTCCGATAAGACTTCAACACCCCTTGAATCGGTTAAGATCCCTTGACTTCCTAATAGGACTGCCACCTGTCGCACTCGACCAACGTTATACCAAGACCGCGCTGAACACATTCAATTCTGAATCTCGACCCATTTTGTCGCCACCAGATGTGAGTAACGCTGATCGAGGCGATTGCATGTTGACTAGACTGAACAGGCTTGTCGATAGTGAATAAATGATTGACTGACTGAGCGAGTGAGTAAGCGATAAGACAGACATGTGTTGCTCGAAAACGTTTATGTGGGTTTTCCCTTTTTTCAATAAGTTTTGCCGATCTAAAAACCCGAGTCCACTCATGTGAAGCATTTTCATGTTAGAATCCTGTGTTTAATCCCAAATTCTCCATAGATGCGGTTTTGACTTCATTATCTTTGGGTCACTATCAACGGTGTTGTTTTGGGACAAGTACAGAGATGTAAGTATCTCATTTAGATAACATCAGATGGAAGATGCATTGTTGAGATAAGAAACTTAATAAAACAGACAAAAACTGCATTTTATCAAATAAAGAACATTTCATACAATATATCTTCCTCTTTGAGGGTTAGAAAAAGAATTCTTGCTTGATACAAACATCCAGTTTTGACATATGGCTGTGAGTCCTGGACAATCGGTAGGCAGGCCAAACAATTTCTTGAGGCCTCTGAGATGTGGTTTTACAAACGAATGCTTAAAATACCTTGAACCGCCAAAAAGGGCAAATAAGAAGTTTTGAAAGAGGCGGAAGCCCAGAGGCAACTTATCACAGACACCAGAAGGAGACAGTCATCATTTTTCGGCCATGTTATGAGAAAACGGGGGAAAAAAAACATGTTGTGACCAGAAGAAAGATCTGTGGAAGGAGGGACATAATAAGACAACGAAAGAAGATTCTTGACAGTCTAGTTGCCTGGCATGAAGTTGTGTCATAGCACGAACTGATACATGCTGCAGGATATCGCAGATTGTGAAGAGGCATGATCGCCCACGCCAGTCGGCAAAACACCTGATGATGACGATATATTCGCCGGCATGTTAGCGTTTAACCACTGCAAACTATAGTTCAGTAAATGCATGTTTTGTTCTCTGCTTAAATTCCATGTACAACATAAAATCTTGGAGAAAGTATCGTAATACTGCACCCAACCAGGCATATCGTAAGAGGCGAATAACCTATGGGTCAGGCTAGAGGTTGGCGACATCATCCGGTTAATCCCTATAGCCGCAAATACCAACCAGCTATAAACCAGTCGAAGACAGAATGAATGAGGCACTGACATCCCTACATTAGGGAAATCCCCACAGTGCTCAGTCTCCTTTCCCAGTAGCCAATGAAGTGTCGATATGGTAATAGTACCTACTTAGCGGCGTCCGTGGCTAAGGCGTTGCGAGTCCGACTCGTAAGCCAGCAAACCGCGATCGAAACCCACTGCAGGCTGCGTGGATTTTTGTCGTGGTATGGGACGTCGCAGATCGACCCAGCTTATAATGGTTACCAGGATGGGCTGTCCTGGGAAAGTAAAGACAGCCGGCGTAATGCTGACCACATTACCCACAGAGTGCTGATGGTCTGTAAAATATGGGACGCTCTGCCCATATGCCCGATGCGCCGAAAGGCGTGAAAAGGGATCTTTACTTTACTTTTTTTACAACCTGATTAGAAGTTTGCTTCTGTTTTCGCCTCAGTGTTGAACATATTCCAGGTCCTCTGCTTACCCCGTCTGATTTACTTTGTCAATGCATGGTTACCTAACCGCATCAACGACACAAACAAGTCGACTATTACTCAAGTAGAAGATCATCACTTCAGTGTTTAGCATTGTCATTTCAGCCAGCAATAAATTAAACACTGAACTTATATCTATTTTTCATCAAAAAGTTCAAAAATATGTTGTATGCTGTTTTGTGCGACTTTTGAAAACGTAAGGGGCACAATTCACAGCTTCTTTGCGTTTGAATGATTGTCTCCATTTCTGTACGTGACATGTCACTTTGATAGTCAGTGAATGCCGTTTCACATATATTTCTGACATTTATTTCAGAGCTGTTTTATCGTTCGATCATGGTTTCTCTAAATGACCCGAACTTTGACCTTTGACACGATAACGACCCCCCCCCCCCACCCCCACCTTTTCCCGTATCGAGATTTCTGCCCGACGACCAGGCTAGATTTGTACATGTGGGAGAGGCTTCACGGTGGCGCATGCCGGAAGAATAACATGCTATTATGGTTACATAATCTACAATCATTGTGCCCGCAAGTTCAAGACAGTCGAGAAAAAGCAGCCGGGCGTCACGCTTGAAAAAAAAAGCAGGAGGGGGAGGGACATTGAGAAGTGCCTGGCAGACAAGAATGAACTCAGAAAACAGTTTAAAGCCGCTACAGGAGCAGACACAGTGTCCTCAGTCGCGGTGAGCATGTCTGTAAGAATAGACGAAAAAGGAGCAAGAGAAGTTCTTTAGGGAACCGTTCCAGTTTGTCCGAGGCCTGTTCGAGCAACCAAAGTCTGGGACTCTGGTTGTCGGCAAAGAGAATCTGGAGTCACATCTACTGAAGATGTACTCCGACCGGAAAAAGGAATGAACATCTCGATGACAACCCGAAGGTCACTAGAGGCCTAAAGCGGCCTGAAAAGAAGGGGTGTCCCGCCCGTGGTGTACAAACGCTGTCCGAAAGTCATCCGAACACTTCGCGGCTTGCTAAGGGTAGCGTGGAGCCGAAAGTACGTATAAGAAATGTCTCATAAGACTCTTTTGGCAAGACATCGACCTGGCTGCTTCGAGATGCTAAGCTAAGTGATTTTATGTATTTGTGTGGTACTGTTTGATTTATGTATGTGATGATGAACGTTTTGTTTGTGTTCGTTATATTGTGAAGCTTGCTGAATACACTTTTCATTCGGTTTGATAACTTTTCTCGAAAGTACATATGTACCGAGTAGCAGAAAGCCAGCAGTCTACATTTTCAAGGAGCCAGTTCAAGTTCAAGATGCAGAAATCAAGAAGTTTGTCAATTCTTAAAGATAAAGTTGCAGCAACCAGCTTCACGGTGGCAAAGGAAAAGATCCCCACGGTTCTAGAGGAACCAGTGAAGAGCCTCTGTTGCGTCCACTATTCGAAATTATCTGACAGAGCGGAAGTCCGGCATCTACATAAATCACAGTAAATAGGCCTGCTTGCTTTCGTGCATTGCAGACTGATTAGAAATTTCGTCTTGTCCCTGTTCGAACTTTAGATAAAGTGCAGAGGTGATGTCCGAGGTCTGGCTTTATGAACCAGGTCGACCCACTTTCCGAGATTTTATTGGAAGTAATGGGCAGAAACAATCGTCGACGAAGGACCTTTCTACTGATGATCCGTGGACCCTTGCTGTGCAAGCTTCCCTGTGGAGTTCTTCATATTGTACTATTTTTGAAAGGGGCTTAAGCATTTTTTAACTGCAAAATAATAATAATATAGTTATCATTTTTTAGTGTGTGCTGAATGATAAATTAATGAAATAATAAATTTGAAAAAAATGTATTTAAGAATGCTTAAAATTAGACGTTTGTGCATGATAGTTGGAAGGGAGGAAGAATGTCTCTGCCTCTAATAATTACTGGTAAGTGGCACTCAGATGGATGAGCTTCTAGGTTTCGGCGCAATTAATGCAACCCATTGACATGTTTCTATCACAACGGTCAGTGCTGGCTAGAAAACATTTGCATGTTCTTAACCGGGGCGTTACATGAGTACATCAACAAGCTTAGCTCACCTGAGTACATCAACAAGCTTGGCTCACCTGAGTACATCAACAAGCTTAGCTCACCTGAGTACATCAACAAGCTTAGCTCACCTGAGTACATCAACAAGCTTAGCTCACCTGAGTACATCAACAAGCTTAGCTCACCTGAGTACATCAACAAGCTTAGCTCACCTGAGTACATCAACAAGCTTAGCTCACCTGAGTACATAAACAAGCTTAGCTCACCCAAGCGGAAACGCTAAAGATGTGTCTCGATCGTGACTACATACACTCACTCTTCAACATATCTTGTTTTACCTCAGCCATTGCTTACAATTGAACCTGAGAGCTTGCATTTATTCACAAATCAATCCCACAGGAGCAAAACATTATAAGCTTTTTGTTCTTCTCTGTTGGTTCTTAAAAGAGCGATTGGCGCGGTGTGTTCTAGATTATAGCTAGGCCGCGATATTAGCGCAGTTTGGTCTAAATCGTCAGATTTCGTCAAACAGGTCATTCGTCTCAATAATCACACTACAAGCTTGTTGCAGGGTTAGTGGGACTAGGGTTAGGGTTAGGGTTAGGGTTAGGGTTAGGGTTAGTGGGACTATTCTTTCTTCAAAAACTTGGGTACCTAAACCCACGCAAGGAGAACTTTATTAGCAAATAATATCTCTTATCTATCAAATCACTCGGGTGTCATGTCTGGGTATATCCTTATCTGCATCCTAAAATTTAGGACCAGAGTAGTTACCGTAAACACAGTGAGCCGCTGGGAACCAACAGTCTGCATTCAAATTAGCGAGACCTGTATAACTGTTGTGAACACAACACTCAAGTTCTGGACTACTCAACATTCAAGTTCTAGGATAAGACTAAAGTCTCAGTGAACTTTTAATGCCCTTGGAGAATGATGGGAAGTGGATCTTAGTGGCGAGGATGTTAGGTTGTGTGCCTTGCGATACGGAGGACGTGTATTTGATTTTTATATTCAGTTGGATGCAAAAGAAAATGTTACTATATAAAAACACATTTTTTTAAAGCAAAATGACAACATTCTTAAATGAAAGCGTGAGAATATTAACAATAAAAGAACACTGTTCAGCACAATATTCTTACCAACGCTATGCTATCAATGTCAAACATGGACCTTTAGAAGACAAAAGGAAAAAAGTCACGACAAAAATGAAATGTTTACGTACTATGCTAGGTGTAACAAGAAAATATCGACTTAGGAACGATGATATCAGGAGCAGAGTCGGCACAGAACCAATAATGAACTTTATAGACAGACAACAAATCAACTGGTTTGGCCATAAGACTGACACAGAAGGGGCACCACAGAGAGCAATGTTATACAGATACAGTGGCAACAGATTCAGAGACCGACCATGCAGTCTATGGACCGCAGAAATATCAGAGCAGTAAAAGTACTTTATACGACGCCAACGGATGGGCCTTTTTCATAGATCTTTTCCTGCCCAGACTCAGCGAGGCATTCAAAGAGTAGAGAGAGAGAAAGAAAGAAGAAGCAGATAAACAAAAAATCCATAAGCTTACTTTCATGGAAGAACTGTCTGATCGCCCTCACAATCTCCATTATTTATGCTGCCCATCCACCACGGCTAGTACCATCTCACTGGTAAACAGGACCGAATACTACTCCAAAACTTCCTCTTCTGTAGCCTTCGTCTGCTATGCTTCGATGCCAACATGAGCCGCAGACAGAAAGTGCTTTTAAAGTATTTGAACACAAAAGTTACAACCACAAGCGAAATTATTTCCTAATCCATCTCTGGGTCCAGTAATGTTGACACAAATTACGAAGTGTTTCCGTGGTGAGACCTTGACCTAACCTGAGGACAAAGTACACAACAATACCGAGAAGGCTATGTAATCCATTTAAAATAAATAAATACACACCAGTTCTGTTACTTATTACTAACTGTTACACAAACATTGCTGTCTTAAACATGAGAGTAACGATTAATAGAAAATACGCATCTTTGATAATTTCCGGTACTTTGTGAAGGAGTCGACTGCATACAGTTAAAAAAAAGTTTTTCTATTAACCACTACTAAAGTTTGTTGCATACTTCTTTCAGGGCGTCGCTAACCAAAGCCAGCATTCACAAGGTTTTTGTAGTTTTGAAATGTGATTTTACATTCCGTAGTTTGCCATTGCTTTTGGCACTGTACGTCTCTCAGAAAACTGTCCAAATCAAAGCAAAACTGTGTGATACCAGATGGCCTGACTGACTTTAAACCCCTTTATGTCGTGATTGTGATTACGATAAAAACTATTCGCTTTCACAGAAGAGTTAGAATCACGAATGGCTGTGTTGATATCCAGTATAGAAAAGCTGTTTCTACTTATATCCTGGTCGACATGCTGAATCAATAACACATGGTTCCAAAGCCAACATGGCGAGTCACGCAGATGACCTGCTTAAGCTCTTCAGATTGTATTTGTGTTTATGGAAGTCATAAAAGCTATTCTGGATGAAGTGCATGTTGACTGATGTTGTGAATCGTGCTTGTATACATAAATAGAGTAGAGTTCATCATCATCATGTGCCCTGCCAACTGGCATATTTGCTCATGCATCTTCACAGATCACGATCCCTGCTTACCTGGAACAGCTCCCCTCATACCATCGTTTTAGACCATCCAGCATCATCTCTCTTGGTCTGCTTCTACCCATTTTTCCACTGATCTTTCCAATTGTCACGATGTTCTCCAATGTCTCGCTTCCTTTTACGGGACCAAAGAGCAGTATTTGTCTTTTTATTATTGCTGTATATAGAGATCTTCTTTCATAAGCCTCTTTTAAGCAATATTTGTTAATTACTCCGGCCATCCAAGGGATTAGTAACATGTGACTCAGAAACCATATCTCTGTTGCCTCCAAATTCTTCTTAATTTGTTCAGCTACATTCTAAGATTCGCTGCCATACAGTAAAACAGGTTCTATGTAACATTTCAGCACCCTCTTTCTGACATTAAATGAGAGCGATTTATTGCATAAGAAATTTTTCATTTTCTGAAATACAGCTTTCGCTTGACCTATTCTGCTTTTAATCTCTGTCACAAATTGTCCATCTGATGATTTGATTATTCCCATATATTTAAATGTATTGACTTGGTTAAGTCTTTTTTCTTCAATTGAGATATCACAACTTGGAATTATCTTCTTCTTTGATATAACTATTACTTCCGTTTGAAAAATATTCAATGAAAGTCCTTTCTTAGCACTCTCCTTTCCCACAATATTCAGCAGTTGTTGAAAATCAGTTGCACTTTCAGCTATCAAAACTGTATAGCTTGCTTAACGCAAATTGTTTACATTGTATCCTTCAACTTTTATTCCTACATTCTCTTTCATTTCCCTCGAAATTATTTTACTTTATAGAGAGAAAAGGTCTGGGGATAAGACACATCCCTGTCTTATTCCTTGCTTTATCTGTTAAAAAAAAGTACACAACCTGTTCCCCATTTTAATTGCAGCTACTTGGTTCCAGTAAATGTATTTAATTATTCTGAGATCTTTACCGTCTACATTGATGTCTTCCAACATTTTTATCATCTCCTCATGTTTAGATTTGTCAAATGCGTTTGTATAATCTAAAAAGCACAAATATAAGTCTTTTTGTATGTCCATTGATCTTTCTATCAGTGTTCGTAATATGTATATTGCATTACTTGTCCCTTTACCTTTCTTAAATGAATACTTATTTCCATTCTTATTTTTCGTTTTGTTCTTCTCATTATAAATCTAAGTAGTAATTTGGTGGCATGATTTATAAGTTTATTGAACGAAATTCTTCACACTCAACTGCTCCTGGTCTTTTGGGTAACGCAATAAATACAGATTTTATCATATCATTTGGAATATACCCAATTTTATAAATGTCATTCAACAGTTTAGTTAATATTTCTACCCCAAATTACCTCAGTACTTCTAATTCTTCTACTGAAATTGTATATGGCCCAGTTGACTTTACTTTCTTCATATGTTTAATAACATCGCTAACTTCTTCCTTTAGTATAGACAGACCTTCTATATTTCTTTCTTCTGGTAATTCTGCTTTCTTTCCACTTATAACTCTCATATGTATTAATTCTATCTAGTTATTATATCATCTTCCTCTATTAAGATCTCTCCTGCTTAAGATTTCAGACATCCTGTGAGTTGAGTTAAGACGACAGAATAAGACTCGACATCACGGTACTCGGGATACGTTCACAAGCTCTCCGCCCTCTGCTTCAGCGTAGTTGCAGTTCCGATGGTACCAGTAGCAGTTTCAATATAAATCCTTTTACCTACCCTTTGAGTGTTGTGTCGATCCTCTGGCCTTCTGCATTGCACCATTTTCTCTAAATGGAGATATGTGTTTATAATTTTACCCTGTTCACTCGCCCCCAAAAGACCATAACTATAACTAGCTGGTCATGCATCGATTTACCACTAGCTGGTTCACCACCAGCCAAATATCTCTTTTCCCGACACACCCGCATACCATGGAGAACATATCTAAATGACCCTGACTACCCGGGACCTTTAGAACGATAAATGGTGATATACTGTTCTTGAAGCGTTATTTGTACCGACTACAGTGTGACAGTTTAGTGATCGTTTGCCAAGATCTTTAAAAGTATGCTGCAGTTTTATTTCCAGTACGCTCCAGAAGGGTGAAACGGGTTAATTTTCTCGTATACTTTCAACACATTTTCACAAATACTTTTAACATATTTTCACAAATACTTTTAACATATTAGAAGTGGTCTTGTTAGCAAAATATTATGTTTAATTTTATGTTACTTTTACTGTAGATTTATACCTTTTGCATGCTGTTGAATATATTTTTAGTTATTAGATAACCTTTTCCAGCCCTCCGCTTCAGCGTAGTTGCAGTTCCGATGCAATAGCAGTTTGAATATAAATCATTTTACCTACCCTTTGAGTGTTGTGTTGATCCTCTGCCCTTCTCCATTGCACCAGTATCTCTAAATGGAGATATGTTATTATTGCCCCAAAAAAAACTTTATGATATGGAGACTTTTTTTTAACGTGACATATGGAAAACTTGAGTGCCGAGTGGAAGGTTGTAACGGAAAAGAGGCAGGAGAGACCAAGAAAAACAAAGATGGAAAGTTTAGTATCATGACAATAAAGAACATGTTTACCAGTAATGATTAACATTAAATGAGACAGAAGGTTGTGGGCAGACATGATTATCAATGCCACACAGCATCGCCTATAAGAAGTCATAGAAAAGACTGATTTACACTGTCTCTGTCCACTGTCGTGCTAAATGAATACTAACTCTTTTTCCAGAACCATATCTTCCCTGAATGTTCTCTGCCAACCCCTCAATTATTCTTCTTTACAAACCATTAGAGCATTTAATATGAATGAAATAATTCAGTTCCACGATTCTGTCCTTAAACCAGTCCTCATCTCAATTTCAGACTCTAAAAATACGAGCTAGTATTTTATCCTCTTCTTGGTCCATGATGCCTTAAGAAACTCTTGTAACAAGTACTATTATTTTTCTTAGTGACTGTGGAATAGTATACAATTTACATCGGCCTGTTGCCATAAGAAATATCACTCCCCCCTTTTGTGTACCCTTTTCCCCTTCCAACTTGTATAGCTGTCTGTCCAGTTCTCTTCTGCATTCGACTATTCTTTCTAGTATATCTTTTATCAAAAATTTAAAAGTTATGAAGTATTTGGAAGTTTTTGAAAAAGATTGGAAGAGAGACAGACCCAGATGTCTGCGAAAGGCACATATATCGCAGTCTAGCTTGTAAACCCCAATACAACATAATGTGTACCACCCTTTTAACAGCTTCTATCAAATGAACAATTTTATCACCCAGCGGGGAATCGAACACTGACGGTAGTATGTTTAGGCGCGTAAAGAGGAGTTTACTTACAACTATACTACCGAACTGGAAGAGTTTAGTTCAGATATCGCAGCCTAACTAGTAAACCACAAAAACAACGTGCAACGGCCCTCTTGAGAGCGACAAATTAAAGAGTACCCGTGACATGACCATTAAGCATCACGTCGCCGCTATCGCAGGCTGGCTGTAAACCCCCAAACCGAAAAAGGCGTAGATATCGCAGCCTAGCCATAAACCACAACACAACTTGCCAGCCACCCAGTTAAGGGCTAAAAAATTGTATCAACTAGCTGGGAATCGAACGCGGGTCATCTGCATGATAGGCAGAAGGGCTACCAACTACGCTACCAAACACTCATGCACATAGTGGAAATAAAATTATATAATAATGCAAAGCTTAATAAGAGCTTAGCGGTAATTTAGCCAATTAACTAAAAACAAATCCGGGCCGGCGACGGAACAAATAATGATTTGACCGTTGCTGGAGCTACGTCGTACGTGGTTTGTGCCATTTTCCGACAAAAATCACGCTTGGAGTCAAAGGCAATCGGTTCAGTAGTTTCCGAGTTTTTAGCTAACAACATCGGGAAATAATATTTTTATAGATAGAGAGAAAGAGAGAGAGAGAGATGAATACTACAACTGGGATGGGGTTGTAAAGAATCGAAGAAGATTGTATACCGAGACACTGCATAAAGTAAAGAGAGAGAGAGAGAGAGAAGAGAGAGAGAGAGAGAGAGAGAGAGAGGGGGAGAAAGAGAGAGAGACAGAGAGAGCGAGAGACAGAGAGAGAGAGAGAGCGAGAGAGAGAGAGAGAGTACAGTTGGAGATTCTTTGCAGGTGACTGTCTGCTCAATACTTAGTGGGTTCGAAACTATAGTCCAGAGATGGAGGAGCGACCATGTCTTTACGTCGGAATGTATAGTGGTGAATATAAAGACGAAGAAGGAAAAGAAGATGAAGAAGAAGAAGAAGAAGAAGAAGAAGAAGAAGAAGAAGAAGAAGAAGAAGAAGAAGAAGAAGAAGAAGAAGAAGAAGAAGAAGAAGGAGAAGAAGAAGAAGAAGAAGAAGAAAACGAAGAAGGAGGAGGAGTAGAAGAAAAAGGAGGAGAAGAAGAAGGAGAAGGAGGATAATAATAATAATAATAATAATAATAATAATAATTATAATAATAATAAGAAGAAGAAGAAGAAGAAGAAGACCAAGAAGAAGTAGAAGAAGAAGAAGAAGAGTCCGCATCGATGTGGATTATATTGAGCACCAAAAACTGGCGCCAAGAAAATGTTAACTTGATTGCCAGGTCAACATCTCCTGCATGAAGCAAAAGCGGCCACATCAGCAATCAAATGTCAGCGTGTCTGTAAAAATGGGTCTAGCACCATATGTCCAACACTCTAACAGCCTGTAACCAGTCTTAAGACTTTACTTAACCCCGAATAATTGCAAATATTGCTGGTGTAAATTCAAATACTTTGATTTACAGAGGGCTTTTCTTTTCCTAGACAAAAAGGTGCTAGAACTCAGCACAAAATGTCCACACACAAAAAGTTGCCGATACTCGTCACAGAGAGTGGGACAGAAGAGAGAGCTTCTTCAGCACAAAATGTCCACACACAAAAAGTTGCCGATACTTGCCACAGAGAGTTTGACAGAAGAGAGAGCTTCTTTTTAATTTTTTTTTAATTTTAATTATTCGTTATCTATTATGAGTACGAATGGACGTCGATAACTTGATAAAGACTAGCAAGATTGGTGAAAAGAGAGCAAAAAGTTTCTGCAAACAGATAAACACATTGATTTCCAGACCAAGCTAATGAGGAGAGATAAGAAAACTAACCTGATCTGTAATATTGTGAGTTAGCGAATGTGACAGACTACGCTTATCGGCGCGGCATGTTAAGATGATGAATAAACTGTGTAACATTTTCCTGGGAATGAAAGAGTTAACCTAGCATGTGTTCCAATGGCGGTTATGTTTATCTTTTACACGCTTCTCGATTGGCTACATCTGGTTTTACCAACCAATGAACTGGAAGATAACAGAACCCGTGTTGGTTGACAGAGCCGGCGACATGCTCCCGTCTGCTGTGTCTTTAGGACTTCTGTTTGTTGTTGACTTGTTGTCAGTCTCTAGATTTACCTTTCTTGCGTGTTTCTTGGATCCGGCAAGTCGGGTAGGAAGGAGGCCAGAGAATTTTGAATTGTCATTGTAACAACTGGGTATAGTGGTTCTCTTGTTGTGTTGTTAAATACCAAAATTTTGTGAGAATGGATTAGAACGTCTAACTAACTTGAGTTGCGGCCAAGAACAACTTACGTGTTTCATCATTTCATTGTCATTTACTTTATCGATGCGGTTTTACGTAACTAGATATGGGGGATAGGAGGCCGAGGAATTTAGATTTAAATATCTAGCCTATAGTTCTGTGACATCTGGTAAAGACTTTACTAAACAACTTTACTTTTTTTTTTTTACCTCAATTATGTAACGTAACATAATGTTATTTTCTAAGATGCATGTGTTGCTTCTTACTCACTAGCACTCGACTTAAGCCTATGGATTCTCTCAGCCAACTACCCAGCTACGTTTTCATCATTCTGTTGTTATTTCGTTTGAGTGATTATGACATTATATGGAGGCTGTAGACGCTATAGTTTTATTAGAAGAAAATTAATAATCGACAGATAAAAAGTGTAATGCATTGAATCAATGGAATGACCTTATGTAGAGAACTGATGCACACACAAAAAAAAAAAAAAAAACACACACAAACACCAGAAGGAGCAATGTACAAATATACATATGCTGTGTGTACTGTGTTGTGTGATTGCCTGTATTGAATGTATGTTGACTGTGTTGAGTGTATGTGTTTTACATGGCCTCCTTCAGTATAATCAGTATATGTGTGTTTGTTGAATGTAGTGTGTGTGTTGAATGTGTGTTACTGTATGTATGTTTGTGTTGAATGTATGTTTCATGTATTGTGTATGTGTTAAATGTAGTGTGTGTTGAATATAATTATGTGTGTTTATGGCATTGTGTGTTTTGAAAGTGTTGCTTGTTGTCAAGTGTAAGTGCATTTAACTGTTGGTCTATTAAGTGTGTATACAAGGTATGTAAGTGGGTTGTGTATGTGTGTTGACTATGTGTGTGTTGCATGTATGTGTGTAATTAATGTAAATATGTGAGCTAAGCGTATGTCTGTGTGTTGAATATATTTGTGTATGTGGGTTGGTTGAATGCATGTTCGTATATATGTGTATGTGTTGAATATTTATGAGTGTCTTGAGTGTCTTTATTGTCTATATTGAGTTAGCTGTCTGTATAGTGAACAATGGCATGTTTCCTCTGTAAACTGTTTTCACTGTGGAGGCATTGAATGTCTTCTCAGTGTAAAGAATTTTACTGTCTTTGCAGTGTGTCATTTTGGGCCTGAGTGCCCAAATCTTAACTCTTTGAAAATATAGTTTATTCATTCTTTCGTTCGTTTGTTTATGTTTCTCCACTCTGGTGAATATATACTGTTTTGTTTGTTTGTTTGTAAATAACCTATCATTGTTTATTTTCTCTTGTGTAATTATGAGAACTCTATGAATCAGTAGATACAGTGGTGGTAGAATGGGACAGCTTGAATAATGGGAAAACTGAAGTAATGGTAATAATTAGATAAAGGAATTGTGCCTAAACGTGCTGTTAAAATCACTGGCATTATCTCTCAACAAGTAAAAAAGTTTATCTAGGTACACAGATAACATCAAATAGAAGATATTTTATTGAGATAAAGAATGGAATAGGACAGTCAGAAACTGCAGTTTATAAAATAAAGAACATCTTATGCAATAACACCTTGTTAAAGGAGGTTAGAAAAAGAATTCTTGCCTTATGAGTAGAACCAGTTTTAACATATGATTGTGAATCCTGGACAATTAATAAAACAAGAAAAACCATTTCCTGAGCCTTCAATGATGTGGTTTTTACAGAAGAATGCTTATAATTCCTTGGAAAGCCAAAATAAGTAATCCAGATATTTTAGAAGAGACATAGGCACAAAGACAGCTCATCACAAATATCAGAAAGGAAGTCATCATGTTTGGTCACAAAATCAGAATAAACTGAAAAATGTGATAACCGGAAAGAGATTTGTTAAAAGAGCGATTGAGGAAGATCACAGATAAAGTTTCTCGACAGTCTGTTATTGGGGCATCGAGGGGTGTTTGTACATAAAGTTATACATGCTGTTAGTGACCACAGATTACGCAAAAGCCTGATTGTCTAATATGTTAGGAATTATATCTTTTCTTAGTGGAGTGAATGTCTGTGGATATGTTTAAAATCCTATATGTGGTAACTGTCAGTATCATAACATTGTGTATGTACCTTGTGTCTCTATGTGTGTCTGTGTGTGTGGTGTATGTGTTTAATTATGTAAAGGTTAAGGACACTTTTCCACGCTTCAGGTGAACTAAAAATATAAGGCTAGATCTATGTATCATTATGTGACATATATATCATGTTTAGTTTGAGTGCATATTATGTGGCATATGTCAGCGTTTCTTGTGTATCTGGTGAGTTTGTAATGTATGTGACTGTGTATTGTTATGTGGCATATGTCAGGGTTCCATACCTATGTGTGTAGCATGTTATCAGTTTGTGATGAATATCATTGTTGAGAGTTTATGTGTCAGCATATTAGGGTTTATCAGTGTGTGGTAAAGTCTTGTTGTCACTGTAGTTTGTCACATATAGTTAGTGAGATATGGATGTCATTATTTTGGGTGTATCATTCTAGATAGGTATTATGTCAGCATGTCTCCTTTTTCTTCCTTTTCTCTTTTGCCTCTTTGGTTGCAGATTGAGATTTAAGGTTCTGGTCCTTGCTTTTCTTGCCTTTTCCTGTTTTCTTGATGAGACAATTCTCCGTATTTAGGGAGATATTCTCAGTGCTAAATAAGAAAATTCTTAGTACTGAATAAGAAAATTCTTGTATTCAGTGAGAAAATTCTTCTACTCACTGAAAAAATTATCAGTACTCAATTAGAAAATTCTCAGGACTCAATGAGAAAATTCTCAGGACTCAATGAGAAAATTCTCGGCACTCAATGAGGAAATGCTCAAAACTCAATGACAAAATATCTCAGGACTCAATGAGAAAATATCTCAGCACTCAATGAGAAAATTCTCAGGACTCAATGAGAAAATACTCAGAACATAATGCGAAAATTCTCAAAACTCAATGAAAAAATCCTCAGAACAAGTGAGAAAATGCTCAGAAAACTCAGAACTCATTGAGAAAATGATCAGAACACAATGAGAAAATGCTCAGAACTTGAGAAAATACTCAGAACTCAGTGAGAAAATGCTCAGAACTTGAGAAAATACTCAGAACTCAGTGAGAAAATGCTCAGAACATAATGAGAAATGCTCAAGAGTTTATGAGAAAATGCTTAGGACTCAGAAATTTTCAGGACAGTGAGAAATTCTCACGAATCAATAAGAAAATGCTCAGGAAGATTCAGATACGCTGGGCTTAAAGACACTTGTTAGTATAAGACAATCATGGTTGACAAAATAAGTTTAATATTTAGCCAGGGTATGCAGATGTAAGAGGAAATGAACATGCTGATAAGCTTTATCATGGCTACTGTTAAAGGAAAGATGCTGTATGGACTAGGCTGATATACTAAATCTTCTTTAAGAATTAAGACACCCACTACAAATCAAGTGATACCTGTAACCATGTAACCATAACCAGACTGCACAAACAGCGCATGGAAATGGGGTGAAAGAGTCCATGGAGGAAGCCATATGTGAATAATGAGTCAACATAAAGTGCTGGTTTCACTTCACCGCTACACTCTGCACGATTTGTTGAGGACAAGATCACATCACTTGTATACGGTATAGTTTAAGTTGTGTGAGGATGATCTATAGAATAAATAACAAACATTGTGTAAGTCTGTGTGGAATACCACCGTATAATCAGTATTGGTGTGGGTTTTATAGTGTACTCGAATTGCTTTTTTAGCAGATCACAATATTTTTTTTTCTTTATAGTAATTTTTGATGAAAGTATTTTTCGCAATAACTTAAGGAGGTTATCAGCTGAGCTACACTCGATGATTTATTAGAACATTTATAAATTGCCGCTGACATCTTCATTCCAAGAACAATGCTGTGTCGTCAGAGTTTCTCCACTGTTATATCATTGCTTCCCAAGAGCAGTATATGTTCTGTACAAAATATACCAAAACATAGTCCGGATATTATGAGAGGTTCAGTGTGTTTTTATAGTACTTCTGAAGTGAAACCCAAGAAAGCACCACAGAGCAGCCGGTACAAACTTGTGGTGGTTGGCGGTGGAACAGGAGGATGTGCTGTGGCATCAAAGTTTGCTTCTTTGGGCAAGGAGTGTGTTGTTGTTGAACCAAGTGATGTGAGTATTTCATATAACTTGTATGTTGTTGTTGCACTGTGTTGTTATTTCAAGGGCTGTCAGTATTTCTTATAAGATTTGTATTGTTTCAAATTTTCCATATTTCATATAACTTTTTTATTGTTTCATGTATTCTCAGTGTTTTATTTTACTTGTGTGGTGTTCTTGAGCAAAGCGATGTTAGTATTTCATAATGGGTGTGTGATATTGTTGAACGAATATGTCAGTTTCTCTTGTGGTGTCTGACTGACCTTCCCCCCCCCCCCCCCCCCCCCTTTTTTTTTTGTGTGTAACCCCCCCTCTCTCTCTCTCTCTGTGCATATGTCTCTTCCTCTGTCTAGCTATTTATCTCCCTGTTAGACAGCCTGAAACTCAATCTTTCTCTTTCTCTTTCTCTCTCTCTCTCTCTCTCTCTGACTCTATACTGATATACATGCCATATATATTAAGCTTTGGAAGTGACGTGTTCATGCTAAAAGAAAGGACCTTATTCACCTCATGACTCCTACTGGATATCTAATACTAAAGGACATTTTGAAAACTTGTTTAGCATTGGGCATATAGTAAGTAAAGGTCCTTTTTCCCCGCCTTTATTGTTGTTGTTGCACTGTGTTGTTATTTCAAGGGCTGTCAGTATTTCTTATAAGATTTGTATTGTTTCAAATTTTCCATATTTCATATAACTTTTTTATTGTTTCATGTATTCTCAGTGTTTTATTTTACTTGTGTGGTGTTCTTGAGCAAAGCGATGTTAGTATTTCATAATGGGTGTGTGATATTGTTGAACGAATATGTCAGTTTCTCTTGTGGTGTCTGACTCCCCCCTCCCCCCCCCCTTTTTTTTTTGTGTAACCCCCCCTCTCTCTCTCTCTGTGCATATGTCTCTTCCTCTGTCTAGCTATTTATCTCCCTGTTAGACAGCCTGAAACTCAATCTTTCTCTTTCTCTTTCTCTCTCTCTCTCTCTCTGACTCTATACTGATATACATGCCATATATATTAAGCTTTGGAAGTGACGTGTTCATGCTAAAAGAAAGGACCTTATTCACCTCATGACTCCTACTGGATATCTAATACTAAAGGACATTTTGAAAACTTGTTTAGCATTGGGCATATAGTAAGTAAAGGTCCTTTTTCCCCGCCTTTAGGCGTGTTAGGAATTAAGGGCTAGACTTATAATCTTATAGACAAGTTTCATGTGATGGGTCGTATGGTTCATCAGGCTGGAAGGATATTACCTGATATCCATTTCAGGTTGGGTTCAGCTGAGAGCCAGTGTCAGTTTTAAATACATTTCACTGCAGATTTAAACCCAAGACCTGAACTACATGACTGCAGCTCTTATATTTAGTAGTCTCAGCTAACTTTGCTAGAACTTAACTGCCAGCACAATTGGGTACTCTGGCTTATACAAATAGAAAATGGATGACAGCTGGATTAATGCTGACATTCTGAAAAGTTATTTGTTTCCAGCTTTATTTTACTGATGTAAATTGGCTATTTCTGGACCTGCAGTCCATAGGTTTTGTCGCCCAGTTACAAAGTTGAGTGCTTGGTGCGACACTGTGAGCTATATATTTCATGTGGGTGTGTGTGTCCGAGAGATTCATCTGACTGCCTAAAATGGCCGGTAGTCGATTATGTTCAGAATAGTGATACTTTTGTGGGTTCAGTGCTAGATTTCATGATTGATCGTTTGCACCAACAGTGACCTGTAATTCTGGTGTGAGACCATTAGTGTTGGAACATCTGATAGTTGGCTTATGCATTTTTACTTTGTGTATGCAATCTTCACAATTTTGCTTGGATTTAAAAGTTATTGACTAGTTTTCAAATGGGACGGAGCAGCTATGAGACGACTCATCTGCAGTGATGTTGGATCCTTGACTAGTTACGAGGACATAGCTAGAAATTGTCAGCTCAGTCTCACGGGACAGATTTTGCGACCTAACTAAACCCTGTACCCAGACTGCGAGTCATCCTTTAATTATGTAAATCAAATGTGTGACCTTTGCACAAGCTGTTTTTATCACCATATGTGAGGGCCTGGCTGTATCAGCGGGCCAAGTGGCAAATAGAAGCCCAGGTACGGTGTACACTGCGTTGTGTTGTCTACCAGTCAGATATTAAAACATTCATCATCATAAAGTGCCTAGCCACCTGGCGTAGGCATTCATGCATCTCCACAGATCTGTCTTTGGTGTTATAAATCATTTCCGCTGATAATATTATTCCATGCCACTGTCTTAAGCTATACATCATCATTTCTCTTGTTCTGCCTCTGCCTCTTCTACCAGTGATCTTTCCACTTGTCACGATATTTTCCAGTGCTTCTTTTTCCATCACATGACCAAATAACTTTGTCTCCTTCTCATTGTTGTATATAATATTCTACTTTCATTAGCCATTTCCAGGCAAACATTGTTGGTTATTCTGGCAGTCCAATGTATTCGCAGCATTCTTCTCAAGAACCACATCTCATTTGCCTCCAGGCTCTTCTTAATTTGTCTGCTCACATTCCAAGATTCAATACCATACAACAGAACAGACTCAGCATGACAATATACAACATTGGAACGGTTAATAAAATTACAGAATGAAGAAAGAGACTAGACAAAGGAAGTAGGCAGCAGGAGGCAGTCTATGCTTACATACCTAATACATGTCAAATGTATTTTCAAACATGCATATGTAATGGACGCATTTTTCTTCTTCAGCATTCTGAACTCTTGAGGTTTAGTGCTGCACATATCACCTGCATCCACTCATCTCTCTGGTTGGCTTTCTCTTTCCAGTTAGTGACACTCAAATGCTTGAGCTTGTGTTTGTAGGTCTTGACTAGACATTATCTCTCCATCATCTTCTTGGCTTGCCTCATGCTCTACGACCATTCATCTCCCTTGTGTGCAGTTTTTACCTCTCTGTTATCTGACATTATCTCAGTAGGCCTCAGCCATTTCAGTCATACGCAGTACATGCATATGTTCATAAATGCAAACATGCTTTCTTAATGCAGGCATACTTACAATTCAACATAATTGCCTATTAAAGGTATGCATACCTCTGTACGTACATATTTATGTACGCAACTACGTGGATAAAACATGGTTGGTGAATGTATGTATGCCTCTATGTATATATGTAAGTATGTATCTGTATACATACTTACATATATACATAGAGGCATACATACATTCACCAACCATGTTTTGCCGTCCCACACTGGTAAGACATTTCTTGCTAAATGCGACTGCTGCTTCATCATCATCTTCTTCTTCTTCTTCTCCGTTTTTTCCTCCTCCTTCTTCTTCTTCTCTTTATTATCCTCTCTCATTCTTCTGTCCCTTCAATTATACATGCCCCCCCCCCCCCCCCCCGCCCAACTCATTGTTAGTCCTTTGTAGAAATTATCACCAGTTGTGCGTTTTTATAGCTAGCGTGTTCTGTTGGATCGATGAGCCAATCTCTTGTCGCTCTCCTTAGTTATCTCTTACGACATGCACGTTAGGAAGTATTATCATTCTTTGCTTCGGAAGTCTTATCATTATTTGTTTCACTCACCGGTGCAGGATACACATGCGTCCAGCTACATCACAAACAGATACATGCATCGAATACAACTGGGCTTGATGGACTTGATTTGAGGTCAGAGTTCAAGTTAACATGAGACTTATCAAACAGGGCTTGGTCTTCATTAACTATTGGCAGTTGAAGCTTATTAGCTGTTTGTCTGTGTGCCAACAAGTCTGCCAATTAAGTCGATGGCGATACGGGAAATAGCAAGGGGAGTAAAGGCAACAGATGTGATTGCATTTTTCTTTTAAACGCCCCTTTCTTCTGTTCTGGGAGTGCAATATAACAGATTGGCACCCGTTGACTCAGTCTCTGTTAATGAGGGTGGCAATCATACATAAACAAATCTCAGAAACCCTCTCCCGCCCTATACACCAGTATAACACATGTAAACAAGCCCGATGACATGACACTACATAATAGGCCGGTGTAGTCCTTATCAGAATTAAGCCCTTATCGGCAACGCCCAAAAACAAAACAAAAATAAGCAGCTAAAGGCAGACGTGAGAGAAAAAAAAAACAGGCAGCTAAAGACAGGCCCTCGCTCAGCAGACGTGAGAAAAAAAAAAAAACAGGTCAAGACAGGCCCTCGCTATGCAGACTTAAGCAGTCAACGGATATCAATATACAGCACTGTCAGACATTGATAACATAGTGAAGAAACGACCTGTTGGAAGGAGAGCCAAATTAACCGCAACAATCAAGCATACCAAAGGGGAAGAAACATCACCGAACACCCCGATTGTTACCTTCAAATACAGGTTGAACAGGGTCGATTTATGGTGGGGGAAGGGGTTGGGGGGTCTCCGCGGCGAAGTAGCCAAGCTGTTTGCCTCGCGCTCTCAAGGTCGTGCGTTCGTTTTATGACTGCACCTTCCGGTTCACGAGTGCACATTTTACTGAGTTCCCTGTGTGTCGTCGCAGGAGCTACGGTGTTCGTGCTTTATGCGAGGCTGTCGTCATGCCTTCTAGCTTATTGGGTAGAACTGGAACAAGACTAGCGCCCATAGTTAGACGAACAACTAGAACTTTCCGTCGGAGTTTACACCAGGGGAACGAGAGTAAGTCTACAATATAGGTCTCGCACTGTATGCCCTATTCACCAATAGCCTGGCATGTGACCTTTTCATTTTTCTTTTAAATACACGCGTCTGTTGTTGCCAATTCTGGCTCAATCTCAGATCGGTAGGTTAAGAATGCTGTTTGTAGGTCAAAAGGTCTTAGAGCGTTATCGCCCCCAGTTGACATAGACATTGTTGGTGTTTTATGTTTCGGTCTAATAATAGATCAGTCAGTGTCAAAAATACAAGTGGCTTTGCGGATGGTGGCTTGACCTAGGGTTGGAAGAAAACAAAATAGGTAAGAAAAACTAACAGGGAATAAAATGTATTGCTTGGAGTCCCCGGGATAGGGTGAATATTTTTATAGATTAAGGTTTCTGTGATTTATCTGGAAAGAAAAAATCGGCCAGGAAGGGCAATGGGCATCGCTCCAGTTGACACTTGTGTGTCATGGTCTAAAATGTGCTCAGGCCTAACCCTTCACACACATTTTGCTGTATCTGGGTATGGGGCTGCCAGTCGATCATTTTGTCCCCTCGGAGCTGCTACCTAACAGTTTACTGCGCCATCCTCTCAACCTGGACGGGAGACCAACAAATAAGATCCTGGATACCGAGTTCAACCTCCACAGAAACATTATTATTAGGGCGCCCATATTGGCTACACCAGGCATGTGTAACTTGCAGTCGTATGCAGGAAAGGACTAGGGGCTGTCCTTACCTGTATGTTTATCGGCGACTGGATCGCCCATTGGTTTGCCGGTAGGCGACTTCGTCGACGGTCTGGATAATATTTGGGTCTGCCTTTTTTGATCGTAGTGGTGTCAGAGGCCTAGACGTTGCGAGTCTACTCGCTGTGTAATTGTTATTACGTAATGCGATCGCGAAACCCAGCCCATAATGATACTGGCATGTCGTGGGGATTTTTCCGTAATGCCCGATGCACCTAAATCTTGTGCCGATTAGTCTGAAAAAAAGAATGCTCTTACCTCTATGCCCGAACGTAAAAGCGTTAAAAAGGATCACTTCTTTGGTGGCAACACTCTTGGTGGCGAGCAGTGTTGATTATTTTAAGTGGCGCATTTAATCTAGTCACAGTTATAACCAGAAGCTTCCCTTCGGAGATGCTGGTTAAACCTGACGATTGTTTTCTCCGCAAAACATGAAAGGAAGGACGGTTTTTCTAACCTCTTTGCATCCGTAGACCAGCAAAACAGGGGACATGGTTTCCTGAACCGCCTGACGGATAAAACTACATAGACGGCAGTTTTATTTCCTAAATCCGATATCATAAAACTACAATTGTTCAGCTCGCGTGGCATCTTCCACTAGCTGGAGCAGTGGCTTTCAACATAGGGGGTGGGGGGCGCCCCAAAGAGGCGCAAGAAATTTTCAAGGAAAGGGTAAGAGGGGCGTCAAACAATTTTGAAATTGAGTGCATTAATAATTGTAATAATGTGTCATACTAACTTTTTTTTTTGAAGATTCATTCTGAATTAATTGTTTTTAATATAAAGCTAAACGCGTTATAAAGGAAACGATATGTTTGTTTTTATAAAATTTGGAGATACGTCTGCTGTAAAAATTCGAATTAATAGTATAACACATGCTTTTAATATAGAGTTAGACCACAGACAGACCAGAACGTGTATTCATTTTTTATTTGTTACTTCTTGATATATGTATTTGCACAAAAAGGAGGAAAAGGGGGGGGGGGGGCACCTGATAAAAGTTTAAAACCACTGGTTGGAGGTTACAGATGTATGCAGTAGTATAGTGTCGAAATCATGTTGCTATTCTAGAAAAAGTCTACTGAGGTACAAATCATTTCAAAAATGGAGATCGTCACGGGCCAGAGACACGAGCCCGATCAGTAGTTATTCACTGGCCGCTTGGTACACGCCCTGCCGACCACCAGTTGAGTAGCCATGCTCTACATGACGATTAGGCAGTTTGGTAGATCACCAAGACGCGGTTCTTTTAATTTATTTCACCCTTCTCGCGGACTCACGATATTACGTAGAGAATACCCGGGAAATTCCAAGTGTAGGGATGATAGGGTGTGAAATGAATACCGCCTAACGATAACCCTAACCATGTGTACTATTCGACTTTCCCGCTAATTCCCTACGAAGTCTCGAAGCCTAGGAGATGGGTGAAAGTAAAATAAAAGAACCCAAGACACACCCCTGGTTGAAAAACCCTGATAATATAAAACACAGTAGCCGTATCTAATAATTAAACACGATGGCCTGTTTCCAGTCACATGCTTGTAACCATATGAAACACTGTTGTCCCGGTCAGGATATTTGACACCAAACTCGCCAGCTGCCTGTATACGCGCGCGGGCACACACACAAATGATACATGATGTACAGTCAGACGTATCTGTGTTTGAAGGACTGATTTGCCATGACTAGAGTATAGTGGCTAAATATACCTTTTTCCTTGCCTTTAGGTGTATTGGGTATATAGGGCTAGAGCTTTTTTTTTTAGACCATCGGCATTTAGTGGGTGATGTGATCAACACCACACCGACCACATTTACTACCTACGATTTTACCTTGTACCCACTTAAGGCTGGGTCTACCTGGCAGCCAAAGTTGTTTGTTGTTGAAGAAAATAGTTCGGAACCGTTCAAATTATAACCCACGACCTTCTAATCAGCAGGTGAGCATCTGGACGCTATACTGCGGCGGGTCCCAGAGTATAGTGACTTCCCGTGCCGAAATCTGAAGCTTGTATGTGTGTGCTCTCAGTTCGTTTCTTCCTAAATACTCCTAGAAATATCTTGTCTGCTGCTATTGTGTTTTTAGGTTAAACAAGTAATGAAACACACCAGGAAACAGTTTAATAAGATCCCCTTATTGTGCCAGTGCGAATGGGGCACATGATGCTAGCCATCTGAACTGAGTGGGTTGAGTTGAGTTGATTCAAGAACCGACAGTACAGCACTTGGGGCATTCCCATCAGCGCTCCGTCCCCATCTTCAACAGCCAGCTCAGAGTTTCAATACTAATGACGCAACTGTGTGGGTGATGTGAAAGCAGTTTAATACAACACTAACAGTGGCTAAGATACCTAACTAAGGGAAATGAGATGATACACACAATATGATATCAGCATGCATATGTTAGGTACTCATACATTTGCTTCCTAGTCTCTAGACCGCAGACCATTCAGTATGTCTGCCATGTCCATACTTCTCCCTCTGTCAGCCAATGCAGACACGGCCAATCTGATGGCTGTTTTATTTCACTCCCGCATGTCCTGGTGTGCAAGATAGTTTATTGACGCAGGACTTCTTGATGCTTTCAACCCATTCTAGTTAGTTTTTGCCAGTTTCGATCTTGGACCTTAGATCTATACTTCCTGCTGGCCCCTAAAGCCACAACCTGTAATGTAATTTTTCTTCCTTTTCTTTATGCCCAGTTGCGCTTTTCAGAGTCAGGTTCTAAAGAGAGATCTGGTGTGTGTTTGGTGTGTGTTAGGTAACTGCTGGTATTCACAGCCTCAGATATTGCATTTAACAAAGACTTGCATGAGCGATCTCAGTATACAGAGGTGAGGTTAAGAAGTCATTGCGAAATGTGATGACTTCTGGGTGAGCCCAATACCAGAGTGCCATGAGTTGGCTCTTCTTTTGTGAAAAAAGCATAACCACTCATAGCCAGAGGGGCATAGGGGCTAGATGCTCTCTCCAGTCCAAAGGTCTTATATTCAAATCTGCATTTTTCTATAAAAAAATACCAAGGTTGACCCAGCCTAAAATGGATGCCAGGTAAAGTCCTTGGAAGTAAAAGTGGCTGGCATGATGTTGACCACGTCACCCGCCCTACTGGAGTGAACGGGGTCTAAAATATAGAACCGCTCATGTCAGTCCACAGACAACTTAGTAAAGATGATTGTTGATGTCTCTGCTCACATCCAGTTATATGTACTTTTTTCCACAGCTTCATTACTATCAGCCCCTGTGGACCCTGGTGGGTGCAGGACTCAAGGGATTCCGGTTATCAGTACAGCCCATGAGAGAAGTTCTACCAAAGACTTGCGATTGGATCAAAGAAAAAGCTGTCACGTTCAACCCTAAAGAAAACTATATTGTATTGGAGTCTGGAGCAAAAGTATGTTTCTACTTCTTTTCTTTTTTTCATTTATTTTAGAGTATGTCTTCTAGAGTGCAGCTTTATTAATGCATGATCAGATATTTTCAGATATCTTTTATAATATGCTATCCATAAAGTACTTCTCACACACAAAGTACTAAATGCAATGCAGTGTCTTAAAAATTAAGTGGGAAAGACAGCAGAGCTTGTAAACAGTTAATGATAACCGGAATCAGAAATAAATAATAGTTAAAGTTAAAAGGATCCACTTTATTGCAATGAGTCTGTCTACAAATACATTTCCTTGTGATCATATGTGTGATATATAACCTGACGGTTTCCACAGATTGAGTACCAGTATCTAGTAGTGGCCATGGGGATCCAGCTCGACTATGACAAGGTTGGTAGTGATGTATATGATAGTTTAGTATTAGAAGATGGTTGTTACATTGTAGTTAGGTATTACAATATGATGGTTAATGTTTTATATCATTATTCAGTGTTAGAACATGGTGGGTACTGTTTTATATCATAATTCAGTTTTAGAACATGGTGGGTAATGTTGTATATTATAGCTCAGTGTTAGAACATGGTGGGTATTGTTGTATATCATAGCTCAGTGTTAGAACATGGTGGGTATTGTTGTATATCATAGCTCAGTGTTAGAACATGTTGGGTAATGTTGTGTATCATAGCTCAGTGTTAGAACTTGGTGGGTAATGTTGTATATCATAGCTCAGTGTTAGAACATGGTGGGTATTGTTGTATATCATAGCTCAGTGTTAGAACATGGTGGGTATTGTTGTATATCATAGCTCAGTGTTAGAACATGGTGGGTAATGTTGTGTATCATAGCTCAGTGTTAGAACATGGTGGGTAATGTTGTATATCATAACTCAGTGTTAGAACATGGTGGGTATTGTTGTATATCATAGCTCACTCAGTGTTAGAATATGGTGGGTATTGTTGTATATCATAGCTCAGTGTTAGAACATGGTGGGTATTGTTGTATATCATAGCTCAGTGTTAGAACATGTTGGGTAATGTTGTGTATCATAGCTCAGTGTTAGAACATGGTGGGTAATGTTGTATATCATAACTCAGTGTTAAAACTGTGTTGAAACTGCAAAGTCAGCTCGTGGGAAGTACTAATCTTTAATCATATATTGCAGGTGAGAGGTGCTCTGGATGCCCTAGAGAATGATCCAGTGGTTGCTTCCATCTACCATCCAAAGTGGGTCCACAAAACATTTCCGGCTCTCCAAGAGTTTAAAGGAGGCAATGCCGTCTTCACCTTTCCCAACACACCTATCAAGTGTGCTGGGGCCCCTCAGAAGATCATGTATCTCTCAGATGAGATCTTCAGAATGGTAAGTGTTTGAATCAAACAAATGAATAAATAAATGGTTGCAAACTGAGCATTCAGGCCCTTCTTACACCCTGTCTTTCCACACACTCCTCTTACACAGCTGTTGTATTTTATATGTTAAACATATTATATCCACCGCATATTCATTATGCATGGACATTATCTAAAGCCCGTTTATGCAAAATCACCAGCTGAGAGATGCCTGAGAAGAGGCACCAACTTAGCCATCAGAGATCGAGTGAATAATGGTATTATCAGACAGATTGGGAGAATGACACCTTGCACTAGGTTCATTAAGAAACAACTACAAATGGTCTGTCATCTCGTTGCAGCAACGTCAAATACCATCACTGGGACTATATCTTAAAAGATCAGCTACAAGAGCAAAAGATGACCACGAAAAAATGGAAACAAACAACATAAAATAAACTGTACACCTTTACAACGTGACAGTAGCCGGTGCCAGCCACAGTTCATTAGATCACAAATTATTCCTCCCTACGATGCTTAATGGCAGAAGCGGTTTATGAAGATGATAAAGATATATCCATAGAGCGGTATAAATTTTATGAATATATTAAGTTAAAACACAAAAACACTATTGGCAAATGCATACATTCAAATATACATAATCACGCATGATTGGCCATGTATACATAAGTAGATAGATCAGGTATATTCAGATTCGGCCCACAGAGGCCCATCAAGTGGCCTGCGGATCAATGAAAATTGTTTTATAATGATCTTACTATGTTGGGGATCAATGAAAATTGTTTTATAATGATCTTTCTATGTTGGGGTTGGGCCTCGTGCCCGTGATCATCCTGTTTTGAACCGTTTGACCCATGAGTAAATTTAGATGAATAGCCTTGGTATAGATGACACACACACACACACACACTCTCTCTCTCTCTCTCTCTCACACTCAGCACACTCACACACATATATTTATTTGTCAGATTAGATCTTTCATCGTTCATCTAATCTTTTTTTTTTTAAATGACATATTATTAGTTAAGGAAATGTAAACAGACATCGTAGCACTGATGACATTCCTATAAGTGCTTTGTCCTCACCTTCAGCAGCCAACACAGAGTTCTAGTTCTTGTCTTTCCTCTGAATGCTGAGTGTCAGCTAGATTGCCTGGTCACTGCACGTGGCACCATTCTCTTCAGACCATGATGACCTGTTTGGCCTCCACACTGCTAACTAGCAACCAAAGGGCCGTGACCACATCTAGATTGCCATGCATTAGTTTACCACCCATAAGTGCAGAACCAGCTAATTTGTATGCCTGTTTGTCCCCCCCCCCCCCCCCCCCCCCCCCCCCCCCCCCCCCCCCCCCCCCCCCCCCCCCCCCCCCCCCCCCCCCCCCCCCCCCACCTGCATTCACTGCAGAAAATATGCAGAGAATGCTATCTATCTAAAACCTCTAAAAAAGCGATGCTGTTTGACCTGACTTTCCTTGCTCCTGTCCTCCTGTTTCTATGCTTTCATCTGTCTCCATTTCCTCCTCCTCTTCTCCCCACGCTCCCTCCATTGCCAGCTAAGAATGATATTGAGCACAGAACATTCACTGCATAGCTCCTGCAATAATTTAAGTGTATCCATTTGAAATTGAAACAGTATTCCAGAAATTCATTCAGCAATCAAAAGTGCCTGATTTCTGTTTCTGCCTGTCTACAGCTGGATGTCCGAGACAAGACAAGTGTGATCTATAACACTGCACTGGGTGTTATATTTGGTGTGAAGAAATATGCTGATGCTTTGTTGAAAGTTGTAGATAAAAGGTAAGTAGTAGACAATTTATGTAATAAAACCCAGTCACTGGAGGTCAGGAAAGGAAATTTTGCAGGCTTAATTGAATCAATTGGTAAACAAGGCTGACAGTTTGGCTAGTTTTACACTACTTGACTTGATGTCTGACACGATGGATGCGATCAAGGAACTCAGGGAGCAAGTGAACTTTGCAGAAGCATGAAAAGATCATTACAGACTGAAGGGAATGGTGTAGCAGGGAGTGAGTCACTAAGGGATCTGGTCGACACTCTGCACTCAGAGGGAAGGCTTGGTGACACTCTGCACTCAGAAGGAAGGCTTGGTGACACTCTGCACTCGGGAATGCTTGTTGACTCTCTGCACTCAGAGGGAAGGCTTGGTGACACTCTGCACTCAGAGGAAGGCTTGTTGACTCTCTGCACTCAGAGGGAAGGCTTGGTGACACTCTGCACTCAGAGGGAAGACTTGGTGACACTCTGCACTCAGAGGGAAGGCTTGTTGACTCTCTGCACTCAGAGGGAAGGCTTGGTGACACTCTGCACTCAGAGGGAAGACTTGGTGACACTCTGCACTCAGAGGGAAGGCTTGTTGACTCTCTGCACTCAGCGGGAAGGCTTGGTGACACTCTGCACTCAGAGGGAAGACTTGGTGACACTCTGCACTCAGAGGGAAGGCTTGGTGACACTCGGCACTCAGAGGGAAGGCTTGGTGACACTCTGCACTCAGAGGGAAGACTTGGTGACACTCTGCACTCAGAGGGAAGGCTTGGTGACACTCTGCACTCATAGGGAAGACTTGGTGACACTCTGCACAGAGGGAAGACTTGGTGACACTCTGCACTCAGATGGAAGGCTTTGTGACACTCTGCACTCAGAGGGAAGACTTGGTGACACTCTGCACTCAGAGAGAAGAGTTGGTGACACTCTGCACTCAGAGGGAAGACTTGGTGACACACTGCAACTCAGAGTGAAGGCTTGGTAACACTGCACTCAGAGGGAAGACTTGGTGACACTCTGCACTCAGAGGGAAGACTTGGTGACACTCTGCACTCAGAGGGAAGGCTTGGAGAACATATAAGCTGCTGTCAGTACTATCAGAATTGAAACTGGCTGCTAAAGATGAGGCAAGGAACCATCAGTCTGTATATAAATAAGCTACATCAGTCAAATGGGTGCACATGCAAAAGGACACATTTCTGAAACAAAGCCAAAGTCAAACAAAAGCAACTGTAAATTAGTTGGTTCATAAAACTGGGACTTAAAGATGATGTCAGTGCAATGAGCTGTAGTCAAGAGATGACAGGATTAAGAGAAAGATATCAGTGAGTGGCCCCAGTCTTTAGAAGCTTGTGTTTCCTTCATATCCGGAATGTATCTGCTTGAGAGGCAAGGAACCAACAGTCTGCATACACATAAGCCAGGCCTGTTAAACTGATGTGCATGATAAGCTCAAGTTCTGGAATAATTCTAAAAGTCCAGAAGTAGACGAACAATGAGAACTTTCTGTCAGAATTAACAGTGGGTGAACTGAAGAAGAAGAAGCTTCTGTAGCTTGTCATGTGGTTTCATGAACATGAGGAGTCAGATATAATACAGGACCCTTTTCACACCAGCTGCACATCAAGCATAAGATACCAGATTTGTGTTGTTATAGACCGATCAGCACTTAATGTGGGATGTGGTCAACATCATGCTGACTGCCTTTACCTCCCAGGATTTTACCTGATGTCAGATGCTTCAGAGGCCCTGGGTAGTTAGCGTAGCGTCCCTTGGATATTTTCTCCAAGTTGTGCTAGTGTGTTTGGAAATGAGAAGAGAGATAGACTGGCCGGTTCTGCACGACTTGGTGGTGATGTATGAAAGCTAGATATTGTGAGGACCCTTTGGAGGTGAGTGAACAGTGTGCAGGCACAGTCATTACAGTCTGAGGAGAATAGTGCTGCGGGGAGTTATCAGGGGACGTGGCTGATGTTCAATACTCAAGGAGAATAAGACAGTTACTGGTACCATCAGAATTGGAACCCTTTGTTTGCTGCTGAAGATGGTGATGGAGTGCTTATGTGAGTGTGCTCAGTACTATGATGTTGATTCTTTATTTAACATTCAATACCTGCTGTCAGATAGGGTTTATAAAAAGAAGCATACATCATTGGGATATTTACTCTGTTTATAAATGATCACTTTCATTGCACACAGAGACAGTGATACCTCAGTATACATTCTTAATCTTTCCAGATTCCTGGACATACGTCAGACAGGGCATATATGAAATGAATTTTCTCATAAGACATAAAGGGAGAATGATGAATTTGTCTTCGAGGCGAAGTGGTCAAGCCATTAGCCTCACCCTTTGAATGTTGTGCTTTCGTTTCACCACAGCACCGTTCAGCTCACAAGATCCCTGGTCATCATCCTTGGAGCTACCGAGTTCATGCTTTCTGCTGTGCTCTTAACAGGCGGTTAGCCATTGTGCGGAGACAGATTGAGCCATTAGGGATAAAAACTGGTACAATGAAGTTGACTTTCTCAACTTTAACCTTTAACTTTAATAAGGATGGGGTTGTATAAATTAATTTAAATTGCTTACTACTAAAATACGAAAGGAATTAGATGAAATAAATTGAAACCTAGCCCCTCATGTTACCTTGCTAGAAGAATTGAGTGCCTGCTAGGGTGGTACTGCAAAGGGAGGAGGAGGAGTCCCCTTCCAGAAAAAATCTTCAGGAATCTTAAATTCTGGTGTTGTACTTAGGTACCATTGTACCTCCATAAGGACTCCAGTCTTCTCTTCTTCCTTAAAGTCCATGCCATGTGGCGTTGGTGGTCGTGTCTATTCACAACCTTATGTCTTGTATACTTTCAATCAACTCTGACATAGTTGATCTTCCATGCCATGATGTCAGACTGTCTAGCATCTATTATCTCGGTCTCCCTCTGCCTCTCCTCACATGACCAAAGAATGTAGATTGTCTCTTTCTGATGTGAGCACTCAGTTCTCTTCGTGAGTCAGTTTATTTCAAGACATCTTCATTACTCTTTTTAGTCTTCTCCTACAGATCATAAAAGTAGATTTTGTGGTTATTCATGTATTTGGAGAGCTGTGGTGGTTTCCTGTTTAGGTATTCATCCGCCAGCCTGAAGATCTGGTTCAAACCTGCTTTGAGGGGGATTGTACTTCAAAATAGACTTTGGCTCCCAGGACTATCTGGTCTAAAATGAGTACCATATAATGTCCCGAGAATTGAAAGTGACCAGTATGATGTTGACCATATCACATCATGGATTGGCCCATAAAAACAGAAGTCTGACATGATTTTCCTGATGTGCTTAACCCTACCAGACCTGAAGCCCTGAACCTAACTGTCCCTATAACCTGAGCTCCTGGGCATTACCGCGAAAAAACCAAAATGATATACAAAAATATTAGTTACATGCAAATGAGTGGCTAGAATATGATGAAACTTGGAGACATTGTAGAAAATAGGCTTACCTTTTATCTAGCGCCAATATTCCACCTTTCTGTGCCAATTCACTCATCAGGATCGCTAGCTGTCTGCCCAGAGCGTCTCTCAAAGCATGAACTCTGTAGCTCCAGTGATGATCCCCAGGGATCTTCATAAAATTGCAGCCTTAAAATGAAACCTCACTCATCAGAACTTGAGGCTAATGGCTTGACCATTTCGCTTTGGAGACCCCTATTTCTGATTTCTGTATTCCCTCTATATTTTAGACTGAGCTTCTAATATAAATTATTCACCGTATGTAGAGTCTTCATATAGTTTCTGAAACATGTTTCTTCTAGAGACATCAAAGTAAACTATAAACACAACCTTGTTGAGGTCAACCACAAGACCAGAACAGCAACATTTGAAAACTTGGATGACAACAGTAAACAGGTGTACTTTCAGGTAAGTTGTTGTTAGGGTGTTTATTCTTTTGTCATTTTCTGCACCTTCTCTGGCTGTAAACTCCTGTGGAAAGTTCTTCTTCTTCTTCTTCTTTCGTTCGCCTGAAATAAGTTATCTATATCAGCAGTTTTGTCTCTTGTATAAATTTCACTGTCGTTGTTAGTTCATTCAGTGGTCCATAGAGTTTACATTCCACTGTTGTTCTTTCTGGCCAAAAGGTTTGCCTTAATGTGTCAAAATCGGTGCAGTCCTGGAGTACATGCTCTGCGGTCTGGGGCACATTTCCACAGGTGCACATGGCTGATACACCTATCTTGAATTTTGTGTACATGTGGTTACGTAATCGGTTGTGCCCTGTTCTGAGGCGGAAGATAATGACTTGTTCTGGTCTGTCCATAATAAAATAGTCGTCTTGTGCTGGGGCTGGTGGTTTCCTGATCGATTTAATGATTCTTTTCTTTTGGTGGTATGTGACTGGTACATCTGGCTGCTTTTTTGTCGCATCTTCCCCTGCCAGTTGATCAGCTTTCTCATTTCCAGGCACTCCACAATGAGACGGTATCCACTGCATTACGACTCTTCGCTGAACGCTGAGTTGTGTCAGCAGTGTTTGCAATTCTGGTAGTTTCCTATACTGGAGTGCTTCAAGTACTGATTTAGCATCTGTAAGCATTACCACATACTGTGAGCCAAGGTTGGTATTTAGCAGTTTCTCTGTAGCTATCTTAATAGCCTGGGTTTCTGCATCGTAGTTATGGCAGTACTTCCCGGTTGGTACGCTGGACTTATCCCTAGTACCATCTGGGAATTCGATGTACACTCCAGCACCACCATTTCTAACTGCACTTTCTGCGGACCCATCTGTATAGACTCTGACCCATTGTTCTTGTGGGTATTCTTCATCAATATAAACTGAGGGTGGCCATTTGCGTTGTACACTATCTTGCTCTTTCTTGTCAAATATCCCTTTCACATTTGTTTGGATTTGTACCGTTAGTTTACATTTTTCTCTCCATGGGGGTTGTTCCGGAATACTTTTAAGTGGGCAGCCAATTTCTGGAAGGTCAGGAGTTTGTCTACATATTCTTTTTGCTTGGTGTATAAAGCTGCTTCTTTTTAACCGTCCCAAGGCTAGGTTCTTAAATCTATTTTCCATCGGGTGATCTGGCATACTGAGGAACTTTTCAGCTTGTATTTGCAACTTTGTATCTCTGCGTTCTCTCAGTGCCTGTGTTTTCCCAGCTTTCTCCATTTCTAATATGGAGGTTGATTTCATCCCTCCTGTGATGACTCTGAGCGCTTGATTTTGCACTTTGTCTAACTCCTTTAATGTGGTACTAGATGCTGAACACCATGCAGTTGACCCATATTCCAAGTGTGGAAGTATGCTCTGCTTGTATACTTTATTGAGTATTTTCCCATCTGCTCCCCATGTGGTTCCACTTAGTTTTCTTAGTATTGCTGTCTTCCTCCTGGCTTTGGTTGCTGCCTTGTTGATATGTTTTCTCCATGTCAACCTGTCATCAAATGTGACTCCTAGGTATGTGGGCTCTTTATCATCTCTCATGGAAAGTTCTTATAGTTCGTCCAAGTCTTTTTCCAGGACTTGAGTGTTGTGTGCGCATTTATTTTACTGATCTGGCTAATTTGTGTTTAGACTGTTGGTTCCTCGCCTCTCAGGCAGATGCACTTTGACTTTGGAGGACACCCCTAATTAGTTAACTATTACAGCATGCTTGTTGGGAAGACAGTGGGTCTGTCAACCCCCCCCCCCCCCCCCCCACCCCCCACCCGCATTTTCTCCTCCCATTGTAGGGCCCTGGAACCCATATTTAAAAAAAAAAAATGTTTAAATGTGTGAGATTCAGCTTGGTTGCATTTTTTTTTTAAATGTGGCTCAGTCTCTCTGTGCAGAGCAGCTGTTTACCATTCAGTAGTAACACACAAACAGTGAAACTCTATGGCTCCAGTGACTATCCTTTTTTTTAACTTTTGAAACAGCTGCAATCATGAACTGAGAGACAGTCTTACAATGAACCCACTGCCTACATTGTATAAGACAAACTTTAATTATTTCACCAGGGAGACTTACACCCTTGTGTACTTTAGCCTGATCTACTGTAGTATGTCATTGTACTTTAACCTGATCTAATGTAGTATTGATACAAGAAGAAACTGGAAAATGTTTCCAATGTCATGACACAAAAGCTCAGCTGCTAAACTGCCATTACTGTCTGCATTGACCACTTCCGTGGAGTTCTTTAAGCCTGAGGATTTAGGGCTGCATGGCAAGTGCTGTCACTACCCCGAGAGAAAAACAATTCCAAACCTTATCGGAGATTAGAACCTAGATTTACTGCTTGAGGGCCTTGCATTCTCTCATTTTAGGACCAGAAGCATAGTGGTTTGTGCATCTACTTGCTGATTGAATGGTCTTGGTTTGATCACCTGAAGTGGCATGATTACTTTTCCACTAGCATGGCTATGAGGTTGAGTAAGTCTCATAAATGTTGGTGTTGGGTAGTTTACAGAATGTTTGGGAAATTGTTTGTGAAAGAGGACAAGCTGGCAGAGGGGTTACAGTGTCTGGCTCTCATGCAGGAGACCCAGGTTTTACCCCTGGTAAGGTGATGGCGTTTTCTGTTAGGGACAACCTGCACAGTCCATGGCGACAGCACTAGCCGTAGTCTGAAAACCTCAGGTACACGACTCCCCTATCTACACCACCCTAAAAAGTGGTACATAGAGACAGTCATGTCAGTTCAGTTTTTTTTTTTAGTGTGTGAAAGAAAGATGGCAAGAATGGAAATGGCAACCCTACCTTGAATGTAGGGCTAGAATGTGAAGACTGTTTTCATACCTCAGTGAAAAAATTTGCCTTAATTTTTATGATCTGGCCATGTTTCAGTACGACTTTCTTCACCTGACACCCCCGATGTCAAGTCCTGATGTTCTGAAGAAAAGTCCTCTGGCAAACGAAGGAGGCTGGGTAGATTTGCACAAACACACCCTGCAGCATGTCAAGTTCCCTAATGTCTTCGGTCTAGGAGATTGCACCAGCCTGCCCACATCGAAGACTGCAGCTGCAGCTGGTGAGTATGTTTTATTGAATGATCCTTATTTTCAATTTTCTGCTCATATATTTTTAATTCTCATCATCACCCTCTCACATGATTATCAGAATCATAAATCATTCTAATGCTTTTGCCTCACCCCATCCCTGTGGACAAGCCATTCAGATATTTATCTCCTTGCTGTCCCGTTGCTCTTTTTCCACCAGTCTTGCCAGTTGTAACCAACGTTTCAAGACCACTCCTTCTCATTGCATTTCCACAGATATTTACTGTCTTCATCTTACTTCTGTAATCAGATTAGGGTTTTCATCCCATGCTTTTTACTATAGAACTTCTAGAGAGGAGGCAAGAGGCAGACCAAGAAAGAATCGGATAAATGGGTTACCCGAAACCTGCAAAAGGATAGAACAGATTAATCACTTAAGCCACCTGTAAGCACTAGACAATACAGAAAACCGCAACACTGGTCTACAACCTGGTATCAGTGAGATGACAAAAGAAGACGAAAGATCGAATGATTATTTTTGCTTTCTTCTCTGTAACCGCATCAGTTTTGCCACTAGATGTTTTATTTTGGCTTATTGTCCACATTTCATATGCATATAACAACACAGATGTTTGAAAAGTGGTATTGCTGTGGTGTAAAGATATGTATCCACAGGAGACATGAATGATAGGGGTTTTGAGATAGAGACCTGGGAACAAATTGCTGTAGACTTGCATGAAGGGGGAAAATCAGGAAGAGTATGATAAGAAAAAAAAACATTGCAGATAGGTTGAAAATCTGAGTGTCTAATAAATGTAATACAAGTGATGGCAACAGTAGTTCTGAAATCCCATTCTCTATTCGTGGAAGCTTCTTAACTCTTTGAGTCCGAAGGAACGCATCATATGTTCATAGGTTCCTACCTAAAAGCCCAATGAACGCATGATGCACTGATTTCATTACTTTCTTTACTACACCCTGGGCCTGTGATGCTAAACCCCCTGGGACTCAAAGAGTTAATACTGGTTGGTTTGCTAGTCATACTCATCCGTGGGCTGTGTTTCCCATGTCCTCCCATCCCCCATAGTTCATTAGATGTGAACTTTAAAAAAAAATATTATTAACTATAAAATGATGTATGAATGAAAAATTGTATGCAAGGGGTGGACTTGAAGGGGAGAATGTTAGACGGGCCTGCGTGCCCAGTTCTTAACCTTTTTAAAATTAAGTTCGTTTGTTCATTCTTTCATTATATCACTATTGTCTAGAAAGATAGAAAGGTGTCAAATAACTATACTGACAGTAACTAGAATTTTGAAATATGTACAAACATTTGTAAGGAACCCTACCCCTGTTTGTACTGTAAGCAGGATTGACACTAAAAGTATTGAGCAAGTGATTTTTTTATTTCATTTCCAGCTTCCCAGTGTGGGATTCTTCACAAGAACCTGTCGGCAGTCATGTCTGGGAAGCCGACTGTACCACTGGTAATTATCTTCAAGTCATTCACCATGTTTCCGGATTTAAGAGGCCTATCCTTGTGTTCAGCCACTTGCTTAATCTTCTTGTTAACCCTTTTAAGGCTAGAGGGACATTACATATGCCGAGCGAATGCCAAATCAAGCCATATCATAAACCCTAGCAACATAGGAGAGGTCCAACCGCCTAAGGAGGCATGAATGGCAAGGGAAGTTACTCTGCTCCTGGGCTTTGAAACGTGAACCAAGCATGTTATGTTTATCTCAAAATATACAAAATAAATAGCCAGTTTAAAAAAAAAAAAATCATGCTAAATGCATGCAACTAGACCCTGTCACATACCGCTCCTGTCACGTGCCTGATTTAAGGATTTCTCCTTAAGAACCACAGCACTCTGAAATAATAATGTTGAGTCGTTGGCTCGTATTGGTCTAAGGGATATCCCATGGCCAATATACGCTCAACTTATTTCAGGAGTAGGGCAACTCAAGCTTTAGCACTACAAAATATATAATATTCTTAGGCACACTTGGCTGGACACCCCCACTACTATAAAAAGGTAGCCCCCAGGTTATGATAGTATACTATCATAGCCATGTTAACACAGATAACACTTATTACTCACACAAACATAAAAGCTAGACAGAATTGTGAAACAGGGACACCCAAGTCAGCGATGAAAATTTCTGCATGTAATAAGTACAATACATATACATATATTAATGAATAGATAATCAAGAGTGTTCAGTGAATGGAGTTCAGGAGTTAATGACACAACCCAGATGTTGAAGCAGCCAGATGTAGTTCCTGGACATTACATCAGTTCATCATAGGAATCACAAGGAGCTGTGGGAAATGAGCATGTCTATGAATAAGAAATCACTTATCCCAGTTCGTAGGTCAATGCTCCCCTCAGTCCATGGTGATTCGACTGTAGTTGATTCAATAGGTACCTATGCCTCTATTTGATCTGGTACAAGCTGACTGTTTCACAAGTGAGGACACAGGAACCGCATAGGAGCCCAACAAAGCTCTTGAAGATTGTGGTGCCCACTGACTGTCTCACAGGTGAGGACACAGGAACTGCATAAGAGCCCAACAAAGCTCTTGAAGACTGATTCTCTGGATTGATGACATAAGTGTCTGCAATTGTCCACCAGTCCTGAAACTCACAAACAAGCTCTTGCCATGTTGAGGTAGTGGCAACAATAGGTAGGACTTTTGGGTATGCCTGGTGCCCAGAATGGTATGGGTTGGTGGTTGTTGGCTGGACTGTGATTCGTCTGTCTGATCTCTAAGGATGTATCATCCTGTCAGGAAAGAACTCAGAATTAGTAATCAACCTTATTCACACACCAGCTCAACCCACACTCTGCTACCCTTCTCCATTCCTCAGAGTGTAACTCTCAAGAACAGGAGACAATGTCTCCTTTCATTTATCTGTCTGTAAATTAGTACACCAGATAGAAGACAAGGTATATAGTGGAGATAGATAGACACTACCACACATATATCATCCTCTCTCCACCCTCACATCTGCACTCTCAGACATACAATGTATACAGTTAGTACCTATATATATTTCACGTCTCTACAGGCTGTTCACTACACACCCCTGTTTCTGTGTCAAACACACCTTTGCCTCAGAGCGTCTAGCTCTGACGTCACAGCAGTTAACTGTTAAAAGATGACCCAGATTCCATATTTCTGCTAGGAGGCACAAAACTTTGTTTGTCTGGTCCGAGAATAATTACTTGTAGGGTTTAATATCTTTACAAATGGTGTGGGTTATGTAGAGCACAAACTATTTAGTCTGCACAGGGAAAGGTTTAATGTTCAGAGTCTGATCTCTGGACATCAAGAACGGCCCAACTCTGTGCGATCACACAGCTGAATCTTCCCTCTCTGCAGCCGTGGCCAACTTTAAAAAGACACATATTATGGTACTCGTGAACTATAATCAACTTACCCAAGCTTAGGAATTCTTCAAAGAGAGAACAGGTACTTTGAATGTGCCAATTTCATTCATAGACTGTATACACGTCTTGACACTTTGGAGATCAGGCGAAAGAATGCCGCTCAAAACTGCGCTTGGCGTCTCTAGGAAAGAAGTCCCTGTATTCATGCCCTAGGAGTAAACAGGCTTACAGGAATTTCTGAATTAAACACCAGAAATCTTCAGCCCACAGTTGCAAGTTTGAAAATGAAGATTTCTCAAAGCAACTAGAGGGTCTAGAAACGAATATTTCACCAGATAAAGGTATATATCAATATAAGGACTATATACCCCTCCGGACAGGTTTAAATTTGAAATATGACGTGCCCGCTAGGAAAGTCAAGAGTCCCGACTCGTCTATCGTGTAGGGTTGGCTGTTCACTCCACGACAGACCCTCTGTTCACTTCCAGCTATATCAGTCTCTTTCAGATATAGATCCTGTGTTCTGTAAATGATCTTACATTTGTCCAACTCTCATTGCCTCCCCAGTATGATGGCTACACCTCCTGCCCTCTAGTCACCAGCAGTAAACACTGTATCCTGGCAGAGTTTGACTACGAAGGCCAGCCCCTGGAGACCTTACCTTTCAACCAGGCAAGGGAGATGAGGTTGATGTACAACATGAAGGCCCATCTGCTGCCTGCTTTATACTGGAACGGCATGCTGAGGTTTGTATTGCTCACTCTGTTTACCGATTAGGAGCGGCTGGAAGAGCGATTACAACATCGTGTTCTCAGGCGGAAAACCTGTGTTCGACCACCAGTAAAGTGATGGAGTTTTTCTGTCAGGGGCAGAATTAAACATCCTGAACCTGTACAATCTGTGGGACAGCACTAGCCATGCAGCCCTAAATCCTCAGGCTGACGACCCCCTGTCTACACCACCCTAAAAAAAAGTGTTACATACAGACAGTAGTGACAATGAGACCGATTAAAAAATTTAAAGTCATAGCATACTGGGCATGCTTATAGATACTCATTCTTCTATAGCAAATGTTTTAGATGTAGATACTGATTATTTCAGTAGCACTGGTTGTACACAATGTTCTCTCCTATTTGTCCTTTTTGACATCTTTGTAGCGATCACTGGCTGTAAAGCCTTGGTGCTTAAACAGAGTGTCAACTGGGAACATAAAGAAGGGGAGCGTTCCATTATGAAGTAAAAATCAACCCAAACAAGAAGCAGAACTAGTTGCCTTCCTGATAAAACAGAATCACAAATGATAGTTGATGCTGCAGCCCAAGAGCCTTCATCAGCAAACCACATCACAAACAGAGATGATACTTCTTCTTCTCTAGTCATCTACTGCCTTTCAGCGTCAGGTTTTGAAGAGGCATCAGATGAGAGCCTTGGTATGGGCTAAGTAGACGCTCATATTTATGGCCTGGGGTATTTCGTCTGTCCATCGTTTGCATAGTTGACCTTTGGGTCTGTTTCCATTATATCTAAGTGACAGAGCTTTTTGCTGTGCACTGTCTGGTGGTAGTCTTGATCTGTTGTTTCTTGATTTCATTCCTGTTGTATCAATTTTGTTCCCTTTATATTTTGTTGTTTATGTCCACATTTGGTTCTAAAAACACAAAGTACTGTTTTTAATTGTGCTAGAAAATATTAAAAGTTTTACAGCTACATAAAATAACAGCTATTTTGTAAAGAACTGGTTTACTCATTCAGTACCACTCAGCTTGCTATGAGTTTGTTTCACCTGATATAATCATTTTTCTGAATGGGACAGACCTCAAGCAAGCTGATATGTTTAACTACTTGGCTACCCTGGTAACATCAGATGGAAGATATATAAAAGAAGTAGAATATGTATAAATGTAGAACAGCTCAAGCAAAGGCAGCTTTTTACAAAATTAAGAATATTTTATGCAATCTTTCTTTGTCATTGAGAAAGATAATTCCTAAAAGGTATATAAATTATATCTTGATATATAGAAGTAAGTCATAGACAATTGGTAGATTTATGAAAAGCTATTTAGAAGCTGCAGAGATGGTTATAAACAAGCAATGGGTATAACCTGGACAGATAAAAAGACTAATGGAGATGTCTTAAAAGAAATTGACTCATGAACAGAACTCATTGCCCACATCAGAAGGAGACAATCTACATTCTTTGGTCATGTGATGAGGAGAAAACTGGAGTACATCGTGACAGTAGGAAAGTTGGAAGGGAGGAGAGGCAGAGGGAGACCCAGAGAAATAATGCTAGACAGTTTAAAATCATGGCATGAAGGATCATCTGTGTCAGAGTTAATTAAAAGTACACGAGACAAAAGAATTGTGGGTAGACATGACTATGGTATTGCCACACATCATCGACTTTAAGAAAAAAGAATCAGTTTTCTGAAGTCCTTGTGACCCATCCAATTGTTACACCAACTCTCTTTGTTCTAGTTTTTAGTTTTGTTAACTCGTTTCTGTTAACTCCTTTCATCTCAAGATGTTATAATTGTAATGCAATAACTGTGTGGCTTAACGGGACCCTATTTTGGGAGGAAACTATAACAGACCCACTACCTTCTTATCAAACATATCATAAAAGGGACTTTTTCCTAATTTGTATTTCAAAGTTGGGGCACATCTGCCTGAGAGGCAAAGAACCAAAAGTCTGCTTACAAACAAGCAGATCTATAAATTCATGATTTGGAACAAGACTGAAGTTCAGAAGTGGATAAATAACCAAAATTTCCTGCAGGAGTGTACAGCCGCTCAGCGTTAAAAAGAAGAATAAGAATAAATTAATTCTTTCAGTCCCCAGTAATGTCCGGTGTGTGAATGCATCTACCTCTTGATTCCTCTCCACAGCATAATGCTCTCTCTTAACCATGTATATTGCCACCTTGAAAATTAGGCATTCATGATTTGGCATCATGATAATTTTGTCACATTGGTGTAACCTGTCAAACTTTCTGATGTTGAAAATGTTTAGACAAAATGTTTATTAGTTAAAGAAATCATCATCATCATGTAGCATGTACTTTGCAGACTATCATTCGCATCCTAGCATGCCAGAAAGCCACTCAAACACTCTCTGTGCCTTCCTCTTGCTCTCTTTCCATCAATCTTGCCAGTAAGTTCTCGAGTCCATGTCCAGAAAATATTGACTGTCTCCGTCTAATTGTTCTAATAAGTTTACTGCTTTCATCTGTCTCGATGAGGATTACTTCATTTGGTTTTCTAACCTTCCATCATTTGTGCTGTGAGTAAATGTTTTTTCAGTTATGAATGCACTGTAAACTGTTCATGTACATTGCAGGGGTAGATGGAATGGGCCATCATTTGTGAGGAAACTCCTGCATTTAGGATTGGGAAGGAAGCCAAACCTGCCCTCAAGCTGAAGACATTGTCTCAACTCATGTGTCAACAGTGTTGTGAATCTGTTATAACCTGGTACTGATTTCAGTGTGATTTGTTTTTTTTCGTTTAATTGATAATCACTGGAATGTTTAAATTTATGTGAAGATTTCGGTGATAATCAAGTGAGGGTGTGAAAGTATTTGATGATTGTATTGATAATCCAGTGAGTCAATGCAAGAATGGGATAATTGATTGATAATCAAGTAATACTTCTAGAATGCGAAGATTTAACTGGTAATCAAGTGTGACTTCTACTGTGATAAGATTTAATTGATAATCAAGTGAATGTGTACACTTATGTAAAGAATTTATTAATAATCTAGTGAGAGCACAAAGGAAAATTATATGAAAATTTTATTGCTAATCAACTGAGTACGCAAGTCTGTGAACATTTAATTGATAATCTAGTTAGTGTATTACAAACTGTCCTGTGCTACCATTTTGACTCATAAAATATTCTGAATACCAGAAAAAGCTTTCAGAAGTTTAGGCCTTCTCACACATCAAGCCCCGATTGGTCTAGGAAATTAATTGGGCTAGGGCCATATACCTATAGTGCCGTAAAGGGTCTGTTGCTGTTTGCCCTGCCATTTGGGTATATTGCAGGTGTTTTATCTGTTATATAAATAAAAAATGTCATTTTAGGCTCACTGAAATGTCGTTATAACAATTTCTACTGTTTAACCAATTGTGATACTATGTTGTTTATTGCCAGATCTCATGTAACCATTTATTCCGTTTCTTTTATTTCATCATAACATATATTTCTCATATCAATGGTTCACTCTCTGTTGGGAAAATTCTTCAGTGGGAAAGAATTGAAAGGTTCCAGGGGGGAATTCTTTAAGAGGGAGATCAAAAAGGTTTCAGAACATATTTCTTCCCTGAGGAAAATTTACAAGGTGTCAGAGAGGATTTCTCTCCTGTGGGAGATTTTAAAGTTTTGAGAGGAGAATGTTTCCTAGGTGACATGTTAAATCTTCCAGAGAGAATTTTTCCTTAAAAGAGATTTCAAAGGTTGCAGATAAAAATTTTCATTTTGAAGAAAACAACGAGCACATAACATGTATGAAATGCTGATCATATGTGGAATTGCTAGTCAGTAAACGATTAGTTGACTGGTATGCATTAATTACTTTTTTTTTTTTTTTTTTCAGGAATGCATAAAAAGATTACATAGTTGCTTAGTCTGTAATTATTGTTTTTTTGGGGGTCAAACTGTGGGAGTTAATGTGTTAGAACATTGCATAAAAAATGTTAAAACAGTGGCAAAAATATAATACAATATAATTGGATAAGAAATGTTTGTTAAAATGTAACCTAAACAGTGTTATTGAATGTCTAAAATGTATTAACTAGTGCCAGTAATGGGGAAAGCAAGATGTAAAAAATCAATGCAGCACACACAGAATGGCCGCTTAACTCTTTGAGTCCCAGGGGCTTAGCATCACAGGCCCAGGGGTAGTTAGGAGTCATAAAATCGGCACATCTTGCATTTATTGGGCTTCTAGGTAGGGAACGTATGATGCGTTCTGTGGGACTCAGAGTTCAGACTATATAGGTAGACTCTTCTGTCTTTTGAACCTTACTTTTTCATTGTTGTTGTTTTGGTATTTTCCTGACCATAACATACGACCTATTCTTCTGTATATCCTTCAGAGACTCAGGTCAACGTAAGCAGTATTATTCATCATGAACATCTTCCTGTTGTGTGGTTTGTACATCACTTAAGGCTTTTATTCTGTGTCTCCATATTCTGTTTTGTTCATTCCTTTTTTTTTTTTTCAATTGTAGATTGAAACAATTCCAGCACCTTTGTTCTTTCTCAACAACATTTGTCTTAGGGTTACTCTTGGATGTCCTTACTGCCACACTTTTGTTTGTGTTCCATTTCAGTACTTGTTTTCTGATTCTGTCTAATTGTCCTTTCTGTGTGCTGTAGATACAACCATCTTCTTAGTCTTATAACAGTGCCAGACATTACTTTACCTGTCTTGAATTCAGTCTATCTTCAACAGTATGTCACCATCTCTGGATTAGGTGTTGCGAACAGGATTCATAACGTTCGGGGTGATGGGTTTGATGCCAGCTGTGAACAATTTGTTTTGCATTGATTTTGACAGTGGTACCGGGAGCTGACCGTTCAGCAGCAATAGCAAAAAAACTGAACGTAAAATTTGCCTAGAAAAACCACAACAGCCAACAAAAATGCTGGGGTTGGTTCTGCAACGTTCTGTAAAAGATAGCAGCTGACTTTTTTCTTTTTTTAATTACTATCCACTGGAATTTTTTTTGGTGGTTCACATTTCTCAGAAATTTGTGAGAAATTAAATTACATGTGACCCTGATGGTTAGGATACATGCCAGGGGTGTCAGTCACATAAGATGTTTTGTTTCGAACATTTAATTGACAAATCACATTGATTGCTTTCAAGACATTTAGGACAGCAGATAGTTTGCCATGTTTACATAGATTTTCTTGTGAGAGACTGTTATTTGTTAACAGTTTGATCATGGTTTATCTGTTAACTGTTTGACCGTTGTTTATTTGTTGACTGTTTGTAGATAATTTTTATTTGATCACTTCTGTAAAACATATCAATAAAAGGACAGTTTTATGGCCAACCCTGTTTCATGATGGAAGTTATAATGCTGCAGTGCTAGTTCACACTACAAGCCATTTAGAGTAGAGCAGTGATTCCCAAACTGTGCAGCACAGGGAGCTGTGACCTTTTCACAGGGCCGCAGCGAAATATTGGAAGATATATGAGTTTTATTTTATTTTTTTATCTCTTACATACGAATAGTCATATTTTTACTTTGGATAGTTCGCCGTAGAAAAATTTTCATTGAAAAAAGGCACCGTGACTAAGACAAGTTTGGGAAACACTGGAGTAAAGTATAAAGTACATTGCTCACTGGAGGCAGCTTGAATTAGCTCAGAGAGGCAGAGTTTCCATGCAGACATTTTACACATTATATATCAGTATATTTGAAGAAAGCCTGTTCCCATGGCTCCATGACTGGCATAAGAGTAGCACCACAGAAATGATTGGAGCCTCACCAGATCAGAGACAACAACTGCAGTCAGACCCCATTGTAGAGATTGCAGCACAAACAAAAAAAAAAAGATATTTGAAAAATAATTTGCAGCTTTAAAATTAATTTTGTTCCAGGATTTTGAGTTTAGCATGCACATCCATAGATGCAGTTTTTGTGTGTGCAGACTATTGGTACCTTGCCCATCATTTGGGGGGAGGGGGTGGATAGTGGGTCTACCCCTTCCGCCCTTTTTTATCCTTTTCCGATGAAGTCCCAGGACCAACACAGGAAAAATTAACAATGTAATTGAAAGTTGTATATAAAAATTGTTTTGTTAAATGCGAGACATGGAAAGTGAACAGACAAGATGAATAAAGCCAACTGGCAGCACAGGTTTTTTTTTTTTTTGGGGGGGGGGGGGGGGGGGGGGGGGTGAAAGCTGCAAAAGAATATGCAAGGATGAAAACAAAAGAGGTTGCTGCAAACAGATTGAAACTGTAAACTGATTAGAGAGATGAGATTTAGATACAATATTTATTAGGCATATTATAAGAAAGAATGGAGTCAGAGATGAACTTGGAAAACCATCCCGAACAGAAATGGACAATTTACACAGATGGAGGCAAAGATAAAAATGGGGGTGTGGAGCTTTATTAACATACCCAGGCAACCACCGCCACACGAAGTGGAAACCCACTGATAAATTCTGTTCCAACTGGATGGCTTGTTGTACATGGGCAGGCTGTCGAAATGTACACGACCAGTTCTGAATGCCACCAAGTGGTTTGTTTACATGGGAGCTTTCAGTAACGAAGCCCTCAAAGAGATGAATAACCTCACTTGAGATCTAAACTTTACATGGGAAGTGCCCAAAGTGTAAGTAAAGAGAGTGGGTGCCATCCCAGTGCTTGTTTACATGAAACGAGTCGCAGTACCGAAGTAAAAAAGGGGCAGAATGACCAAGAAGGAATGCTAAACATACATGAGAAGAAAAGAGTCTCCAGGTATCAGAAGTAACAGAGTCTGAGATAACCTGGGTGGCTTGTTTACATGGGCAAGTCTTGTCCTACGTCTCAGTACAGGACATAACAAACTAACCAGCATATGCACATGGCTTCGTCTAAGTAGTTCACCTTTTTGCCCTTGTGGGCTACCTGGGTGCTTGTTTACATGTCCTGGGATGTCCCTTGTTAGCCCATTAAGAAAAGAATACTGGCCCAGTGAGTCACCACTGTACACAAAGTTGTATGGGACTAAAAATGAACTCATTAAAACAGTCAAGTTTATCACAAGAACCTGTCTGTCGGTGTAAATCAGAAAGCGAACACAAGAAGAAGAAGAAGAAGTAAAACTAATCTCCTCATACTAACAAATGTGTAGATAGGAGTCACCAAAATTGATTTGATTTGAAGAAGTTGCTAAGTTCAGCGCAAACTATGAACTATGAATCCCATCTCCCAATGTGGGACGCAGTTTTTGGTTATTTGAAAGTCTCACCCTGGCTGTAGTCTGGGGCCCTACGATAACCAAATGGTTGAATGGGGTTTCTGACACTTCTGCCCAGGAAATTCTGATCTAAGTGGTTGCACTTTGTGTCACCATGTGTTGATCGCTCCTTGTACGGTCCTGGTAAGGTTGAACGATACACACAACACAAACCAGGATTAGAAAAAAACACTGTCCATTTTAGAGTGGGTTTAACCTAACCATTATTTGGTCTAGAGGGGATGAAACCTGATAATTTTCTGTGCAAGAATGGTCTCAACCAGCGCTATTCAACTCAGTTTACTGAGGGGCCAACATTTGGAAAATGAGGATCCTTACGGGCCAGAGGGCTAAACCTTAGCGTAGAAAAATCATTTTATAAAATACAACTAGCATTGATCCGCGGGCCCCTTGCTAGGCCTCTGCGGGCCAGATTTGGCCCGTGGGCTGCCAGTTGAATAGCCCTGGTCTAAACCTTAACACTGTCCTAGATAGGGCGGATTCTACACACTTTCTTATGTAGATTGGGTTAAACCTTAACAGCATCTGGCCTAGAGTGGTTTAAACTGTTAAAAATAACCTTAGCACCATCTAGCATAGTCATTTAAAATTGGATTGAACTTTAAAACTCTTGTACAAAGTGAGTGCAGCATGAACACTGCCTAGCCTAGAGTGAATTACACTGGAGGTTAAACCTAACTGTTGTCTCTCAAAGAGGAGATTCAACTTTGTTAAACCTGAACATGGTCTGGCATAGAGTAGGTTAAACCTAAACACTCAGTGGTATAGAAGGAGCTAGCTTTGACTAGAATTACAAAGATAATTTGAAACCCTATTTTTACATGTTGATTTCAGCATGAAAGACAACCTATTGTATTTGGCTTTATGCATGAAGAGTCAATTTAGTGTAGCTGTGTTTTTCATCCCTATAACATCCATTTTGGAAGATTTCACAGAGTCGGTGTGTACATAGAGAGAGATTTTCATATATTTTCTTGAAATATTTGACTTTTGGTTGTGTTGTATTTTTTACATCGAGTGATTCATTATAATAATTATGAATACATTATTGTTAATTAAAATATATATTGCTCGTTTGTAATGTTTGGTGAGTTTGTCTATATTTACTTGATTTTGATTGTGTTTTGTAAGTCTGTCTAAATTTGTGTGTGTGTGATGTTTTTTGGGGTGTCTGTGTATATTTTTGTGTGTGTGATGTTTTTGGGGGTGTCTGTCTTCAGATATTTGTCACTTTTGTGTCTGTATTTATATATTTGCTTGTTATTCTGTCTCGTATTGGGAATAAGACATTCATAAACATTAGTTTGTAAAATGAGGAAAGTTTTGTTTTGTACAATAATCCGTGTTTATTAGGTCTGCATGGGGGTTCATAGCAGAAGCAGATTGGGTGTCACTCAGTGCAACAAAGCCTAGAATATGATATCACAATGTCTAGTTTGAGAATGGAGGTGGAGGCAGTCTCCTGCTGCCTTCTGCTGGCTTTAGAATCAGCTGTACACGCATATTGTAATTGTAACTGACTCAGAGCATGTTGAGAAAGGTGGAGACTTGCATGCTCCGTGCAGAGGGGCAAGCAAGCAGGTAGTTAGTGTCCTTTGGGTATTTTCTCCATATTTACTGGTGTGGGGAAATGAGCAGGCAGATAGCCTAACTGGTTCTGCACCACTTGATGATGAACTGATGTATGACAAGCTAGATATTGTAAACCAATCGTAAGCTTGCCACTCGGTCATTCAGGTATGCAGACTGTTTTAATTATGCTACCGCAACGACTTCTTATCTCACAGTACTTTTTGCAAATCACCAATTCGTCTTGTCCCTGTCTCGAATAACATCCGGTAATACGTGCAGCAGCTGAAACCAACCCCTGAGCTTCATGAACTCGGGTGGGCCCACTCTCTGAAAATGTCTAGGAGCTCGTGGGCCGAAACATTTGTCGACGAGAGGTTACTTCTACTGACCATTGGTAGACCCCTGCTGTACATGCTCACCTGTGGAGTTTCTTCTTATTATTGTGAGGGCCTATGGAAGCAAGTAAACAGTGTGGAGGCACAGATAGATCAGTAAGGTCTGAGGAGAATGGTGCTGCAGTGGGTTACCAGGGGATCTGGCCCAGGCTCAAGGGAAAGGTGAGATGGATACACAGACAGACAATTACTGGTTCTACCTGAATCGGAACTCTTTGCTTGTTGCTGAAGATTGGGACGGAGTGCTTACGGGAGTGTCCTGAGTGCTGTGATGTTGATTCTAATTAATTCAACATGAAAGGACTAACACCTGTAGAAAATTACAGTGAGCAAAGATTGTGACAGACAGGAATTGCTGAGAAGCAAACAAACACAATGTCAGCAAGTCCTTGGCAGAATGTTGCTCTCTTCACGGCACGCCTGAACAGTATCCCTTCCCCTAGCCAGCTCCCTGGCCCCATGTGCTCTCAGTGCCAATGCATCTTCAATGTCCTGTATCCATCTTTGCAGTGGTGTACCCCTGCCTTGCCTTTCACAGACTGCACCCTACATGACTTGTCTTTTTCCAAGCCGCCATGACGCTTGATGTGGTCCAAATACTTCAGCTTTCAGACAGGATGCTGTTTATGAGCCAGTTCTCGTCAATGTTCAACTTGTTTAGAATGTCAGTGTTTCCTCTCCTTGATCCATGGTATTCTAAGAATGTGTCTATAACATTTCAATTCATAAGCTCCAGTATTCTTCCTCATTGACTCGGTGGTAGTCCAGGACACAATGATGAAACCAAAATGAAACTTGGAAAGAAAACATATCGACTTTTATTATAACTAGAGCTTTCAAAGAACAGGTGGAACGAGATCTTCATTTCCTACATTTGTTCTCCAAAATGAATGAATTAATGAGTACACTAATTTCTTATTGACTGATTGAATGCCTAATGGGATGATTGATGAGATGATTAATTGGATGGTTGGTTTGATACTTAACGTATGACGTGCTTGTTTGGTGGGCAGTGGTTCTGTTCTTTACCACCAACATGGGTCCCATGAAACCACAATGATTACAAGAAATCCACATCTAATACAAAACTCATGTAAACTCTCTCTCTCTCTTTGTCTTTCTCTCTCTGCCTCGGTCTGTCTGTCTCTATCTCTCTTTGTGTATGCATGAGTGTGGATATGTTTCTATATGTAAAAGTATGCTTATGTGTGTATCTGTGTATGAGAGTGCATGTGTGGGTATGTATGAGACTATGTTTCCACATGAATGAGTAGGCTTGTAGTATGCATGTATGTATATATAGATGTATGTGTATGGATATATGTGTGTGTATGTATGTTTGTGAGTGAATGCATGAGTGGATATATGTGAGCCTGTGTGCGCCTGCATTTTACCAACCTTGCTTTTGTGTTTTTCCTTGCTATTCATATCATGCATTTTGTTATATGAACATGCTTTATTTATACAATACAGTTGCTGTGTGAACATGAACGATAGGTGTTTGGAAAGGCTGAATGTTCTTCTTTGCGTTCAGTTTTGCATGCTCAAATGAGACCATCAGGTGGGTTGCCTCTATGAACTCCCATGTCACCAGGAATTTCTTCATGGTTCCCCCATAGCTTGCTCTGCACACTTTGCTCTTAAGGAGGGACGTGTCTGGACAATCAATGGTTTCAAGACAAAGTTGATGGTGCTAAACTAGAAACATCCGAAGAAGAACCAAGCATAAAATCATCAGAAAGGCACTGAGATGGGAGTCAATGGGCAAAGGAAACCAGGATGTACAAGAGACGCTGTGAAACTAACATAGATGAGTGAGGTCAAAGATGCTGGAATGGATTGCATCCATGATATTGGAAGTATAGAATGGAAGGTAGTTAAAGACTGCTAGTCCTATGTTACATATAATGGCGCAGTGGAATGATGATGACTAAGGAGATTTTCCAGTTTGGTATCGTTATTAGTGTGGTTTGGTACGACAGAAACACTGATTATGGAGCTTTGGGAGAAATGTAAGCCAAATTCTAGTGAATTTAGAGGCGAGGCAAAGATTCAAAGATGTAGTAGTAGTCTGAATATCACGACAGAACCTCTGGGGGCACAAATGAACGGCATTTCTTAGGAAACACATAGCTCTGAGTGCCACACCAAACACTCGGTAGCTTAAGCAGTGAGACCATGGACTTAAGACCATGTGTAGAAATGGCACTAGTAAATCATTGCCAGTTAGTAAAGGTAAGTTTAATTCTAAATGGACCGGCTGTCTTTCCGCTGTATTAGACCGGAAATCGACAAGAAGTTGAGATTTCTTAATGTGACATAGTTTAGGATCTGTGTTTTCTAGGGGATACAAGGTAGAAGGAAGAGGATGAAGAAGAAGAAGCAGCAGCAGGAGGATGGGTAACAAAAAGAAGCCTAGGAATATAAATAATCACACATCTGTAGGAATTGAAACAATGTCTGCTGTAACACATACTGGACCAGAATGCGGCCGGTAAAAATCTGAGATGACTTGAGTAAGGTTGTTTCAGAGTCTTTGCTTTTTACTGTTATAAGTACAGAAGAAAAGGAAACAAAAACAACAAAAGAAGAAGAGACAGAGAAAGGATTGTAAATGTTCACACATCTGTAGGATTAAAACAATGTCTGTAATCCATCTGGCTTTTCAAGTTGTTCGTTTTCGAAACGGGTAACTTATGAGTTTGCACAAACGAGCAAAGCTCACATAAGTGATTAATATTTGGGGTAGCGACGTATAGGTCCTTATATTCCAGGTACTTGCTGTATGTCTGTAGATCAGAGGCCAAATGTTTTAAATGAAGAGCCAAATGTTTCGCCGTCCTAAAGTCAGCAGTGTTGATGAAGGTAAACTCGGGGAAGTATTTGTGGTAATCAGCGCCACCTCTCACAACAGGAATCTACATGGACGGTTTGTTCAAATAACTTGAAGAACTTCTCGGTGACGTAATCTTTGCAGTGAGAGTTCTCGAAGGAGAGGTAGAATTTATATTCGGTGGCCCAGCTGTCGCAGTTTATTAATGACCTGTTGCAGGGATGTCCGCAAGCTCCACGGATATCTACGTCAATATACTTCTGAGGAATATATAGTAAAATGTATGTTAAAATCTAATATATCGCACTTTGCACATTTTGTAAACGTATAATTTTAACACATTATTTGAACGATTAGACTACAAAGTTGGGTGAGTTCGAACGAACGAACTTAATTTTCAGTTCAGTTTAGTTAGAACTGACATCACAGCACTCAGGACTTTCCCATAAGTGTTCCATCCTCGTCTTCAGCAGCCAGGGAAGAAATCTAATTCCGACTTTGTCATCAGCAGTTTAATTATACGCCCATCTTGCCTTTTTTGTAGAATGTCGGCCAGATCCCTTGGTCACTCCAAGACTGAAGAACTTAATGACAGCTGATAAGTTTTTAGAGCAAGGACAGAGGAGGGGTAATGCAGAGTGATAACCGACCGTATGGATGGTGAAAGACACAAGTACTGATCTGATCCTTGGTTCTAGTAATCTACATACTTTTATCAGCATTGCACATGATGATGATGATGGTACCAGGAAGGAGAAGCAGGGGCCGACCGACACGAAGATGGGCACAGGATATAAGTGACTCCTTGAGTGTGAAAGTGCATGAGGCGGGAGAACTGGTGAGAGACTGAGTTTCTTTTAGGCAGACTGTGATAAGAGCGACATTCTGCAAAGGACCTGCTACATGATGATGACATGATGATGATAATTGTAATTTGAACAGGGCCAGCAAATGGGGAAAAAAGGGAAAAGGGGGAGGGGGGTAGCGCAGTGGTCAGACGTTCACCTGACAATCCAAAGATCTAGAGTTCGCATCTGCGTCAAGGCGGATTAGGGGTTTTTCCAACATTAAATGTGGCTGCCATGTTGACCTTGCCACGGCTTTCTCTATTTATTATTAGAGAAGGCGTTGACCTATCCTGGTCTGGGTTCTATATATTGACACGGAAAGTTAATACTGCCGGCGTGATGTTGACCCCATGACCCCATAAGTGTCGACTGGTGTACAAAACTGGGTGCAGCTTCTATATTCCCGATGCATCAAAGGCGTGAACAGATCCTTTACTTACAGGGGCAGCATTTGGCATTCAAGATTGTGACTTCAGGTCCAGCATGGCAAATAGACAGGCTTACTGATTTAGTGGCGGCAGTCTATTTGCTTCTGGCTGCTGTCCGCTTTTCCTCTCATGATTGAACGTAGAGCGTTTAGTTCTGTCTTCCAGCTACTCAGCTGAATGCTTGGCGCCATTCTCTGAGCTACGATTTTAATCAATTGTTAATGCTTTTCGACCGCTAATGGGAGACGCTGTGGTATAGTAGCTAGTCGCTGACCTGCTGATCGGAAGGTCATAGCTTCGAGTCCGACTGAAGCAGGACTTTTTTTTTTTTTTCAAAAGTGACCTTAACTGCGAGTTCGACTAGCCTTAAACGGGATGCCTTGTGCGATTAATTTGCATGTGCATCTACTGATTTAATACAACTGTTGTTTATACAGACAACGCAACTGCATTTCAGTTCAAGTGATCGACTGATGTGTTAGCTTCTTTGATGATGGTCAAATGCAGTAAATACACGCGTATGCTATTGATTGTGCCGTGACAGCAGTTGGTATCAGTGATAAAGAGACAGTGATGGCTGACTGACGGACTGACTTTCTACCCCACCAGGACATCACACAAGCGATAAACATCGATGACACAAATGTGCCACCATGTGGGTGAGGATCATCGTGGAGAGGTCCCAGAAACCGCATTCAGCCTTTAGGCCATATTTATGGCCAGGCTATATTGCGGCCCCTGGCAAGGGCCAGAGTAGAGCTTCTAATAACGAAAAATGTCATCCTAAAAAGGACGGAAACTGATACAGTAATTACAGTGATGGCGATTACGTGTGGCTTTTGTTGGCACAGAAGCCAAGCTTTTATAGGCTGGGGGTGAGAAGGGAGTGCCCCGTTGATTATGAAGTTGGAATTGCGATTGCCTAATGACCAGATTGTGGGCTGGCTTACTCTCTCTCTCTCTCTCTCTCTCTCTCTCTCTCTCTCTCTCTCTCTCTCTCTCTCTCTCTCTCCATTTCTCTCTCTCTCTTAACAGATAGCCATCTTATAAACGAGATGTAAACTTTTAATAGTGAGAATTGTCTTGTATTATTATTTAAGCCAAAAGGGGCTAATATGATAACGAAGTTTACGCATTTACCTGCATTTCCTTGACGTACTCCCATCTCTTGTTTGGTGTCGAACATTTACTGACGATCCACATCGCCGTCTTGGTCTTGTTCTGTGCGATCTTATCTGCAGCGACACGTCAGATTTGTCAGTTTAATAAACAAATAATACTTACATTGACCAAGACTAGAAATATCTACTTGACACTCTCAAAGTTATGACTATTATCATCATTTCTGTTGTCAATGTTTTTTGTTTTTTTATTTGTATTATGTGAAGGGTTAAATAGTATTTGTTCGGAACAAGTTATTGAATTTAATTTCAAGGAAGTATCTTCTCGGAGAACCTGAAAATAGATCGCAAAATAGAAACAAGATTGCAACGAGCCAGTGCACTTATATACCATGCTAGCCTAGGTGATAAGGGTATTGATTGTTAGGCGTAGGGGATGTGTGTAGGTGTTTGGGGTATTTATTTAGCTTTAAATAATGCGGACACAAACCATACCTTGGTCAATATATAACCTGGCAAATTCCGATGTTTCTTATCCATTGCACTACTACGGAGTTTAAAATATAATCAACACAGCGACGTGGAAGGCTGCTGCACACAACCATCCTGAATGGCGTACGTCCCTCAGACATGGTGCATCGGCCTGCACGCAGCGGAGGTTGCACAGGCAGAGAAACGGAGGCAGACTAGAAAGAACTGTACTGCTAATCCCACACTTACTGCGGCTTCCATCTGTTGTCCGCACTGCTCAAGAACTTTCCTGGCTCATATTGGACTAATCAGCCACCTTCGTACTCATAATCATTGATCATTACTACTTTGGATGAAAGAGGTATTTATCACTCGTGACGGACGAACAACATTTAACATACAATGAAGCATCATAATTAATCATTGTCACCGAAATATAAAAATTGCATTGTCAACCATGATAGTACATCTCGCCATTAGAAATACAAGATCAACGACGTGATTTGCACAACATTAGGTTACTACTTATCACGTGATATTTTTGTTTACAGAAAACAGGAGACTTCGATTTAACTAATGCTGCCTCGGCCAATCTCAGCTAAGGCGTATTGTTATAGAGTTAGGATGACCACAGTTAGTTGCGTATCCTTTACAGGACGTTGCAGAACCAACCCCAGCAGCCCCTGGCTGCTGTGTGGTTTCTCTAGGCAAATTACGTCCAGTAGTTTGCCATTGCTTTTTGGAAGGTCCGCTTTCTTGATACTACTGTCGAAACTAACGCAAGGCGCATGGCTCGTAGCTGGGATCGAACCCGGCACCCCGGCATTCTAACATAAGACTGCAGTAAAATATTCCATGTAGAACACAATTGAAAACCTTTGAAAGATTTGAACTCCATCCCTCAGTGAACGCAGAGGCCGTGTCCTAATAAGAGCCACCGTGCGCAGATATTTCGAAATGGAGACATGCGCTTTGTTTGCGAGCCATAAAATATGCGATTGTTAATTGCATTTGCCAATAAACACAACTCTGGTACTCCGGCGTTAGCAGCCGAAGAGATGGCACGAACAGTTAGAGACACATGAAAACAAGTTGGAAATATGTTACAGATGTCGTCTGACACCGATTTTCTTGACTAATATCGTGTAACACTTGAAGTAAGTGACATAAATAGGATCACACTTCCAGTCATTAACGTGAGTTCAAGGTAACAGAAAAATGTAAACATTCTAGAACTTTCCAGGCAATTAACCAATACAATTGCGGGAATTAGAACACGTGACATCCCGAGAGTAGATGCACAAACACTAAAATTCAGTCACGAAAGTGACGCAAATAACCCAGACCACAAATATAGGCGGAGACTGCTAGTAGCCTAGGCTAGCTAGCAGCAGTCTGAACGTGGTCGAGCTTTTCTTTCTTTTTTTTTTTCTCAAAATGACTACGAAATACGCCTGGCCAAATCAAAGGGAAACAACACAAACTGGAAACACTAAGTAAGACGAGGGAAGACATGTACAAGTAACCACAGGGTGGAGGACGAGCGGTCTGATTCGAATGGAAGCATCAATCCCAGAAATGGCACAAACACTAAAATTCAGTCACGAAAGTGACGCAAATAACCCAGACCACAAATATAGGCGGAGACTGCTAGTATCCTCGGCTAGCTAGCAGCAGTCAGAACGTGGTCGAGCTTTTCTTTTTTTTTTTTTTCTCAAAAGGACTTGGACTTGGACACCCTTGGAATACAGCTCAGTCCGATCAGAAATCACTCTAAGACTGTGGCACAGAAGTATGAAGGAAGAGGCTAGTAGTTTGCAATAGGATTCTAACAGGAGACGCCCCACGAATAGAAGAGCTGAAGGGAGGATGATCAACCTCCATTGAAGCATGCTACGCCATGCCTGAAGTAGGGCCTTACGAGATGAGACGGACGGACAATTTTATAATTATTAATTCTGCTTCGTGCTTAAGCACGATTGTGTGTATGAGCATTGATTGTATGAGAAGGATGTTAGCTTGTGTATTTCGTGGATTATTCATTCATATGGACTGAAGTGGACGTTATTCATTATTGGAGTATCATTAGCAGGGTACATGAGGAAACAGTGGCTCCATCTGATACAGCATGCAGAGTTCGCAAAATCACCTGCATTTCTGTCCGAGGTTAAGCTGGTGTGAAAGGCAAGGAGAGAGCAGACGCGGCTGGCAGTGCGACTGTCAAGAATAAGCACTCTATGTACAGGAGAGACATCGTCAATGTTATACTAAAGACTAACACTGTAAGACTTTCAGTTTCGTGGAAAATGATTTTTCACAGGGTAGACTTCAAACAACTGTAGCCGCGAGACAGGAAAACAATCCGGGATCCACCCTTCGTTTCATCAGCAAGAATAGAAGGGGAGTTGATAGCCTTAAAACACATGGAACATTTATATGCATACACCCCCCCCCCCCCCCCCCCACCCCCTCCCCCAAAATGAAGCTTTTTTAAGACTGCAAATTCTCTTAACTCTTCTGAGTCTTCTTGGTTGGTTTCATCATATTCTGGTTTAGTCATCTGTGCCTGATGCTTCATTGTTGCGTTGTCAGTGGAGACGCCTTTGTCAGCCCTGTTGGTACTTGGCTTCTTAGTAGCATTCCTTTCCTTCTCCAGTAGGGCTCGTTCTAACATGGCCTGTGCTGCTGTTACGGCTTCTGCAGTGGCTTTCACTAGCTGGGCAACTTCGCGGCATGCGGCTTCTCGTGCAGTTGTTAGCTCGGCCAGCTCCTTCCTTCTCTCCTCTTTTTCTGACTGGCGGCGTAGTTCCTCTTCTGCCTGGGTTGCTCTGAGACTGGTTAGTAGCTCTCTGGTCTTTAGTAAGTTTTCTGCGTCTTCTGACTGTCTGATTGTTTGCTGGGTAGTTTGTGCCAGCCTGTCTGCCTTTAGGTCCTTGATCTCCCGACTGTAGTGGGGAGAGCATTGGATATAGCTTCGGAGATAGGAAATTCTAAGCCTAATTGTTAGGCTACTTCTGCTACGGCTTTTTGTGTGGCTGCAAAATCTTTTTAAGAACGTCATTTCTTAAAGTAATGTTTTGAGTTTACCAAATGTCTATTCTATACCATGGATACCATGCATCAGTACGCCAACACTGCAGCAAATCACGTGGATATACTGTCCAGGTTATGTAGGAGTGCGAGGGAATGAATAAGCAGATTTTATGGCTACAAAAAACGAAAGCGATGGGACAAAGGAGATATTTTGAAGACCATATATGAACGACTTTTGGCAGAAGACACGAGATTAGATGAAATTACATGTGCAAGAATGTGTGAACGAAGAATTAAGTGTGGATCCGACAAAGAGGGACGGATGAGAGAAAGAGATTGGCGTTGTATAATCAGTGTGCTACGGGAGCAGTTAGCATCTACACCTTACGTCATTTGCTGCGGGAGACAGAGCATCAATGGGTATGTCCGTTGTGCTATGATGTCGATTCTTAAATCAGTAATCAGTAATCTTCTATCATCTTTTTTTTTTTCCAAACACAAGAATCTTTTCAATTTTTTAATCATTAGCTTCTATAGTGGGGCGGAAATTTTATCAACTTGTTCAGATAAACAGATACGTTAGTGTTTTCTCTTTTTCTTTGTCTTGGCACTTTGAAGTAATTTTTCTGCTAAATAAAAACAATCAATATTGTTTTGTCTTTCTCTAACATGGTGATATTAACACAAGTCCCCCCCCCCCCCCCCCCCCCGCAAATCATCATGTAGCAGGTCCTTTGCAGAACGTCGCTCTCATCACAATCTGCGTGAAAGAAACCCGGTCTCTCGCCAGCTCTTCCGCCTCATGTACTTTCATACTCAAGGAGTCCCTTATATCCTGTCGTTCGGCCCCTGCCACACCTTCCTGGTACCATGCCTTCTGCTATAATTTTTTTTTTCCAATCCGTCGTGGCGCTTGATATGACCAAAATATTTCAGCTTTCGAGACAGGATGTTGTTCTGCAAGCCAATCTTCCTCGACGTTCAGATCTTTCAAGATGTCAGTATTTTTCCTTTTCTTTGTCCAAGATATTCCGAGAATCTTTCTATAGCATATCAGCTTTAAAGCCACTCTTTCTTAAGGACTGGGAGATAGTCCACGACTCACATCCGTATGTAGCTACAGGGAAGATACATGCTCTCAAAATTATAACGTTGATCTCCTTGCTGGTGTTTAACCATAGACTTTTAAGGCTGTTCAATCTTTGCATTGCTTTGGCCATCCTCTTTTTACTTTTTATCAAACAGTCTCTATTGCTATTTATTATAGAGCCTAAATATTCAAAGTTTGTGACATTTTCAATTTCTTCATCATTTATTGTAATTTTTTGGTGACAGCCAGTTTTATCTGCACAAATTATTTTCATTCTCTTCGAATTCAAGAACCCCCCCCCCCCCCCCCCCCCCCCCCCCCCCCCTTTTTCCCCCGCATAAGATCATCAAAAAGTATTAGATTTGTATATACGATCTATCTTTTATTTATTTATCTTTTGGATCGGGAACATCTTTTGCACTTTCACAAAAATGACACTGTTTATATTCATATGAAACATTTGATGCAACATCATCTATTATTACATATAGAGATATACCTTTATTCTGTATTTTTGTTATGATTTTGATAATATTTAATAATGCTTCTTGAGACAACTTTTTTTTCCTAATTCCTTCTGTGGTATCTTATATATATACAGGTTGGCAGAGCGCTTATTGAAACACATATAGCCTATTAAAATATAACCACCCTTTTAAAAGCATGTTTAAAAGTAATCTCATGTTTACCACAGCCATTATCACCAATAGTAAGACCTCTGAAGTTATCTTAGTAAAAAAGGATAGTTATTTGTTTCTGTAAAATTTTCAACCAAGTCAAGATTTTCTAGAATTATTTTGAAAGCAAGGGAAATGAATAGTCTCTTACAAAATAAAAGAATGAAACTAGCTGAATTTAATACGTTTTCAGAAAAAAAAGAAGAAGAATTGAGACAACATAGTTATTCTTTTCAGAGAAAATATAATAAGGTCAGATACTGATTCGTTCAAGCATAACGTAACCAGTTTTTCAACAGCCAGAAAAAAAAATAGAAACATGTCCCGAACTGGAATATTTTAGGGCCGGTTTGGAATGTTCGGGTTTTTTTTTTTTTCAAATATTATGTATCTACTGGTTTTCTATTTTTTAAAGCGGTTTTTAAATAGAATTTTAGATTATTAAATTTTTATTTATTTTTACTTGTTTTTGATTTTTTGGAAAAATAAATTTTTATATTTGGGTGGTGGGGGAAGGTGGGGGGGTGGTTGGGTGGGTGGTTGGGAGGGGGGGGGTGTGGGGGGAAGGGGGGGGGGGGGGGGGGGGGGGTGGTAAAAATTTTAGATTATAATTTTTTTTATTGTTATTTTTTAAATGCAGTGTTTTTTTTTTTTAGATTTTAACATTTTAGTTTTTTTTTTAAAAAAGAATTTTAGTTCTTTAGATTTCAAATAACAGAAAATAATGTGTGTGTGTGTATATATATATATATATATATATATATATATATATATATATTGTGAGGCATCAGAGGAAACATTTTTTTTAAAACGCTAATAAAAAAAGGAAACATTTTTCATTTTAAAAACGATAATATAGGATATTTTTTTTTACTTGATTATTTTTTTAAACTTGAAAACGCTAAGATTTAAATGATTATTTTAAAAAACGTATGTATTGTCATTGTAATGTTGTGAATTCCCGGGGAACCCCAGAGAGTTCCCGATGGGGAGGAAAAGGTCGGAGGACCCGTGAGAGAAGACAAAAACGGGATAAGTGGGTCTCGTGTTTCTCATGGTGAACGAAGTGAGGGACACAAAAAAAGCATGACATGTGAACGGAAGACGTGAACCGAGAGACAGGAGTAAGACAGTTGAAGTTCGACCCTGACTGAGAGAGGACGCATGAGTGGACGCCTGACTACTATACTGGGTGGCAAAATGATACCACCCCCTCCCCACGGCCCCGTTTCGTCATCCAAGGCCCCCAGCCCCCTCTTCTTTGCATCATTTCAGCGCTTGTTACATGTATAACGGAAGACGTGGGGGCCGGGGGCCCCATCGCAAAACGAGGTTCACACATCGCAAAACGCGGTTCACACATCGCAAACGAGGGGGCCGGGCCTTGGATGACGAAACAGGGCCCTGGGAGGGGGGTGGGTAGTCTCATTTTGCCACCCGTATGGGGGCGCCCCATATATAGTAGTAGGCCCCATACATGCAACCGCTGTCTGAGGAAGACTACAAGGCCTTTAGGCGATTCATCTTTATCGACGCACTCCCAAAGGTGCCCCACTATCTCCCGGTACAAGCCGGTTATGAATTCTCTAAAGACCGGGAAAGTTTCGTCCGCAAGGTTACAGCCGAGGCAGAAGGACGGTCGTATAAGCTTTGGGAAGCCAAGGGAGATCATCTAATATACAAAGGTCCAGAAGGCCGTACTCTCGAGTATCATATCAACACAACGGTCGAGGAGGCGCTAAAAGACCCTAAGCTTGCTCAGGATATTCGTATGGCAAATTGGTTACACGTAGAAGGCTTTTGGCCTACGGAATTCGGGCTTAATACCTCTCGCGACATGCCTAATCTATTTAGAAACTTGGCTGATCTCAGAGAGAAAACCTCCGGCCTATGTGGGGCTCGCTAAAATGTACTCTGCTATGCCATTTCTAAACGTAACATAAATTACAAAACAAACCACTTGTGCTCGCAAATGTTATCTGGTAATTAACATCCGCGTTAAGAGCTGCTCACTTATCCTGGTACATCCTGGTACAATATACGCATGTGAGCGGGGTTTCGAGTGGGTTTTTTCTGTCACGTGAGGTTACTTGCAGGGGAAGTCACGTGGGCTGGAGTGTTGACGTCACAGAGTCTATATAAGCCCCATCTGTTGGCAGCCATTCCTCTTTCGCCTCGACTCGTGGATGTGTAAACCATACAGGACATAGCTCTCGTTTGTGAAAGATAATATTAAATTTGGCCCAAGATGGGTTCGCGGATTAGTTTTCTAAATACAAACAACTGCAAAATCTCAGCATTGACCTGTCAACATCAGTACGAATTGCGACCAGCGTGGAAATAGCAAATGACCGTTTAGATAATCAGGAGAGACAATTTTGGATTTTCTTCTACTATGTATGTGTGTTATGCAAACCAGGTCAAGTTAGGCTGTATGAAACCCTAAGCAGCGCCAACAGAGACAATGCACATGCTATGCTAACCAGGTCAAGTTAGGCTGTATGAAACCCTAAGCGGCACCAACAATGACAATGCACATGCTATGCTAACCAGGTCAAGTTAGGCTGTATGAAACCCTAAGCTGCGCCAACAGAGACAATTTTCAAGCACATGCTATGCTAACCAGGTCAAGTTAGGCTGTATGAAACCCTAAGCTGCGCCAACAGAGACAATTTTCAAGCACATGCTATGCTAACCAGGTCAAGTTAGGCTGTATGAAACCCTAAGCTGGTTTTATATTTTTTTTTGCTATAGCGCACTTCTTATGCTGTTGTCCCCCATATTACAGTTTGCTCTCAAATAGGAATAAACCGCGCTAATATGTTCTTCCTATGTTGTGTGTGTGTCTGTTAGTTGTTTATTTGTTCTATGATGTTCAGGTGTTAACCTGTTTCTTGTGATATATAGTGAGGGTTTTATGGCCATTGTGGGGCAGTCGGTATAGTATACTGGTTTACGGGATACGGCTGTGGGGCACTAATATAAGGAGGTGGGGAGTCTTGAGGTGCAGCAATGGTACAACATAAGCAACTTATTTTTGCGGCACATTTAAAGTAGCCATGAGCTTGGCAAACTCGGCGCGGGCCTCTTCTCGACCGCGCTCTTTCCACTCGTTCTGTTTTTTCAAAACGGTATCATCCGCAGCGCGGGCCTTAACCCGAACCTCTTCCTTCATTTCGCGGTACCGATCCACCTCGTCTGAAATAAGGCGAAATTCGTCGTCAGAGATGTTGCCATCGATCAAAGCCTTTGAAACGAGTTGATGAGTCGAATTCATTTTCGTTCTAGCAATCTGTATAATTGCGGCATGCTTCTCGGCCTTAGCTGCGCACTTACGGCTCAGCCTCCCACAGACCATGTCTATACCAAAAGCGCCCATACCGAGCCCGGCCAATACAAAGCCTGGGATTGCTCCGATACCCGTCGCAAGTAGAGAGACCCCGGCAGCCTCCAACCCTAGCCCTGTAAGACCCACCCCATTGCTCACCCCATAGATGATATTACCGGCGCGCTTATATTTTTTACAAAGCTTCTGCCTGTCTTCAATTTCTTTTGCCAGGAAAGCATCCAACTCACTGATCCTTGTCAGCCGAAACTGTTGATCATTTACTACGGCTCCGCCGGGAACGCTTGGGTACAACTTATTCATGTCGGGACGACAATTTTTATTTTATGATTCATTTCTTCAACTTAGAGATTAATTGGTCAATGCGGTATTCATTGACCGGGGCAGTCGAGAAAAGCAGTCGAACGAAGGCATACGTCGGATGAAATATTATTTCATCCACCCCAACCTCTGCTCCCAGAGAGACAACAACATCCTGCTCAGACGACCGTGCCGTCCACTTCCCGTCTGTTCCTTCGGAACGGTTAATAACCAGCGCAATATGCTTGCCGTGTGTTGATGCATCCCATTTGATGGAGACACCGGGAAGGACAGGGAGCGGGTCTGCTTGAGCAGCCGGGCCTAGAAATAGCTCGAGATAAATCGTCGACCCCCCTGGAGGTTTTACGAGATGTCGTAGGTCTGTGTCCAGCTCGCACCACGCTTTCATGCAGTACTTAGTCTTAGCTTTAATCTCGGTCGCAAAAACACCATAGAAGAGAGGTCTGCTAGCACTCAGCTTTAGAAAAGATTGCGTAGTGATAATGGGGCCTTGGTTGCCTTTAACGACTATTTTACATGCTTGGTATGAAACCAAACATTTACCTAAGTTTTCAATTCGTATGAGCATATTGGGATGTTCGGTGTAGACAACCCCACGCCGAAGTTCGAGCTGGACATCCCAGTCGTCATCGTCATGATGGTCAATTGCGGCTCGAGAATAATAGCCCTTCGGGTCTAGACGAAGGCCGTAGATCTTGTGGACGTCTCCAGGCTCTCTCCAGCCCAAAGTGTCACCCAAATCAGCAAGAGTTAGTGTAGAACACAAACGGGGCGCATGACGCCCAGGTCCTTCAGGATCGGCCATTAGGTATACGTCGAATCTGGAGAACCAGACTTAAATATGCCAGCTTCAAAGCACTGCCATCCTCAGTACGAACTGAGACTTCAATTTGTGAGTGGGTCCCGGTCTCCATCCGTTTGAAGTAAGGTGTCGTAAAGGTGACCTGTCGACCCCCATTGCATTCTTCCTGTCCTATAGGGATTGCCCGCAGTAGCGTCGAGGGGAGGGCGTTGTGTCTGTTTTCATGTGTGGACAGCCCCGACAAGTGAATGTATAGCTCCTTGTGCACGATGAGTCGCGGGAATAGCTCCGCGACCACTCGCCCATGTTCAACAGGGGGTACTAGATTAACGAATCCTAACGTTCTACCAACAGATCCCATATCGAGATAATGTTTCACCCCACTTATGGAGACACGGCCCGTCGCTGGATTAAGGCTGAGAGTCAAGTCGAGTGGGGCAAAGATTTCCTTATTGAGAGCACAAACGTCCCAGTACCCATCGGGGATTCGAACCTCACGTTTACTCGGACCATAGTGGAATATATTATTGTCAAGTGAGTCTGATATATTAAACCACGAAGGATAATATAAAATTTCCGTGAGCGCCACCTCCATGCCCCCCTCGCGATTATCTAGGACCGGATTGAGGGGTATAGGCTCCCCCTGTTGGACGTGTGATAATGTGATGAACATAACGTAGTGAGAAATATCATGGATAAGAAAGCTTATGCCTTTAATAAAGACGCTGTATACAAACCCGGCGCATTATATGCGGCAGGGACACCGTCAAAATTAGCTATCGCAGAACCTCTAGCTATTGGGGTATCTCCGACTAATAGCTTCACAGCGCGAGTGCCTGACATCTTCAGTAAGTATAAACTCCCTGTCGTATCAAGCAATCACATTGTGGATCTGTGGGGCTCCCATCCGCTGGGTTTCTGGCAAAATCAGTGCAATTTCGCTTTTTACTGTGCAACCACCGGTTGCGGGGTGTCGGCCAAGGATCATCTCAGTTCTCCAGATCCCCTTATCCGATCTTTATATGTCTTTCACGTATATTACCAAGCTAGAAGACTCCTTGCAGAGCTTCGAACGGCCTTACCAGAAGATCCTTCTTGGAATGCTTACGAGAATTCGTACGACCAGAGAGCCTATGAGCGGCTTTGTAGCGAGTTTGGTGTTGATCCCAATACGGATTGGCGCCGGAAGGGGCTGCCAAATTATGGTCTAGGAGCAGCCCAAAGGAACGGTCACCGACAAGGGGATGGGTGGTTTTACCCCAATTTAATTTTCGGCTGGAAGGTGATCGGGGGCAGCCTCACACACGTCTGGGGAGCCCCCTCGGGATATTACAAAGAGTCATTTACCGAAGGAAACGCGGAAACCGTGTTGCACATGGATGGGATCCTTCAGGACGACTCAAATGCAAACACATCGTGGGCCAGTTTTATCCTGGACGAGTCCCAGGGCTTTACACAGGCAGGGGTGGTTAGAGTAAACGATAGCATCCGGACGTACGTATGGGCTGTTTTGGGGGCGCAAGCTCAAACACGAACACGCATTCTCGGAAGCGGAACCGCCTTCGACGCACAGAAGCAGTTTATAGTGCTTCTAGAAGACGCTATCAATAGCCCTGTAGATCTCCCGAAATCAATAAAACGCTATCAAGATATGTTACAAAATGCAAGCAGCAAGCTGGACTTCGCGTATGGAATAGGCCTCTACATGTCACCTAGTGATATGTTGCTACGTATAGGCAATATCGAAGGCTACAACAACGAGATCGTTATCGCCTCAGATAGGCAAAAGCTTGGTCTCAACACCGATGTCAATACTTCGGCAGTGCCACCTGCTCCGGCCCCCATCCGAGATCCTATCCCTGTACATCACGAACCCGCACCTGTCGTTCCGACACCACCTGTGGTGGCAACAACAGCTAGCGAAAAGTCTGCAGCACAGGAGCACGAAAATGAAAAGACGGCGCTGATAGTGGGCAGCGTCACGGTTGGGCTAATCGCTCTTTGGTTTCTTCGACGATAGATACTCTCGAGCTGTCAATAGCAGCAGGCCTCCGAGCGCGACCACTAGAGCCCAGAGATTCTCCGCGAGCCACCCCACCGACTTGCCTAAGGTGCTAAGGAGCCAGGACACAATACTGCCTATGATTCCTGGGAGCGCAGCCGCCGCCTTTTCAGCCAGCTTGGCTAGAAGGCTTCCGAGGTCTCGTAGTCGTTGCTTCACCCACTCCTTTAGGCCGCCCTTGTCCGATGGTGGAGGTGGTGGGGCTGGTGTTCCGCCGGCTCCCCCGCCTGTGATGGCCAGGGTAATGGTTGAGATGATGAACCCGAGCGCGGTGATAAGGCTTGCAATCGTAACACCTTGTTCACGAAACAGAGTTCGGAGCCGCTCCCCTAGTGTAGTGTCTTCATTGAGAACCCGCGCTATGGTCTCACGGATCCGGTTAATCTGAGTGCGCAAGACTTCGCGATTCAAAGTCAAAGCCTCCAATCGAGCTTTTCTTTCATCTTCAAGCTTGGTCAGTTCTCTCTCCTGGAAGTCCCTGGCTTCCTCATTAGACGCTATCAGCATTTTTTGACGCCGGCTGGCGATGTGTTTATCCAGCTCTGTAAGCTTGGCTAGGTTGTTTGTGAGTTCGCCTCGGGTTGTCTCCAGTGCTTTAACGAGGCTCCTGATCTCTCTGTCAGGTAAAGGAGGGTCGTGCATGGTGGCTAAGGCATTTCGCACGTTTTCCTCGGTGAGGGTGCGTTCCACAGCATCGATTACACGCGTGGCAGCTTGTGGAAGGTCCTGAAGTTCTACTGTTTCTTATGGTAGCTAATTCATTGCTGGTAAGTTTTGTGTGCAGCGACGGCCTTTTTTGATATAGGCTACCCGTTTTCCGGTTTACAACACACAAACGCATCTAGTACTTCCCTTCCCTCTGCGGTGACGATAGCGCCAAAGGTTTACGTTGGTTTCCCTAATGAGAATACTTACATTTGGATGCTCCCGAGGTATAGTCGTCCCCCCGCATCTAGGGAAAACTTTGAATAATCTTACCCAACGAAGGTACTTCCCCCACCAGAGCTGCTAGAGGTCCCTATAGAAGTCATTTACGGCATCCTCGAGCATCTTTCTTCCCGAATCGCCCGATAGCGTATCCCAGCCGGCCACTGGGATCCACAGGGGAGGCTTGTTTCGCCGGTAGTAAAGCTCGTCACCGCATCGCCGGCGGCAGTTTTCGGGGCAGTTTCATGAGGTTTCTTCTTATTCCTTCTTCTTCTTAAGCTTTCTCTTTTCTTCTTCTCTACTCTTTCTCTTTCTTCTCTTTCTTTCTTTCTTCTTCTTCTTTTCTCTTTCTTCTCTCTCTCTGATCTTCCTTCTACTTCTCTCTCTCTTCTTCTCTCTCTTCTTCTCTTCTGTCTCTTTTTCTCTTCTCTTCTTCTTCTCTTCTTCTTCTTCTTCCTCTCTTTGTCTTCTCTTTCTTTCGTTCTTCTCTCTTCTTCTCTTCTTTCTTCTTCTCTGCTTCTCTTCTTCTTTTCTTCTTCTTTCTTCTCTTTTGCTTTCTTCTTCTTCTTCTTCTTATCTTCTTCTTCTTTCTTCTTCTTCTTTCTTCTTTCTCTCTTCTTCTCTTCTTCTTCTTCTCCTCTCTCTTTCTTCTTCTCTTCTTTCTTCTCTTCTTCTTTTTCTTCTTCTCTTCTTCTTCTTCTTCTTCTTTCTTCTTCTTCTCTTCTCTCTTCTCTCTTCTTTCTTCCTTCTTCTTCTTCTCTCTTCTCTTTCTTCTTCTTTCTTTTCTTTTTCTTTCTTCTAATCTTCTCTCTCTTCTTCTCTCTTCTCTTCTCTTCTTCTTCTCTTTCTTCTTTTCTTTCTTCTTCTTTCTCTCGCTCTTCTCTCTTCTTCTTCTAGCTCTTCTTCTTCTTCTCTCTCTTCTTTCTCTCTCTTTTCTTCTTTCTCTTCTCTTCTCTCTTCTTCTTCTTCTTCTTCTTCTTCTCTCTTTCTTCTCTTTCTTCTCTCTCGCTTCTCTTCTCTCTTTCTTCTTTCTTTTCTAAGCTCTTTCTTTCTTCTTTCTTCTTTCCTCTTCTTCTTCTCTCTCTTCTTCTCTTCTTTCTCTCTTCCTCTTCTTCTTCTCTCTCTTCCTCTCTTCTCTTCTTCTTCTCTTCTCTCTTCTGCTTCTCTCTCTTTCTTCTTTCTCTTCCTTCTTCTCTCTCTCTTCTCTTCTCTTCTTCTCTTCTTCTCTCTCTTCTCTTCTTTCTTTCTTCTCTCTTTCTTCTCTTTCTCTCTCTCTTCTTTTCTCTTCTTCTCTTCTCTTCTCTCTCTCTTCTTCTTTCCTCTCTCTCTCTCTCTTCTTCTTCTTTTTCTCTCTCTCTCTTCTCTTTCTCTTCTCTTCTTCTTCTCTTCTTCTTTCTTTTCTCTCTCTTTCTCTCTTTCTCTTCTTTCTTCTCTCTCTCTTCTCTCTTCTTCTCTTCTTCTTCTCTCTCCTCTCTTCTTCTTCTTCTTCTCTTCTCTCTTTCTTCTCTTCTCTTCTTCTCTCTCTTCTTCTTTCTCTTCTTCTTAGCTCTTCTCTTTTCTCTCTTCTCTTCTCTCTTCTTCTTCTTCTCTCTCTCTTCTTCTCTCTTCTTCTCTCTTCTTCTCTTCTCTCTCTCTTCTTTCCTTCTTCTCTCTCTCTCTTCTTCTCTCTCTTCTTCTCTCTCTTCTTCTCTTCTTCTCTCTTCTCTCTCTTCTTGCTCTTCTCTTCTCTCTCTTTCTCTTCCTCTTCTTCTCTCTCTTCTCTCTTCTTCTTCTTCTCTCTTCTCTCTTCTTTCTCTCTTCTCTCTCTCTTTCTTCTTCTCTTCTTCTTCTTCTTCTTCTCTCTCTCTCTTCTCTCTCTTTCTTCTTCTTTCTTCTCTTCTCTTCTTCTTCTTTCTCTCTCTCTCTCTCTTCTTCTTCTCTTCTCTCTCTTCTTCTCTTCTCTCTCTTCTTCTCTCTTCTTCTTCTCTTCTTTCTCTCTCTTTCTTCTCTTCTTCTTCTTTCTTCTTCTTCCTTCTTCTCTTCTTTCTTTCTCTCTTTCTTTTCTTCTCTTCTTCTTTCTTCTCTCTTCTTCTCTTCTCTCTTCTTCTTCTCTTTCTTCTTCTTTCTTCTTCTCTCTCTTCTTCTTCTTCTCTTCTTCTTTCTTCTGTCTCTTCTTCTCTCTCTCTCTCTTCTTCTTCTTTCTTCTCTTTCTCTCTCTTCTTCTTCTTCTTCTTCTCTCTCTCTTCCTCTCTCTCTTTCTTCTTCTCTTCTCTTCTCTTCTCTCTTCTTCTCTCTCTTCTTACTTCTTTCTTTTCTTCTTTCTTTTCTCTCTTCTTTTCTTCTTCTTCTTCTTCTTCTCTCTTTCTCTCTTCTTCTCTCTCTTCTCTTCTTCTTCTTCTCTCTTCTCTTCTTTCTTCTCTTCTTTCTCTGCTTCTTTTCTTCTTCTCTCTCTTCTTCTTCTCTTTCTTTTCTTCTCTCTTCTCTTTCTCTCTCTCTCTTTCTTCTTCTTCTTCTCTTCTTCTTCTTCTTCTTTTCTCTTCTTTTCTTTCTCTTCTTTCTTCTCTTCTCTCTTCTCTTTCTCTCTTTCTTCCTTCTTCTTCTCTTCTCTTCTCTTTCTTCTTCTCTCTCTCTTTCTTCTTCTCTTCTCTCTCTCTTCTTCTCTTCTTCTCTTCTTTCTTCTTCTTCTCTCTCTTCTCTCTCTCTCTCTTCTTCTCTCTTCTTCTCTTCTTCTCTTCTTCTTCTTCTCTCTTTCTTTCTTCTTCTTTCTCTCTTCTTCTTCTTTCTTTTCTTTCTTTCTCTTTCTCTTCTCTTCTTCTTTCTCTCTTCTCTTTCTCTCTTCTCTTCTCTCTCTTCTCTCTTCTTTCTTTCTTCTTTCTTCTCTTCTCTCTTTCTCTCTTCTTCTCTTTCTTCTCTCTTCTCTCTCTTCTTCTTGCTTCTTCTTCTCTTCTCTCTTCTCTTTCTTCTTCTTCTCTCTCTTCTTCTTCTTTCTTCTTTTCTCTCTCTTCTCTCTTCTTCTCTTCTCTTCTCTCTTCTTTCTCCTTCTTCTTCTCTCCTTCTTCTTTCTCTTCTTTCTTCTTTCTTTCTCTTTCTCTCTTCTTCTCTTCTTCTCTCTCTCTCTCTTCTCTAGCTCTTCTTCTTCTTCTCTTCTTCTCTCTTCTTTCTTCTCTCTTCTTCTTCTTTCTTCTCTTCTCTTCTCTCTTTCTCTCTCTCTCTTCTCTTCTCTTCTTCTTTCTTCTCTCTTCTTCTTCTCTTCTCTTCTCTCTCTCTTCTCTTCTTCTTCTCTCTCTCTCTCTCTCTCTTCTTCTTCTCTCTTTCTCTCTTCTCTCTTCTCTCTTCCTTCTTCTCTCTTTCTCTTCTTCTCTCTTCTTCTTCTCTCTTCTCTTTCTCTTCTCTCTCTTCTCTCTTTCTCTTTCTTCTTCTTCTCTTCTTCTTCTTCTTCTTCTTCTTCTTCTTCTTCTCTCTTCTTCTCTTCTTCTCTTCTTTTCTCTTCTTCTTCTTCTTCTTCTCTCTCTCTCTTCTTTTCTTCTTCTCTCTTCTCTTCTTCTCTTTTCTCTTCTTCTTCTTCTCTTCTCTTCTCTCTTCTCTCTTTCTTCTTCTTTCTTCTTCTTCTCTTTCTTCTTCTTCTTCTCTCTCTCTCTCTTCTTCTTCTCTTCTTCTTCTTCTTCTTCTTCTTTCTCTCTTCTTCTCTTCTTCTTCTTCTTCTTCTTCTTCTTCTTCTTCTCTTTTCTTCTTCTTCTCTCTTCTCTCTTCTTTCTCTCTTCTCTTTCTTCTTTCTCTTCTCTTCTTCTTCTTCTTCTCTCTTCTTCTCTCTTCTTCTTCTCTCTTCTTCTTCTCTTCTTCTCTTTCTCTCTCTCTCTTCTTCTCTTCTCTTCTCTTTCTCTTCTTCTTCTTTTTTCTTCTTCTTCTCTTCTCTCTCTCTCTCTTCTTCTTCTTCTTCTTCTTCTTCTTCTTCTCTCTTCTCTTCTTCTTCTCTTCTTCTCTCTTCTTCTTCTTCTTCTTCTTCTTCTTCTTCTTCTTCTCTTCTTCTTCTTCTTCTTTCTCTCTTCTTCTTTTCTTCTCTCTCTCTCTTCTCTCTCTTCTTCTTCTCTCTTCTCTTCTCTCTCTTCTCTCTCTCTCTTCCTCTCTTTCTTCTTCTTTTCTTCTCTCTCTCTCTCTTCTTCTTCTCTTCTTCTTCTCTCTTCTCTCTTCTTCTCTCTCTTCTTCTCTTCTTCTTCTTCTCTCTCTTTCTTCTTCTCTTCTCTCTCTCTTCTCTCTTCTTCTCTTCTCTCTCTTCTCTCTTCTTCTTCTTCTTCTTCCTCTCTCTTCTCTCTCTTCTTTCTCTCTTCTTTCTTCTTCTTTCTCTCTCTTCCTTCTTCTTCTTTCTTTCTTTTCTCTTCTTCTTCTCTTTCTCTTCTCTCTCTCTCTTCTTCTTCTCTCTCTTCTCTCTTTCTTCTTCTTTCTTCTCTCTTCTTCTTTCTAGCTCTCTCTCTCTTTCTCTCTTTCTCTTCTCTTCTCTCTTCTTCTTTTCTCTCTTTCTCTCTCTTCTTCTTTCTTCTTCTCTCTTCTCTCTCTCTTCTCTCTTCTTCTTTCTTCTCTTCTTCTCTTCTCTCTTCTTTTCTCTTTCTTCTTCTTCTTCTTCTCTTCTCTCTTTCTCTCTCTTCTCCTTCTCTTCTTTCTTCTTCTTCTCTCTCTCTTCTTCTCTTCTTTTTCTCTTTTCTTCTTCTTCTTCTCTCTTCTCTTCTCTTCTTCTTCTTTTCTTTCTTCTCTTCTCTTCTCTTCTTTCTCTTCTCTTTTCTAGCTCTCTCTTCTTCTTCTTCTCTCTCTCTTTCTTCTTCTTCTTCTCTCTCTCTCTCCTCTCTCTTCTCTTCTTCTTCTTTCTTCTTTCTCTTTTTCTCTCTCTCTCTCTTCTCTTCTTCTCTCTTCTTCTTCTTCTTTCTTCTTCTCTTCTTCTCTCTCTTCTTCTTCTTCTCTTCTCTTCTTCTTCTCTTCTCTCTCTTCTTCTCTCTTCTTCTTCTTTCTTCTCTTCTCTCTCTTCTTCTTTTCTTCTTCTCTTTCTCTTCTCTCTCTGCTCTCTTCTCTTCTTCTTCTCTTCTCTCTCTCTCTCTCTCTTCTCTTCTCTTTCTTCTCTCTCTTTCTCTTCTCTCTCTTCTCTTCTCTTTCTTTCTCTCTTCTCTTCTTTCTTTTCTTCTCTCTTCTCTCTCTTCTTCTTCTCTTCTTTCTCTTCTTCTTTTTCTCTTCTTCTCTTCTCTTCTCTCTCTCTCTCTTCTTCTTCTTCTTCTTCTTCTCTTTCTCTTTCTTCTCTCTTTCTCTTTTCTCTCTTCTTCTCTTCTCTTCTTCTTCTCTCTCTTTCTCTTCTTTCTCTCTTCTTCTTCTCTCTTCTTCTTCTTCTCTCTTCTTCTTTTTCTTCTCTTCTCTCTTCTCTCTTCTCTCTCTTCTTTCTTCTTTCTCTCTCTCTTCTTCTCTCTTCTTCTCTCTCTTTCTCTCTTCTCTCTTCTCTCTCTCTTTCTTCTCTCTCTCTTCTTCTCTCTCTCTTCTTTTCTCTCTTCTTCTTCTTCTTCTTCTTCTCTTCTCTTTTCTCTCTTCTTCTTCTGCTCTTCTTTTTCTCTCTCTTTCTTCTCTCTCTCTCTCTTCTCTCTTCTTTCTCTTTCTTCTTCTTCTCTCTCTCTTCTTTCTCTTCTCTCTCTTTCTCTTCTCTCTCTTCTTCTTCTCTTCTCTTCTTCTTCTCTCTTCTCTCTTCTTTCTCTCTCTTCTCTTTCTCTCTCTTTCTCTCTTCTTTTTTCTTCTTCTCTCCTCTCTTCTCTCTCTCTTCTCTCTTCTCTTCTTCTCTCTCTTCTTCTCTCTCTTCTTCTTCTCTCTCTCTCTTCTTCTTCTTCTCTTCTTCTCTCTTTTTCTTCTCTTCTTCTTCTTTCTCTCTCTCTCTTCTCTTCTCTCTTTCTCTTTCTTCTCTTCTTCTCTCTTCTCTTCTTCTCTCTTTCTTTCTTCTTCTCTTTCTCTCTCTTCTTCTCTACTCTCTTCTTCTTCTTCTCTCTTCTTCTCTTTCTTGCTTCTCTTCTCTCTCTTCTTCTTCTTCTTTCTCTCTTCTTCTTCTCTCTAGCTCTCTCTCTCTTCTCTCTTCTCTTCTTCTTCTTCTCTTCTTTCTTCTTCTCTCTCTCTTCTCTTCTCTTCTTCTCTTCTTCTCTTTTCTTCTTCTCTCTTCTTCTTTTCTTCTCTTCTTCTTCTTCTTTCTCTCTCTCTTCTTCTCTCTTCTCTTCTCTCTTCTCTCTTCTAGCTCTCTTTCTTCTTCTTTCTTTCTCTTTCTCTCTTCTCTTCTCTCTCTTCTTCTTCTCTTCTCTCTTTTTCTCTCTCTTCTCTTTCTCTCTCTTCTCTCTTCTCTTCTTCTTCTCTCTCTCTTCTTCTTTTTCTTCTCTCTTCTCTCTTCTTCTTTCTCTCTCTCTTCTTCTCTTCTCTTCTTCTCTCTTCTTCTTTCTTCTTCTTTCTTTCTTTCTTCTCTCTCTCTTTCTTTCTTGCTTCCCTTCTCCTCTCCTCTCTTAGCTAAGACTTCTTCAAAGCTTTACTTAAGCTTTTCCTGCTTTCTGCCTTTGCTAGCTTGCTGCCTCTGCTTTCGGTTGGCTTCTTCTACTAACTGCTAAAGCTTCGATGCTATCTTTTTAGCTTTCTGCTCTCTCTCTTGCCTCAGTCTCTCTCTTTGCTAATCCTGCTAGTCTTCCTGCTTGCTTTCTTCTTTATCCTTCTTCTTTCCTTGTTTCTTTCCTTTCTTCTTTTGCTTGCTGCTTCTCCTCTTGCTTTGCTTGCTTCTTCTTCTCTTTCTCGCTTCTTCTTCTTCTTCTTCTTGCTTTCTTCTCTTCTTTTCTTTCTCTCTTCTTCTCTCTCTCTTCTTCTTCTTCTTCTTCTTCTTCTTCTTCTTCTTCTCTTCTTCTCTTCTTCTTCTTCTCTTCTTCTTCTTCTTCTTCTTCTTCTTCTTCTCTTCTTCTTCTTCTTTTTCTTTCTTTCTCTTCTTTCTTCTTCTTCTTCTTCTTCTTCTCTCTTCTTCTTCTCTCTTCTCTTCTTCTTCTTCTTCTCTCTCTTCTTCTTCTTCTCTTCTTCTCTCTCTTCTTCTTCTCTCTTCTTCTCTTCTTCTCTTCTCTTCTTCTTCTTCTCTTCTTCTCTTTCTCCTCTCTTTCTCTTCTCTTCTTCTTTCTTCTCTTCTTTTCTTCTTCTTCTCTCTTCTTCTTCTCTTCTTTTCTTTCTTCTTCTTCTTCTTCTTCTTCTTTCTTTCTTCTTCTCTTTCTCTCTTCTTCTTCTTCTCTCTCTCTTCTTCTCTCTTCTTCTCTCTCTCTTCTTCTTCTTCTCTTCTTCTCTTCTTCTCTCTTCTTCTCTTTCCTCTTCTTCTCTTCTCTTCTCTCTTCTTCTTCTCTCTTCTCTCTCTTCTCTCTCTTTTCTCTTTCTTCTTCTTCTCTCTTCTCTCTTCTTCTTCTTCTTCTTCTTCTCTCTTCCTCTTTCTTCTCTCTCTTTCTTCTTCTTCTTCTTCTTCTCTCTTCTCTTCTCTTCTCTCTCTTCTTCTTCTCTCTTCTTCTTCTCTTCTTCTTCTCTTCTTCTCTCTCTCTCTCTCTTCTCTTCTTCTTCTTCTCTTCTTCTCTCTTCTTCTTCTTCTCTCTTCTTTCTTCTTCTTCTTCTTCTTTCTTCTCTTCTTCTTCTTCTTCTTCTTCTCTTCTTCTTCTTCTTCTTCTTCTCTTCTCTTCTCTTCTTCTTCTTCTCTCTTCTTCTTCTTCTCTTCTTCTTCTCTCTCTTCTTCTTCTTCTTCTCTCTCTTCTTTCTTCTTCTCTTCTTCTTCTTCTTCTTCTCTTCTTCTTCTTCTCTCTCTTCTCTTCTCTCTTCTTTCTTTTCTCTTTTCTCTCTTCTTCTTCTTCTTCTTCTCTCTTCTTCTTTCTTCTCTCTCTCTCTCTTCTCTCTCTTCTTTCTCTTCTTTCTCTTCTTCTTCTCTTCTCTTCTTCTCTCTCTTCTTCTCTCTTCTTCTTTCTTCTCTTCTTCTTCTCTCTTCTTCTCTCTTCTTTTCTTCTTCTCTCTTCTCTTCTCTCTTCTTCTTCTCTTCTCTTCTTCTCTTCTCTTCTTCTTCTTCTTCTCTTCTCTCTCTCTCTTCTTTCTTCTTCTCTCTCTTCTCTTCTCTTCTTTCTCTTTCTTCTTCTTCTCTTCTTCTTCTCTTTCTCTCTTCTTCTTCTTCTTCTTCTTCTTCTTCTTCTTCTTTCTTCTCTCTCTTCTCTTCTTCTTCTTCTCTCTTCTTCTTCTTCTTCTTCTCTTCTTCTTCTTCTTCTTTCTTCTTCTCTTCTTCTCTTTCTCTTCTTCTCTCTTCTTCTTCTTCTCTCTTCTTCTTCTCTTCTTCTTCTTCTTCTTTCTTCTTCTTCTCTTCTTTCTTCTTCTTCTCTCTCTTCTTCTTCTTCTTCTTCTTCTCTTTTTTCTTCTCTTCTTCTTCTTCTTTTTCTCTCTTCTTCTTCTTCTTCTTCTCTTCTTCTCTTTCTCTTCTTCTCTTCTTCTTCTCTCTTTCTTCTCTCTTCTCTCTCTTCTTCTCTCTCTCTTCTCTTCTCTCTCTTTTCTTCTCTCTTCTTCTTTCTTCTCTCTTCTTCTTCTTCTCTTTCTTTCTTCTTCTTCTCTCTTCTTCTTCTCTTCTTCTCTTCTCTTTCTTTTCTCTCTCTCTTCTTCTTCTCTTCTCTTCTTCTCTCTTCTCTTCTCTTCTTCTTCTTCTTCTCTTCTTCTCTTCTCTCTTTTTCTCTTCTTCTCTCTTCTTCTTCTTTCTTCTTCTTCTCTCTCTTCTTCTTTCTTCTTCTTCTTCTCTTCTTTCTCTTCTTCTCTTCTTCTTCTTCTTCTTTCTTCTTCTCTCTTCTCTCTCTTCTTTCTTCTCTCTCTCTTCTTCTTCTCTTCTTCTCTTCTTCTTCTTCTTCTTTTTTTCTCTTCTCTCTTTCTTCTTCTTCTCTTCTTCTTTCTCTCTCTTCTTCTTCTTTCTTCTTCTTTCTTCTCTCTAGCTCTCTTTCTTCTTCTTCTCTCTCTCTTCTTCTCTCTTCTTCTCTTCTCTCTCTCTCTCTCTTCTCTTCTCTCTCTCTCTTTCTCTCTCTTCTTCTCTCTTCTTCTTCTTCTTCTTCTTCTTCTCTTTCTCTCTCTTCTTCTTCTCTTCTCTTCTTCTCTCTTCTCTTCTTCTTCTCTCTTCTCTTCTTCTTTCTTCTCTTCTTCTTCTTCTCTCTTCTTCTTCTTCTTTCTTCTTCTCTTCTCTCTTCTTTCTTCTTCTTCTCTTCTTCTCTTCTCTCTCTTCTCTTCTTCTCTCTCTCTCTCTTCTCTCTCTTCTCTCTCTTCTCTCTTCTCTCTCTCTTCTCTCTTCTCTCTCTTCTCTCTCTCTCTCTCTTCTTCTCTTCTTCTCTCTTTCTTCTCTCTTCTCTCTTCTCTTCTCTCTCTCTCTCTCTTCTCTTTCTTCTCTCTTCTCTTCTTCTCTTCTTTCTCTCTCTCTCTCTCTCTTCTCTTCTCTTCTTCTTTCTTTCTCTCTTCTCTTCTCTTTCTTCTCTCTTCTTCTTCTTTCTCTCTTCTCTTCTCTCTCTCTTCTTCTCTCTCTCTTCTTCTCTCTCTCTCTTCTCTCTTTCTCTTCTCTCTTCTCTCTCTCTCTTCTTCTTCTCTTCTTCTCTTCTTCTCTCTCTCTTCTTTTTTCTTCTCTCTCTCTCTTCTCTTCTCTTTCTCTTCTCTCTTCTCTCTCTTCTTCTTCTTCTTCTTCTTCTTCTCTCTTCTCTCTCTCTTCTTCTCTTCTTTCTCTTCTTCTCTCTCTTCTCTCTCTTCTTCTCTTCTTCTCTTCTTCTTCTTCTCTTCTCTCTTTTCTTTCTCTCTCTTCTTTCTCTTCTTCTTCTTCTCTTCTCTCTTCTTCTTCTCTTTCTTCTCTTCTTCTCTTTTCTTCTTCTTTCTTCTTCTTCTTTCTCTTTCTTCTCTTCTTCTCTTCTTCTTCTCTTTTCTTCTTCTTCTCTTCTTTCTTTTCTTCTCTTCTTTTCTTCTTCTTCTTCTTCTCTCTTCTTCTTCTTCTCTATTCTCTTTCTTCTTCTTTCTTCTTCTTTCTTTCTCTCTCTCTCTTCTCTCTCTTCTTTCTCTCTCTCTTCTTCTTTCTCTTCTTCTCTCTTTCTTTCTCTTTTTTCTTCTTCTTCTTCTCTTCTCTTCTTCTTCTTCTCTCTTCTCTTCTTTCTTCTTCTCTCTTCTTCTCTCTTCTTCTTCTCTCTTCTTCTCTCTTCTTTCTTCTTCTTTTCTCTTCTCTCTTCTCTCTCTTCTCTCTCTCTCTCTCTCTCTTTTTCTCTCTTCTCTCTTCTCTCTCTCTTCTTTCTCTTCTTCTCTCTCTTCTTCTTCTCTCTTCTCTTTCTTCTTCTCTCTTTCTTCTCTCTCTTCTTCTCTTCTCTCTCTTCTTCTTCTCTTCTTCTTCTCTCTTCTTTCTCTTTCTTTCTTCTCTTCTTCTTTCTTCTCTCTTCTCTTCTTCTTCTTTTCTTTCTTTCTCTCTCTCTCTCTTCTCTCTCTCTCTTTTCTCTCTTTCTCTTCTCTTCTTCTTCTTCTTCTTCTTCTTCTCTCTCTTCTCTCTCTTCTTCTTCTTCTCTTTCTTCTTCTTCTCTCTTCTTCTCTTCTTCTTCTCTCTTCTCTCTTCTTCTTCTCTCTCTTTCTTCTGTCTTCTTTCTCTCTTCTTCTTCTCTTCTCTCTTCTCTTTCTCTCTCTCTTCTCTCTCTCTTCTTCTTTCTTCTTTTCTTCTCTTCTTCTTTCTTCTTCTCTCTTCTTCTTCTTCTTTCTCTTCTTCTCTCTCTCTCTCTTCTCTCTCTCTCTTTTCTTTCTCTCTCTCTTTCTTCTCTCTTCTCTCTCTCTCTTCTCTCTCTCTACTTCTTCTCTCTCTCTCTTCTTCTCTCTCTCTCTTCTTCTTTTCTCTCTCTCTCTTTCTTTCTCTTTCTTTCTCTTCTTCTCTTCTCTTCTTCTTCTTTCTCTCTCTCTCTCTTCTTCTCTCTTCTCTCTTCTCTCTCTCTCTCTCTTCTCTCTCTCTTTCTCTTCTTCTCTTCTTCTCTCTTCTTCTTCTCTCTTCTTCTTCTCTCTCTCTTTAGCTCTCTTCTCTTCTCTCTTTCTTCTCTCTCTCCTCTCTCTTTCTTCTCTTCTTCTTCTTCTCTCTCTTCTCTTCTTCTTCTCTCTCTCTTCTCTCTTCTCTCTCTCTCTCTCTTCTTCTTCTTCTCTCTCTCTCTCTTTCTTCTTCTCTCTCTCTTCTCTTTCTTCTCTCTCTCTCTTCTTCTTCTTTTCTTTCTTTCTTCTCTCTCTTCTCTTCTTCTCTTTCTCTCTTTTCTCTTCTTCTTCTCTCTTCTTCTCTCTCTCTGTCTTTCTCTTCTTCTTCTTCTTCTCTCTTCTTCTCTCTTCTCTCTCTTCTCTCTCTCTTCTTCTTCTTTCTTCTTTCTCTCTCTTCTCTTTCTCTTTCTTCTTCTCTCTTTCTCTAGCTTCTTCTCTCTCTTTCTCTTCTTCTCTTCTTTCTCTCTCAGTCTCTCTCTCTTCTTCTCTCTCTAGCTTCTTTTCTCTCTTCTCTCTCTCTTCTTCTCTTCTTCTTCTTCTCTCTTTCTCTCTCTCTTCTCTTCTCTCCCTCTCTAGCTTCTCTCTCTAGCTCTTCTCTCTCTCTTTAGCTCTTCTTCTCTTTCTAGCTCTCTTCTTCTCTCTCTAGCTCTTTTCTCTCTCTTTCTTCTCTCTCTCTCTTCTCTCTCTTCTTCTCTCTTCTTTCTTCTTTCTTCTTCTTCTTCTTCTTCTCTCTCTCTCTTGCTCTCTCTCTCTTCTCTCTCTTCTTCTCTTCTCTCTCTCTACCTCTGTCTCTCTTTAGCTCTCTTTCTTCTCTTCTTTCTCTCTCTCTCTCTCTCTCTCTTTCTCTCTTCTCTCTTTCTCTTCTCTCTCTTCTCTTTCTAGCTCTTTCCTTTCTTCTCTTCTCTCTCTCTTCTTTTGTCTCTGTCTCTTCTTCTCTGTCTTCTTCTCTTTCTCTCTTCTCTCTCTTCTCTTCTTCTCTCTGCTCTCTCTCCCTCTCTCTAGCTCTGTCTATGTCTCTGTCTAGCTTCTTTCTCTCTCTCTCTAGCTCTCTTTTTCAATCTATATCTCTAGCTCTGTCTCTCATTAGCTCTGTCTCTCTCTCTCTCTCTGTAGCTCTCTCTCTCTCTCTCTCTCTCTCGCTCTCTCTCTCTCTCTCTCTCTCTCTCTCTCTCTCCTGCTCACTAAAGTTTCTTTGAACAGAGTCCAGCTAGTGTTTTTTTCTGCGCTGATCAAAACTATGCACATAATGACATCAAGTTTATTCCAAGTAGCCTTGTCGCTCGTTAACGGGAGGACATCTTCCGGTATGGCGGCGCTAGCAACCATGATTATTTCAAGGCAACAACTTTGCGTAGTAAATCGGTTTTCATTGCTTAAAACAAACCCCTTACCAGTTCACACACATGACAGCAATGTTTTATATCGCTGCATACTCGAAAATATCTGGTTTCTTTTCTTAAAGCCTCGTTCGTTACACTGGCTGCGGTAGATAGAACCTGTTAGCTTTGGACAGCAGTCCATCTAGGAGACGGCAATCTCTGAACATAAACCTCTAAGTTCAAGGTGGGCTAACGTGTTGAGGAACTGGGTGGTCATGGTTGAGCTGGTCGTGAACATCTGACAGGCGTGCGGGGCGGCATCAGACGTATGGACTCCTACGGGACATCCATTGCCCCTTCCCTAGCAGGCAGGCATACTAGGGTGACCGGTCATTTCTTGCAGTACTCTTTTTTTATATAAGGATTTTAAAAACACATACGAATCATCGCCGGAGCCTCAGGGCACGTGCTCTACGCTTGGCACATTTTTCAGCAGTTCGTGAAGAGCGAGTGAGGAGGAGACGACGAGGGAAAAGGGAGAAAAGTAGTCATAGAAATAGGAGGGCAGGTGCTAGGAGAACAAGACGGAAAGCGGAGATTGAGCTTTATTATGTAAGAGTAGGATACTGGAGCTGTCGGAGTGCTAGGCAGAGAGGTCCTTTACTGGAGAGGTTGAACTTTTATTTTTATGGCATCATGCTCTTGGAGCTAAAAACAGACAGATATCATTGCCCGGGGTACGTCAGTTATATAAACCATGTTGGGCAGGAAAGACATGGACAAGGTCTGGTGGTGAATGAGGGAGTGGAGCATGTGGTGCTTGACTTGAGCCGGTGGAATCACAGTGGAAGAAAAGTTCAAGGGATTCAGGGGGAGATTGGTGGCTCAAGTTGGAACATCAAATATATATATGCCACAGAAGACTGTTTCGTCAGAAGTGAACAATGGAGATGGCTCAAGAAATTGAAGGAGTAACCAGGCGATAGGTTACTCATATGTGGGGATTTCAACGTGAGGAACAGAGAATAGGACAGCAGTGGAGAAAACCGACAGGGATTTGCTCTTGCAGAGGCCATGGTTGACTCCGATATGGTCTGCATCAATGATGGGAGGCCGACTAGAATGGCAATGAGGTCTGGAGATGCAGACACAGCCATTGATTTGACATTTGTTTCTCAGTTGTCGGTTTTAGATGGTAAATGGACTGTCCTGAATACCATGGAGTGATCACCTAGCATGTTCAGTTTTTATTTCTAAACTCAGTATGGTTAAGGTTGAGATAGCACGCAAGAACTTCCTGTATAAGTGGACCAACAACCTGCTTGGACGCCTCAGACAAGGAGCATGCAACAGAACTGGCAGAATTTATTTTCAAAATCCCCTATAGTGGACTCCAGAAGTAGAATAGGCATGGAAGGCAAAGAAAGTCGTAGTGAAGCAGGGAAAGAAAGTACGACATACACCCTCCAGCTCACGAAGGAAGTGAAGATGGCCGAGAATGTGAAACAAGATAAGGTGGAAGAGATGGCTGACTGTTTTAACCAGAGTATTAGGACAGCATCAGTACCGCAGGACTGGGTGCACAGCTAACTAACCCCACTACCAAAACCTGTTAAAGAGCATTCTAAGCTCAGTGACTTTAGAATCATCACCTTACAAAAAAAATGTCGGAAGGTTTTGGAGAAGATAGTTGGTCTAAAGCTGCAAGAATTTTTGGAAAGGAGAAGCTTCTCCTAAGAGGTCTGGGAAGCTACAAGCCAGAAAAGGACACACAGGCAAATGAAGCCATTTTTGCTGTTGACATCTATAAAGGGTTCCAGAACAGTCAGGAAACTATGGCGGTAGCACTGGATCTCGAGGATGCTTATAACAGGGTGAGATACGACATCTTAATGACTGCCCTGAAGGAGAAGGAGGTCAGCCCATGGCTGGTAAATTGGGTTGCAGCTGTCCTGTATTTACGTCTGGTTGCTCTCTGACTGGGCTCATTGACCTCAGAAATATGCACTTTGGCCCCAGGACTGCCACAGGGATCCGCCATCTCGCCTGTGCTCTTTAACGTGTATACGAGCAAGATTGCAAGCCTAGAAGCACCAGGAGTTGGAAGGATACAGACTTTTGCGGATGATATACTTGCATATAGGCAGGTGGAAGAAAGGGAACAAACAGCCCGGGAGCTACAAGCGACAGTAGACAAAGTGAATAAGTGGTGTACAGCAATGAGGACTGTCGTCCACCCGAAAAAAAGCGTCTGTTTTGTGGTGTTCTCTCGACAACAGAATCGTTAAAGGTAATGTCCCAAGTCTCACGATTGATGGTAGAAACGTTAACATAGAGAGCAAGCTGAAGTATATGGGGATAACAATTGACAGGGGCTTGTCATTTAAAGACCACGTGGAGAGTGTTGTGACGTGAAGCCAAAAAGGACTTAGTGCACTTAAGACTATGGCTGCAATTGACATAGAGCAGAGAATGCCTTTCACACTATATCAGCACCTGCTCCTGTCAGTGGTTGATTATGTCCTGGGACTGCTTACCGTCTCAAAGAGTCTGATGGACAAACTAGAGAGCATACACTAGAGACACCGCAGTGGTGTGTATGCGATATATCCTTGGTTTGCCGAGGATTGCAAGTAGGCACAAGGTGCTGCAGGTGAAGTCATATCTCAGGATAGCTGCAGACACAGACGAAACTTTGCATGAAGCTTTAGGTGCAGTTAAGGGTCAGCGGCTGATTAGAGGGAGGTCATGGATGGCTCAGGCAGAAGACACAATCAGACAGGTTTGCATCCTTGAGAACAAAAGGCAAGGAGATGAGTGGGTCAAAGTGCCACCTGAACAGTTAGATTTGTGTTGAGTCATAATCACGTGGAGCCGGGAATGCAAAGACTGGTCATCAGGTGCAACAGAGGTGGAAATTGAGCAATTAATTCCAGATATGGCTCGCTGAGAGGATTTAATCATTCACACAGACGGTTCAGTTTCAAGAAGCAAAAGAAGTGCTTGGGGCTTCTTAGCAAAAGTTAATGGTCGACTTTCGGTGCAGGAAAGCCTAGCACTTGATACTACAACATCCAGCTTAAGAATGGAGGTGGATGCGGTCACTGCAGCTTTCCGCTGGCTAGAGATCATGACACACACACACACACATTCACACACATACACACACACACAAACATCGTGATTGTAACTGACTCAGAAAGCATGTTGAGGAAGATCAGAACAGGTATGCTTCGTGCAGAGTGGCATGCTTCGCTACGGAGGACACGGGTGAGGAGTATTGTTTGTATTTTTCCCCGGGGCACGCCGGTGTGTTGGAAAATGAACAGACGAACAGGCTGGTTGGCTCTGCACAACTTGGTGGAATATTGATACATGATAGGCCAGACGTGGTTAGTGTCTTGTGGGAGAGCGTGTACAATTCGGAAGAGCAGATGGATCACCACAGTCTGGTGAGATTGATGCAAAGGAAAATGACGAGATGTTCTGGCAGATGCTCGAGGCTCAGAGGAAAGCAAGACGGGCGTTTAATTAAAATGCCACTGGCACTATTAATATCAGAACTCTTCGCTAGAGATGGAGACGGAACGCTTATGGGGATGCCCCGAGTGCTGTGATGTCGTTTCTTGAATCAAATCAAATAAAATCAAAAGCGTTAACGTGAACTATATCTTATTCCTCTGGCCGTCAGCTGAAAGCTGTCTTGCGCCTCCATGGTAGTCGACGAAACTTTCTAGGAGAGTGGCTTGACACCACCTTCCATAGTCACTCGAGCGTTGTCTTTCCCCACGTAGTGTACCATAGAATATCATCTCATAACGTTTAGCGTGGCTCTACATGTCGCTTTAGATACCAAAGCTTGGATACCACTACAGAAGGTCTTTATGAATGCCATAATAATCATAGCAGTGATGCCCGCTGTATCCTGGAGAGACATGATTTCATCGTCGATAAGTGCAGGAATAAATTCAAGCCTTGTATTTTAAGAAGAAAAGATGGAAGCTGCTACATTAGTCGTGATAAGGCAATCAATCCTGGCGGTTCGGAAAGGACCGGTTATCAGACGTGGCAATGTGTACGATCCTATACTGACAAAGTAAAAGGCAGTCCAGAAAATACACGTTCCTGTTGTTAGCGGCCGCTTTGCTATCGGCTAGAGCAAACTGATCGTAAAGTTCAACGTCTGAAGACTCCAGCTGATGTTAATTCATAGGTCCCTTCGACCGCTGTTAGTATGCGAAGTATGCACGACCACCGTTGAGTCCATTAGGAGGAAGATCAACACAATCATGAGGAAATGGCTTGGAGTGCTACCAGGCTATACTGTTCAAATATTACCTCAGCACAAATTACATGCTCCCATAGAAGACGAAAAGAAATATATTTTAGAAATAGCGCTCATTTTCCCTAGATTTATTACAACCACTACAGTTTAGTGTAGTTAGAAAGTCAGATATTACAGTGCTTGCACTGAATATTTACAAGCTTTTCATAATGTTTGTTACTTGATGTGTGAATGAAATGATGTAGGAATGGAGGGAGACCTAAAGGGGCAGAATGTTAGACGGGCCTGCGTGCCCAATTCTTAACACTTTAAAAAAAAAGTAATTTTGTTCGTTCAAATATATATATATATATATATATATATATATATATATATATATATATATATATATATATATATATATATATATATACATATTGTGATGGTGGCTCCGGCCTTCTTCAATTGTCGTTGAGTTGCTCAAAGTCCGCAACGCCAGATTCTCGATTATGTTTCGTACGTCCCCATATTTAATACTCCGCATAATCCAGCCAGTGCTTAGGACGGGGTCGGAAGTGAACGGCGTACATTGCAGTTGACTCTGCCAAAGATGCACTCAAACCGGAAGAAGGGCTCGGCTTTGGTTAAACAAAGGTTGGTGTGATCTATGGCATGCATAAGAAAACAGAGACATTGCGATACATGCGATCACAAAGCAGTCCAGTGATCGCAGCACGGTCAATAGTTAGGCTGGAAAGAGATCTTGCAGCGGTCTGTCTCCTGGAATGGCATATGGTGTATGGCTTCGCTGCAGTCATGGTACTGCACCCACAGACAGCTCTCTCAATGATGCTGGTCATTCTCACAGCGTTCCACACGAGTCAAGAATTGAGGCGCAACACTTGTACAAGCTCGAGAAGTACAGTTATTTAGCAGCTGGTCTGAGGGTTAATGAGAAGTACGCAGTTCACCTCTTCGCCGTCGAGGTAGCGCAAGCGATTAAATGACTAACTCCACATATAAGGACCAGGGGCCGCTAGGATTGCAAGGTGAAGTGGGGCAGCAAGGCGGGAGTTGTGAGATCCCAACCTGATAAACCAGACTAGACCTAGAGAAGAGCTCATTCCTCTCGTGCTAATGCGGAAGCAAACCCGCGAAAGGGACATGTGAGGCGCCTAAGTGGCTTTCTGTGTCATAACGAGCCACTGACGAGTCGTCAACAAGGTTGCTAATAGGTGTGAGTGGAAGGCTCACTCCTGACCAGCATTGCGCCTTCCTGGAAGGGTGACTAGTCGCACTAGCGGCGACCATCATTAATTAAGTGACAATGGCTATAACCAAGTCACCGTTTATCTGCAGGGTACCAAAGTACGACAGGAAAGTCTTGAGGCAGCTGAGTCATGAACCGTGTAGCCCAGTGTCATGTGAAAAAAATGTTTACGCGAAAAAAACATTTTTTTAACGGGAGCCTCTAAAACTGATCGGCAGACGTCTGTTGTGAATGCTTCAACCGTGACATACTTTCTACATCAAACTGCCACATAAATGTAATGTAATTTTCGGATATCTTGTTATATTAATACTGCATAATTCATCTCCTACACATTGACACATAAATGTAGCATAATTCTAAAGAACTTTACTTTAAAAATATAGCCTGACTCGGAGACACGTTGTCATAAATATATAGCATATTTCAGAGACCCATTCCAGAAATTAAAGTAACCTATGTATGGCAGGCGCAGTATATATATATATATATATATATATATATATATATATATATATATATATATATATATATATATGAAGGAAATACACAGCGCTATCACATCTTATTATAACACAACTTCCACTGAAATATAACAAACAAATGTAATACTCACGAATGTAAGCAGCAAGCAGCAGTTTGACGCGTTCAGGATCGTGTTCGCTGGGGAACTGTCCCGGCTGTAATTATAAAGTCCAGATATAGGCTCGCGGCGGGGACATAACAGATTCGAGTCTCACGTAAACATCTTTGTTTCCCTCTCGCCTTGTTAGACTTCAATTAGGATTACAGAAACATACGATTGTTTTCTTTCTGGGATTGAAAGGGCAGTGCGGACAAATTCCCAGATGTTGCCGCCTATCTTAGCTTTACTGTCTATAACAGCTCGCTATTTCTTTGTTTGTCGACTTACTTTGTCTTACAAATCTACATTGGTCGAGTCACAGATGTGATAGGAATTTGCGTGGGTAAAAGTTGGAGAGAACAGAGCAAAAGCAATATAGCAACTTATGATGGGGGCACGGGGTGCGATGATTAAAGGTAAAACAGGGACAGAAGAATAGTATCTCTTTTGTATCAGCGCAGAATACAACTGAACCCGCGAGAGACCACAACAGATACTAATTTTTGTAATGGTGATTGAGAAAAAGACAAAATCTCAAATACAAATATAAACTAAGTAATAAGTAACAACTTAACTAACATATTTTTACTGAAGTTTTATGCCGGTCCATACAAAACTTCATGGATTAAAACCAAATAGTGAAGTAAAAATGTTACACTAGTCTGGGTTCCGGGGCCCCACTGTGTGAGGGAGGGGAGTGGGGTGGAAAATACCCCAAGCCCATGTAGTAATAGTTCATTATGGTGTTTCCTTCCAAGTAGTAGTGTATCTGCTGGAAAGGCGAGGAACCAACAGTCTGCACACAAATAAACCCGGTCTGTAAAACGGATGTGCACGTTAAACTCGCATAGTCTCGGGACATCTCCTATCTATAGGGACAGCACCGTTAACTTTCACTAGGACTTATGACAAACATTCTAGACAGGACACTGAGAGTAAAGTAACATTCCGAACTGAACGAATTTGGTGTCCCCAGTCAACTCTTGGGCAAGATTTACGTCTTGTCAGAAAACAATGAAGAAACCTAATGAAGCAAATGTTTCCCCACATGGTCTGTTAGACCTAAGCCAAAAGATTGTAGATGTGCTCTAGTGTTATTGCGTCCATCAGTATTTTTTAAGAGTGACTACATCTATAATCAATAATCCGTAGTAACAGCTGGAAGTAGGAGACGTATCACAAACAGGGAGGTCAACGAGAGCAAGAATATCTGTTTTGTAAAGATAAGTTTTGTTATCCAAAACAAGTATACCTTCTTCTCACAATAATAAGTCGGCGAGTGCAACAAGTGCTTTGGCTGTAATGTCAACTTCAGAGAAGCGATGTGACCTGGTAGTTAAGCCACTAATAGTACATCTGACAGATATAAAGATGTCTTCTTGTCACGCTAGATTCTGGGTCGAGTGGCCTCACAGTCTCATGAAGTAAAGGCGGCCGGCGTAATGTTGACCACTTCAGTCATCATGGAGAAATTCATTCATTATACTGTTGTGCCATTATATGTCACATACGACTCGCAGGCTTTTCCTCTATTCCGTTCTAAATATGGGGGAAATAGGTCTCTACAAATGAGAGTCAAGCACCATATGCCCCATGCACCAGTGGTGTGACCAGATTCCCGTATTATGTTGTTCATGGTAAACCTTTCTGAAACTACTGAGCAGACGATCCTTAACAAAGATGATGATCTAACATGGGGGAGCCTACATAATAACATAATAAAATAGTCAAATAACATTTGAGAAGCAAAGAATGAAATGGTTTGGTCACCTAATAAGAATGGAACCAACGATGCCAGCATCAAGAGCATACAACATGAAAATCGAAACAACAAGAGGCAGGGGAAGACCAAGAAAAATATGGATTGAAGGAGTCACGGACAACTTGAGACTTCATAACATCACGGCATATGGAGCGACTGAGCGCGCCCTGGCTCGGTTGCCGATCATCTGATAGACTGCGACGCCTTAGCGGCACAAGCAGATTTTGACAAAAGAAGAAAGAAGAAATAACATTTAAAAAAAATTAAATTACGAGAAGACAGGCTGCATATAGGCATTCACTTCACTAAAGAGATGGTTTGACAATCTAAAGAGAATTCCCAAGTACGGTTACCGCACTCAGACAAAAGTTGAAGAAATAAAATGAACACTGAACAAGGGAACGACAACACCTAAACGCTGTAACAACGGAATAAAGAACAACCTTAAAGAAAAGGGAGATAAGTGTACAAATAACATCTGCAAGGGCACACAGGATCTGTACATCTCCACCATACGCTTCGACGTGGCAACAAGAGGGCAAGAAGACAAACCAGAAGATTAGTCAAGTAAAGCTGAGACTGCGCTTGTTCACATTCACGTTCACGCAACCCGTTTCGCCACACCGCGATTGCTATGTTATTGATTTGCTGTGTGTCTGAGCGAACTATACTAGCTTCACAATATAACATTTGTACCAGCATGTGTTGAGTTGAGCTGAGTATCAAGAACCGAGATTACAGTAAGTGCTCATCCCATCTTCAGCAGCCAGCGAAGAGTTCTAACTCCAAGCAGCAGTCTTAAAGTATGACAGTCTTGCCTTTCCTCTGAGTTTGGAGTGTCATCCAAATCCTCTAATCCGGTGGTTCCCAAACTTCTTTGGTCCACCACCCCCTTATCGATTAAAAAAGTGCTCAGCTCCCCCATCCCTTGTAAATACCTTATCGTTATCATGTGGCATGCTGATAACCATAGGCAGTCAAGATTCGCCATTTTGCATGATCAACAGAATCACTGATCATGTTAGTATTTATGACGATCATCTCAGAAGTTAATAAGTTTAATAAATTCGTTTGTTAAAAAAAAACAAAGTAATCATCATAATGTATCAGGTCCTTAGCTCTCTTATTACGGTCTACCTGAAAGAAACCCGGTCTATTGCCCGCTTCTCCATCTCATGTACTTACATACATAAGGAGCCACTTATAGCCTAGTTGGTCCCTGCTCCTCCTTTATGATTCCATACCTTCTGCATTCATTTTTTCCAATTCGTCATGGCGCTTGAAATGACCAAAATATTTCAGCTTCATAGACAGGACTCTGTTTATTAACCAGTTTTTCTATAAAGAAACTAAGAATTTTATTTACTTAGCACTAATCATCATCATCATCAGTTGCCTTGTCGACTGGAGTGGGCGATCATGCCTCGCCATAATCCACGATCTCCTGCAGCATGTATCAGTTCGTGTGCCGACACATGTCCATGCTATGCAACAAGAATGTCAAGAATCTTCTCTCTTTGCTTTCCTCTATCCAGTTCCAGTTCCAGTTTGTTTGAAAAACAACCAGCTCCAAAATTGAGCAGCGGTTATGTTGGGACTGCATTTAGTTGTTTGGGGTTTCCAAAAGTTTTTTGTCCATTGTGGCGTGTCTATACGCCTGTATTTGTGCCAATTGACAGCCTTATGTCCTTTCCTTGTTGTGTGTCTTGTCCAGCCCGCCGTCCATGAGTGCACCAAGGCATCCACCAGTGTCACCATTTTGAAACAAACAAGCCTGCCACCTTGCGCCAGAAAACACGGCCCTTTTCAGGTCCCCACATTTAAAATCTTTTTGTGCCTTAATGTTTTCGCATCTTGCATGTGCATGTGCGTTTGGATTTTTTTTTTCCTTTTTTTCCTAATTGTTTAGACAAGTTTTCTTCTTGTAAAAATAGTTTAGATGGAGTGGACATGAGTACAGGTAAAGTCAATTGGAAATGATCCGAAAGTTTTTTCCTCCTTCCACAGATCATTCTAGTGGTCACAACATGTTCTATTTTCTCATAAATTGGCCGAAAAATGATGACTGTCTCCTTCTGATGTCTGTGATAAGTTGTCTTCGGGCTCCCGCCTCTTTTAAAACCTCCTGGTTGCACTTTTTGCCTGTCCAAGGTATTCTAAGCATTTTTCTGTAAAACCACATCTCTGAGGCCTTAAGAAATTGTTTGGCCTGCCTACGGATTGTCCAGGATTTACAGTCATATGTTAAAACTTGATGTTTATAGCAAGCAATAATTTTTTTTCTAACTCTCAATGACAAGGATATATTGCACAAGATGTTCCTCATTTCATAAAATGCAGTTTTTGCCTGTCCTATTCTGTTTCTTATCTCAGTTATGCACCTTCCATCTGATGTTATCCATGTGCCCAGATACTTAAATTTCTGTACTTGTCCTGAAAAAACACCATCGAATTTTATTACACATTTAGGAATAATTCGTTTCTTTGATACAACCATTACTTGTGTCTTTCCATTATTCAAACTGAGGCTGATTTTTTCACTTTCTAACACCACAATGTCTATCATTTTCTGTAGTTCTTTCTGACTTGTTGCTGTCAATACTATGTCATCAGCATAACGTAAATTGTTTATACTGTGCCAACCAAACACAATTCCGGGCATACCAATTAAATCTCTCATTATATATTCACTGTATATTGAAAACAAATCAGGTGATAGTACACATCCTTGTCGTACGCCCCTCTTTATGCTTTTAAATGTACCTAAAAAGTTGCTAATTTTCATAACTGCTGTTTGCTGCCAATACATATTCTTTATTATTCGTAGATCTTTTCCATCAATGTTAAATTTTTTTCAACAGTTTGATTACTTCTTTATGCTTTACACAGTCCAATGCTTTTGTATAGTTCATGAAGCACAAGTACAAATCAGTCTTCACTTATATAGCTCTTTTTGACAACGTCCTTAGGATGTATATGGCTTTGTTTGCACCTTTTCGTTCTACAAATCCACATTGTTCATCGCTTATTTCTGGTTTAATTTTGTTTCTTATTCTTCCCATAATTATTCTCCGTAAAATCTTAGTCATGTGAATCATAAGACTTATTGTGCGACGGTCTTCACATTTTAAAGTGCCTGGTTCATATTCCTTTTCCAGTTGTCCAACAAAGATTCCATCCTTGATCCTTTTTCAGCCGCCCAGAGGCCTGCTATATGAAGGAAGGTTCCTTGGCTGTCTTATCTGGTTTCCTTTTAATTGTGGTGTGTAGTCACACCTGATATTCCGGTTCTTTGCTTCCTTGGTACGGTGTGGTGCTTGTGGTTTTGGGGTCTGGTGTGGTCCAGTTCTCTTAGTGCTGATATCTGGGGGTTTAAGCTGATTGTTGCTGATGCTTGGTTTACCTCGTGCTGATCGATGTGCTGGTGCCCTATTGCTGCTTGGTTGCCGTTCTGTAAAGCCGCCGGGAAAAGCCAAAAAAACACAAGGTAACAACGTCCCAAAACAATGCTCCTTCTCAGGACAACCAGGGCTGTTACAGGGCTCTGTTGTTATGATCAGCCCGTGGTTTTTTTTTTCACAGAGTGTGGATAAGTAGTGGAGGTAAGATAGGCTGCAAATGAGAGAGGTTTTTTGCTCGAATGTGCCAGGAGATGTGATAGTTGGGTCGGGAGAATTAGAGCGACAGATAAATTGAGAGAGGTGGCTTCTCGACGCTGGAACTTCTGGTGGGTTGAGATCCCGCGGTCTAAAATAAAACTGAAGGCATTGTTAACATTCATGTGGTTTGAGGTAGTCTGGCGTAAGAGAGACTGGAATCCCCGAGTGCTGGTCCCCTTTGGTGCAATGTCTTCAGCAGTCTGCTTCAGAGCGTCTGGTGTCTTTGGTGGTTTCCGTTGTCATCTTCTGACTGAAAATATGTTAATTTAAGATTTTGTTACCACTTAGGCCTTCACGTTGGTGTTCGTCGTTAGGGCAGGGTTTGATATAAGACTGAGAGGCATTGTTTTAAATACATGTGGTGTGGGGTTAGGGTGGCGTAAGATAAACTGGAATTCCCGAGTGCTGGTACCCTTTGTTGTAATGCCCACGGCTGGCTGCTTTTGGACGTCCGGTGGCCTTTGGTGGGTTATGTTGTCTTCTTCCTCCTGACAAAATACTAATTTAAGATTTTTGTTACAACTTTAGCATTTTTGATGTTATTTGCAAGGTGGGCATGTAGGAACAATGGAAGTAGCACAAGTTTAGAGTGTTGGAATGCTCCAGAGGACATACAGTGAGGTCGGCAGAGTGAGGGGAAGGATAGTCTGTCCTGACAGGTGTTCCTGGTACCCGAAGGATCAGATAAGGTCTTATCGGGTTGTGCAGCTCTGGTCTTAGGGATGGTTCTCAGTTGGCTTTTCCTGTTCTTAATATGAACTGCTTGACAAGTCGCTGAGTCTGGTCCTCGGCGCTCACGCTGAGGCAGTTTTCGACAGTCATTGGTTCGTTTCTTGCTCTAAAGTGTAGAACGAGCTCTTGTCTTTCAAGTTCGAAGGTTTTACAGTTCAATAGAAAGTGTTCAATAGAGTTGTTGGCCCTGCATTCTTGACATTCAGGCGTGCGGGATTGGTCTGGCCAACACCCTAGTCGCATCTTCCACAGCTTGCGGATGACAGGGATTTTCGTCGGCGCTTGCACTTGGTTTTTGAGACTAGGCTTTTGAAAATAATTTGTAGGCGACTCTGCTTTTATAGCTGGTCGACCACTGCAGGGATCACTCTCCGCAGATGTTGTTTCTGATAACTGATTTTTGTTCGGTTTTGCCCAGTTTCGTGAACACTGTGTTAGGGCTGCTGGAGCCTCTTTTTTTCCGCTCTGCCAGCTGCTTCGTTGCCTTCGATACCGGCAGTCCTTATCCTGAACGTCGGCGTTGAGCAGCTTTTACATTCACTGGTCAACCCGAGCCGTTCTCATGGATCCCCAAGGACACGATTCCAAACTAACAATTTATCAGTGCTGACTAAGTCGCCGTCCATTGCACGCGGGACTCAGTGACACGAGTAAGGTGTATGGCCTAAGTGTAACTGGGCAGTGTTACCGCCATTAACTCTTTGTGTCCCAATGAACGCATCATACGTTCATAGGTTACTGACTAGAAGCCCAATGAACGCATGATGCGCCGTTTTTACCTATTTCGTGACTACCCCTTAGGCCTGTGATGCTAAACCCTTTGAGACTCAAAGAGTTAACAATGCGTGTCACACATTCACTAGCTGTTTAACAAATACTGCGTGGAACGTCTACTATACAAGGAACATTAACTTTACACTATCTCGTCGAAACATTAAATTGAAACACAGCCTATTTCAAAAATACAAACCACAAATATTACTCAATCTAGCCGTCACTAAACTATTATATACGTTTTACCTCGTCAAAGCTCTACGTCTCGTCCAGTCCAATGTCCACTACACAACTCCCCCAGTCAGCTCTGTCCAAGCTCTTTTGTTCCCCTCCTGCGTTCATCTCTCGACACGCGGTAATCCGTGTTAACCGTGGGACCTAGGCTTAGCCAGTTAACTCGACCCAGTTTTTTCCGTGGTCAAGCTGCCCGGTCGCATACTAAGTTTTACTGAAGGTCAGCTCGTTCATACGTGATGATTCACTATCATCAACTTCGTTCATCTCGTAGCCGAACTGGCCTCTGACATATGGGATCAATGGTTACCTGGCATCACAGGCTTCTGAGTCTGGTTGAAAAAAGTCAAGATTGCCTCTGTTAGATCTTGTCGGCTCACTTTCGAATAGTCTTTTAATGACTGGACAGATGACAGCGAGTCGGTGTGGATGAGGCGTTTTATGGGGTCCTTTCGCAGGCTAGCTCCAGCGCTTTTAGTATCCCTACCAGCTCTGCCATGCATACTGCTGTATCGTCAGTGAGTTTGAATTCGTGGATTGTTTTCTAAGCTGGTATGTAGACCCCTGCCCCGACAGCACCCGTACTGGTTTTTGAGCCGTCTGTGTAGATTATAGTATCCGCTTATCATAGCCTTCCAAATGTACTTTTCGACTCTCGAACTTGCATCGAGGTTGCCTGGTTTCTGTCGACTGCGTGCGCCAGGCTTTCGCCCGTGTACGGAGTTTTAAGCTCCTAGGTTTAAGTGGTCGGGTGGTACCTTATACCACTATTGGTGTTGGTGTTCAGTTCTGCTGCCGTATACCAGGCGGTTGGCCTTCGGAATTTATGAAGTGGGATGCTTACTCTTGACCATGGGTATTCATGCACGGTTAGTGCCTGGGAGGCAGGGTGGTGTGGGTCGCCTGGTTTCTTTAGCAGAGCTATAAATATGGATTGTAAAACAGTAATTTGGAATATGTCTACTATTATAAATATCATTTAAAAGTTTATTTATTATTTCAGTTCCAAAATCTCCCAGTGCTTCAGTTGTCTAGCCCGGGTGCTTTTCCTTTCTTCAAATGATGTATTGCATCCCCATCTTCTGCAGTCATTATTGTTGGACCATCATACTTAGTACTAAGCTCAATCCATAAAACCATATGGGATTTAAAAATTGTTTCCAGTTCTTAGCCCAGACGAAGAAACTAGTCCAGGCCCAAGATAACATAATACAGCTAACCAGTCCACCTGAGAAAAACACAGGTGTGTTAAATATGACATAGTAGGACAAGCCTATCTCTGTGAACATGTCAGAGGTAAACCACCTGGGAGAGTAGGAAACTCCAGACACGATTATGAGGGGGTGGGGAGGGGAGGGGGGGGGCAGTCATTAATTTACTGCGCAGAGAAAGATCATTGTAGGTAGTAGGTTCCTCAGGATGGGGATTGAAGCCTCTCCTTAAGGATAGCGTTTGATAAAAAATCATTGAGGAGCTAACTCTGCTAAGTGAGATATGGGCAAACAATAATACAGCTAGGGGTCTTAAAACCAATTCAGAGTGCTGCCAGCATTCCACGGACTAAGATCTAAAGCAAAAAGTATTTCTTTTTTGTTTGGCAATTTGCTGGAATTTTCTGACGTATGAATGAATATTATTTTCACGCCTTTTTGCATTTGTTGGGAATCTAGCTATTCTATTCTACCTATCCTGAATCACATAAATACACATTCTGTTTGAAATAGTTCGTTGTGAGTATTCAGCTATCTCGATCAGAAAGTTGGTAAAGCATTCACATTTCCGCTATAATTATATGACAATTTTTTCAGTGTATTCTTTCCTGTTGATAAAATACGACTTAAATACTGTTATTTTTTAATAAGGAAATGTAATGAGATTATAATGTTTCAAACATCAACCCAAACATATGCATTGCTTGTAGGGATAGGATGCCCACTTGTGCAGCCACGTGCTGATGGTTTTGATAGCCCACCATGTACTTAAATAAAAGTGTTTACGTACTCACCGGACTGACAACACAGAGGAACACCAATGGAGTACATAAATAATTGTCACTGGAAATATAATCAGGACAGAAGGCACTTTTACAGTTTTGGTTTTTAAACTTGATTATGGTTGTTGTTCCAACAAATATTGTGATCACGTCATTTCTCACTCAATCTCTTCTGGTTTTATTTTCAAGTCTCAGTTTTGCTGATTAGTTGAGGAGGCTGTATACTGAAATCCCATTCAAATGTTGCTGAGTGAGAAGGACGCGTTTTTTTTTTTTTTTTTGGGGGGGGGGGGGGGAGGGTTTAAATATTTTTTTATTTAAATTTCAAACCCTAAAAAAATGGTGCCGGTACTTTCAAAGTAAACATTGAGACTGTGTGTTATTACCTGTCAGGTTAATAATTGTCAGTACATTGGCGTTTCATACTTCTCTTAACTTTGACTTTCTTATGTCTGGCGTTGTGGATAACCAACAGTAACTTGAATATATATGAAGTATTTGCAATTCTTGAATTTTGTTCGGCTATGTGTGGCTTTCACTTTATTATTTATATTTATATACAATCTTATTTGTTTAGTCATCAATATTCTGCACTAACTTGTGTCAATGAACTGATATGCAAAGTTTGAGGCTGTATTTTAGACACTCCTTAGGTTCACTCATGTGGGTCGCGTGCGAGGTGCTTTAATTTACTTTAATACGTAGATCACTCAACATGTAACTGCCAGAGTAAACATTACTGCTGAGTGGCTCCATGGTGACCCCTGAGACGCCTCTGATCAGAGTAGAGACGATCTACGCAGTTTTACAACAGAAGCTCATGTCATTGGTGGAGATAACAGTAACCCTAAACATCCCCATGAACATAATATTGAAGCTGTGTCTGTCGCAGTATCCACGGTGGAACAAATAAAAGAACGGAATCTGCACAAGGAAACAAATATCCACAAGAGTTTTAATCAAGGTGTAATCTATGTATAGCTAATCACCAACTTGATTGTGTCCGTGCCAATCTCAGCGTCATAAGTTATAACACTGTTACGTCAGACACAAATTAAAGATAATGATGAAAAGTTCGGGTGTGCTGAATTGCTTTAATGGTATGGAGTCACACCACGTCAACTTTTGTGGAAGGGCAGGCTAATGCTGTAAATACTGTTGGCATTAGAGACATCTCAGACTTACACTATGGTCAGTTTCCTTAGGGTTCAAATTGAATATACCCTGCGTTGACAGTGTTATTATGGGTAGGTGTCCCTTTTGCAGATGCTGTAAGAATTGCCAACGTATGTGTAAAAGCTCTTATGCAGTGTGTATGTCTGCCTTGTCCAGCTTAAAAAAAAAATATTACAATCGATATGGTAGGTCAGTTGCCGGTCATATCACAGCCCGGATATCAATATATCTTAACTGCCATAGTTATTTCAACAAGCTAATCAAATGTATTTCATTTCTTTTTAAATTTATTCAGACACTGTCACTAAAGCTTAAATGTTTCTGTTTTTGCAGTTAGGCTTCTAGACACCATTCCATCTTAGCATGGCGAAAAGGTTGCTACTGATTATAGGAAGTGTTTCGGCAAGCTGATTTATATCTCTCGCGTTTGCCTAGAATCAGAGAACTATTCCCCCCGTGTGTGTGCTGACTGATTCATTGAGCATAAGCGGTCGGGTCGGGGTAGGTTCTTTACGTCGAGATTCCCAAAATTTTAAATTCCAGTTGTCAAAAAAAAAAAAAAATTAAAATGTGATCCTTTTTCAGCTGACCAGAGGCCTGCTATATGAAGGTTCCCTGGCTATCTTATTTGGTTTTCAATTATTTGTGGTCTTTAGTCACACCTGGTATTCCGGTTCTTTGATTCTTGAGTCCGGTATGGTGCTTGGGGTTTTTGGGTCTGGTCTGGTCTAGTTCTCTTAGTGCTTATATCTGTGGGTTTTAGCTGATTGTTGCTGGTGCTTGGTTTAACTCGTGCTGACCGCTTCGCTGGTGCCCTATTGCTGCATGACTGCCGTTCTGTATAGCCGCCGGGAAAAGCCAAACAAACACCAGGTCACAACGTCTCCAACAATGTTCCTTTTCAGGACAACCAGGTCCGTCACAATATGTTGTTGCGATCAGCACGTTTTTTTTTTCCCACAGAGTGTGGATAAGTAGTGGAGGTAAGATAGGCTGCAAATGAGAGAACTAATTTTCTCGAATGTGCCAGGAGATGTGATAGTTAGGTCGGAAGAATGAGAGCGACATATAGCTTGAGACAGATTGGTTTCACTTCTGCTGGGTTGAGGTCCCTTGGTCTTAAGTAATAGTGAAAGGCATTGTTAAAAAACATTTGGTGTGGGGGTAGGGTGGCATGAGAGAGACTGGAATTCCTAAGTGCTGGTCCCACTAGGTGCAATTCCCTCAGCTTTCTGCTTCAGAACGACGGGTGACTCTTGGTAGTTTCCGTTGTCTTCTTATTCCTGTTTGTCAGGTCTGGGTCAGATATGACCGAGCTAACGTATAACAGTAGCCGGTACCACCTGTCTTTGGTTACGCCGAATGTTGGGCGGCATATACTAACCCAACATCCCATATTGTGCCAACGGCTTCGGGCGGAGGAACGCATTGGGGAGGATACTAGCCTTATCCTAGGAAGAGGGAATGCAACCTGAAAACTTTCTGTTATGGCCGGAAACACCAGGACCTTTGCCTTGCTGGAAGCTGGTCTAGAAGGGAAGCTCTGACAGACGGAGAGATAGAGCACTGCTCTTCTGATCCGGCAGCTTCTCTAACCTGCCTCGTTCTAAACGTACTGGTTTTACCTTTCCTTTGGAATAAACAAGGCAGGTCGAGAAGGGATCTTTATGCATGGGCAACATATGGTCTCTACAATACTGCCCAGGCTTTGTGCTATGGAGAGGAGGAACAGCATCCCTGGCCTTAATCGGTCTCGAAAACAAATCGAGAATAAGCAGTTACGGGATATAAGTCCTTGTCATTTGGCGTAGACAGGGGCGCCACGGGTTGCCTCTGACGGTGCGAGACATCTTCGAATGTCACTGATCAACTACCGCCCACCTTAAGCTGGGCAGCCCCTAGCCAATGAGGTGTTGATCCGTCACAGCTTGTATGCTTCAATGGATGATTGGAGCTAGGACAAAATCTGAAATGCAGGCTGTAAAACCAATGAACCAGACAATAAAAAGCAACATAATGTAATATACTCTACTAGGGGCATGTGTTGTTAATATACATTGCTTTCAGACGAACAGTGAGTTGAAACGACACAACATGAACGAATATTGAGTTGCTTGCTTTTATTCGTTGAATCGCCAGTTATCGCATACATACATTCTCGCTTGCTCCTGCTCGTCTTGCTTGGCTGAATCTAGCGACCTGGTCGGACTTCTCACACACTACGGGAATTCATCAACGTCTCTCGAACCATCCATCTATCCTTCACGAACCCTGGTACCTGACATTACGACGTGTGGAAAAACGTTCAGTCTTTCTATTGAAATATAACACTCGTTTCACAAATCATTTATTCTTCTCAGGCGTCCACTCATGCGTCCTCTCTCAGTCAGGGCCGAACTTCAACTGTCTTACTCCTGTCTCTCGGTTCACGTCTTCCGTTCACATCTCATGCTTTTCTTGTGTCCCTCACTTCGTTCACCATGAGAAACACGAGACCCACTTATCCCGTTTTTCTCTTCTCTCACGGGTCCTCCGATCTTTTCCTCCTAATCGGGAACTCTCTGGGATTTCCCAGGGAATTGACAACATTACACATAACCCCAAGCTTCTAATTGGCTCTTGGAGCGTGAGGACCGTGTGTCCAGGGTTTTCCACTGACCTGGAAAACATTGATGATGTGAGAAAAATAGCTAGCATTGATGCCGAACTCAACAAACCTGGCATAGATATTGCTGACTTATAAGAAACCCGTCTGCCAAAGGATGGGTCTGTAAGAGAAAATATTTACACATTTCTGGAAAGGCAGAGGCCAGGAAGAAATCAGGATGTATGGAGTGGGATTTGCAGTAAAGAATTCATTGTTAGGATCAGTTGAGAGTCTAACAGGAGGAAGTGACAGAATATTATCCTTACAATCGTCTACCTCAAGCGGTTTTATAACCCTTGTTACTGCATTTGCACCCACTTTCTGGTGGTAAATCTAATACTGGCAATTTAACTTTTCCTTTCCTGGTGTTTCTTTCTTAAATTTAAAGGCTCTGCAATACACGCACACTATATCTATTTTCCAATAATGAAATTTTGAAGTTATGTTATCACAAACGACGTCACTGCAATATTTGAATCCCATGCGTGATCAGTCTGCTTATGCAGCAGCCAGTCAAAGTACTTCTACTAATTGTTTCCATTAAAAGCTGAATATACTGCCTCCTATCTCAGCCTCGAATAAGGCTGGGACGTGCTTCTCCATGCTTTACTCACATGTCACGCAATCGTGTTAGTGTCAGAAATTCCTCATTATCTACTACCCCAGTCCGTACAGCGTTGTCGATATCTGCTCTGTCCATGCATCTTCTCATATGCCTTGGTGCATTGATTGTCAGTTAGTACACTCTCTAATTACACTTTACATATTCATGACCAGGTGTGTAGATCCAGGTGAGGGAGATTAATGAGATTTTCGAATGCTTTCTACCTATTCAGAGCCCATACCACCTAGGTTATCTTCTGTAGCATATCCATAGAGTCTATCTAGTGTTTTCCTCTCTAATGCTCTGGAAGAAGCGGCTATTTCCATGGTCATGCTTGACGTGGTAGTCTGGTAAGCGCCGTTGTCTTCTTGTATTTCCCCATTTTTGGCTATGAATATGCCCATGCTGATCTTGATCTGCCCTTCACTGATCCATCTGTGTAGATGATGATATCTTCTGTGTCTGAATGTTGATCTATCAATTCCCTTACATCTGTGTCTACGGCCGCAGGAATATGTTCCGAGTATGATGACAACCTCGAAGGTGCCATGCATGTCTACTGGTGTATTCGTCCATTCTTTTCGGTGACTTATCTAGTCTAGGTCACGTAACTGATGAATTAAATCGTCTGCATTGGCCATCCAGGAGCGGCCTATTTTGAGACGCTCTCTTTTTGTGTCATTGTGTCGTGTATAGCTTTGTGCAGCGGGTTGTTAACGTATGCCGATACCCTCATGTACGCCTTGACCTGTGCAACTTTGTATCTGTTAGTCATCTACTACAAACCCCGGACACAACGCATGGCGTTTCTGGATATGTCATTTGTGCAGCCGAGTATGAGTCAAATGGCCTCATTTTGTACTCGGTCTAGTCTTTCTAGCTGTGTTTTGCTAACAGTAAGGCGAATAAGACCATAGTCAATAAAGCCTAATACAAACCCTTGATAGAGAAGGAAAAGTAGGGGCTTGTTCAATATCAGCTGCTGCTCGCACGTTGAATGATGTGATACCTTTTCTGGCTCTAAGTATGTGACATTTGTATGGCAAGCATCAATCCGATGTCAAGCCTAAGTATTTCATGGTGTACGTTCTCTCAATGCCCATACCACACATAATTACACTGGCGTTGGTGGACTGACGATGTGGGTATTCAAAGAGAACCATGTTAAGGAGGCATTGAACGGGTTCACTTGTGCTCTTGATACTTGGCACCACTCGCAGAGTCTGTCTCGTGTTGTATACGACATTTTTCTCCCTAGGCCTACGCTGTGTTCACTGGTGACTCCTGCTGTGTTCACTGGTGACTCCTGCTGTGTTCACTGGTGACTCCTGCTGTGTTCACACTGAAGAACACAGGCGACACTGGTGATCCCTGGGGCATCCGAAGCGCTAACACAAACAGTCCAATATTTAGAAATGCAGTTCATCGTTGATGGTAGCAGATGTCACCAAAGATCAGCAGTTGCACACACGACCTAATTTAATCACATAATGGCCATACCAATATTGCGACAAGTAGCATTGCGCCATTTTCTGAATCTGTATCTAATGCCATCAAGCCCTGGAGCTGTGTCGGGACAGGTCTTCAATGTTGATCCGATGCATTCAGACGAAATGCATACTTTAAAATCTTCCTCTTTTTCAGCCATGTGGACATTATTTATTCTCTGTTTCATCTACTATATCTCTTACCTATCTGTCTTTTCCGTCTGCAGGATAGATTTGTGCAGGATAGCCTAGCCGACGTTTGCACCACCCCATTGTAAATCTTTAGCTTTGCCATACCAGAGATTTGTTTACCTTTTGAGATATTGACTCCTAGGTGTGCTGCCTGGTTGCTAGGGGTTTTTCATACGAAAGCAATAGATGACATTTTGAATACACTCAGCTGGTAACGAGTAGACGATATCCAGTTAATATTTTTTGTTAGTTTCACATGTCTACCAATAACTAGCAGGTCTAGTAAGATAGGCTGATATTTATCAGACATAAACTTTATGTCTTCTCTCGTTCACACTCATTACCTTTCAGTCCTGTTTCCTCACACACGGAATACATACAATGGTTGATCAAGCAGTTCTAATCATGGCGGTTCGACTTAGTGACCGATTAGAATTTGCTGGCTACCACTTAAAATTAGATTGCTTTTAGGATGTTATCTTGCGATCTTCGTACAGAACAGAACACCTATCGTCATGAAATTTCCACTGTCACATGGCATTATCAGATGCAACTTTTCATGCCAGCTGCCAAACACATCATCATCATCATCATCATCAGGTGCCTTGCCGACTGGCGTAAGCGATCATGCCTCTCCATAATGTGCTATCTCCTGCAGTATGTATCAGTTCGTGTGCCGACACACCTCCATGCCATGCAACAAGTCTGTCAAGCATCTTCTCTCGTTGTCTTCATCTATCTCTCCTTCCACATATCTTTCCAGTGGTCACAAAATGTTCTATTTTCCCTCTTCTCATAACATGGCCGAAAAATGATGTCTCCTTCTGATGTCTGTGATAAGTTGTTTTCGGGCTCCCGCCTCTTTCAAAACCTCTTGGTTGCTCTTTTTGGCTGTCCAAGGTAATCTAAGCATTCTTCTGTAAAACCACATCTCCAAGGCCTCCAGAAAAGGTTTGGCCTGCCTACCGATTGTCCAGGATTCACAGCCATATGTTAAAACTGGATGTATGTAGCACGCAAGAATTCTTTTTCTAACTCTCAATGACAAGGATATTTTGCACAAGATGTTTTTCATTTTATAAAATGCAGTTTTTGCCTGTCCTATTCCATTTCTTATCTCAGTAATGGATCTTCCTGTTTGATGTTATCCATGTGCCCAGATACTTAAATTTATTTACTTGTCCTAAAACAACACCATCAACTTACATAAACACATACTAACTGATTAGACCTTTTGTCTAACTTTATAATCCTTGTTCTGCAAATGTTTATTTGCAATTTCATTATGATTTTACACAGTTTCAACATCAAAAAATGTGCCAATACCTGTACATAATGTCAACATCAAAAAATGCCATTACCTGTACATTAATTTCAACATCAAAAAAAGTTCATTAGATGTACACAATTTTAACATGTTTCAATTTATATACCTTCAATAAATAGTTAAATATTTATTTTCTACCACAAAAGTATGTTCACTTTCAAATGTTAACATATATAATTTCATTTAATTGTACGTCACTATGCGTTACTATAGTCCTTGTCCTGTCCGTCATTGTTACAACTCAATATTACAACATACATCACGTATGCAATCATCAATTCACATTTATTACAACATATACCTTTATACTTCAAACTTAGTTCTTTAATGTTACTTGGGTGTAACATTGCAATTTTTAAATCACATTTTATTTGTGCTTTCAAATTACCAAATGTTTTTTTCCCTTAGTTTACGATCTTGACATGACGTCTAGCAAATGGTTGTCTATGCCTGTTATATGTTCAATTCTGAATTTGAACTGTGCTATCAACAGTTCTCATCATTAAACTCTGCAAATGTCTGCAGACTTTATTGTCATTAATTTTGTGAGTCCCAAATTGTCTGTTAATTGTGTGAACTCTTTCCCAAACAAATATTTCTGGAACATTTTTAGGCTCACAACTAATGCTAGTGCTGGTTTGTTCGAAAGCAATAAACCTTTGTTGAGTGGATGTTTGTTTTTGAGAAATATATAATACCGCAAGAAGAATGTGTGAATATTTATGTGCTAACGTTGCTGCTATAGTTTGTCCACAAGCGTCAGTTTGCAAGCAGCATTGTCTGCTTGGATCAGGTTGTCTTAAAATAAGTGCTGTCGAGAAAAAAGATTTAATTTTCTCCAAAATTATGTTAGTTTTTTTTTAATCAGTCCTTCTTAAACTGTTCTTTCTTCAGAATTTCACACAATAAGGAAGTTAAAGAAGCCAAATTTTGAATCAGTTTCGCAAAAACATTTACCAACCCTAACAATGCTTAAAGTCTGTGTGTGTGTGTGTGTGTGTGTGTGTGTGTGTGTATGTGTGTGTGGATGCGTGTGTGAGTGTATGTGTGTGATTTCATGCTTTCTCAATATTCAAAATCTTCGAAACAATGTTCTGGTCTGTTTGAATATACCACTCAAACACAACATGGCCCAAAAACTTGTTTTGGGTAAAACAAAACTCAGATTTGTGTAGATTCACATTCATTTTTGCTTTATGAATATTAGAAAACACTGTTTTTAAAGTTTCAAGATGTTCTGGTAACTCTTTTGTATGGATACAAATATAATCCATGTATGGAGTTACATGTTCAATGCCCACTAACAACCGCCTGATAATTTTTGTAAAGATTTTTGGAGCATTCAAGAGAAAAAGGTAATCTTAACCACCGTTTTAGTCCAGTGGAAGTTTGGAAACTGGTATATTTACTGGCATTCTACTTAAGAGGAATCTGCAAATTGTCGGAGGCCAGTTCGGTTATGGGATGAGTAGGTGTGATGATAGTGATTCATCACATATGAACGAATTGAACCTAAGTCAAACTCAGAGCGAGATCGGGCAGTTTGACCATAGAAAAACTGTGTTGACTGAACTGGGCTAAGCTCTAGGCCCCACTAGTAACACGAGTTTCAGCGTGTCAGAGATGAACGCTTCAGAGGAACACAAAAATCTTTGACAGGAGCTTGTCTGGGGAAATGTGTGGTAGGACACTGGACTGGACAAATGTAGGACTGCGACGGGTAAAACTTATTTAGTTTAGTGACCGGTAAATCGAATAGTATTTTTGGTTAATATTTGAGATAGTTTGTGTTTCCATACAGTGCTTTGACGAGATAGTGTAGCGTTAATGGTTTTTGTATAGTCGCCGTTTCACGCTGTATCAGTTTAGCAGCTAGTTAAGGTGTGACACGCATTATTGATGGCATTAACATTGCCCACTCATACTTAGATCATTTACCTTACGTGTGTCACTGAGTCCCGCGTGACATAGACGGCTGGTTAGTTAGCACTGCACGATAGTGGAACTGGAATAGTGTCCTTGGTATATCCATGGGAATGGCTAGGGTTGATTAATGAATGTAAAAGCTATCAAAGCTGGTGTTTCGGATAAGGATGGCAAGTTTTGTTGAGGTGCTATAAGTTTAATTGTTCTTTGTGCATTAAAGAACAGCAGTTTTTAGGGCTGCCAAATCCACTCCCAAAACACTGGAACACGCCCGCCAAGCCTGATCGAGAAGACATTATGCAGCAGCAAATAATCGAATTTAGGCGAACATGATCGCCACACAGAATCGAATTCATTCAGATAGCAAATGAACCGTCTTCAAAAAAGCAGGCTTTCGGGAAGATGTAAGAGGACACAATTTGACATTTTTGTTTGATTTCAACCATTACGATTACATTAAAGATTATGTTTGTACTCAGAAGGTGTGTGTTTAAAGTGTGTCTATGATAGTTATGTCTGTTTGCTGGCCTTCCTAACGAGCCATAGGAATTAGAATAATAAAGCAGGTCCCTGACACCAATATTTCTTACACAAATCTGATTTGGTCAACAATTAGGAATCATACAACCGTTAGATAGTGTCATCTGCTAATGGAATAGGTTTTGACTATAAATAATCTCATTCAATTTCCTTTAATCATCACAAAGTCTCCTTGATATGCTGACTGGTTGCTAGGGGTTGTTCAAACGTAAGACATAGATGCAATTCTGAATAGACACCGTTGGTAACGAGTAGATGTTATCCAGTTAATATTCTTTATTAAGTTTCACATGTGATCTGGTCCGGTCTTCAAATAACTAGCAGGTACAGGAAGATAGGCTGACATTTATCAGACATCAAGTTTTCGTCTTCCATGTAACAATAGCTGGTACAATCTGTACTCTGTTAACGCAGGATGTTGGGCGGCGTATCCACACATGAAAGCTCTCACTGCGTCAACTACTTCCAACGCTGGAGCACAATGGGGAGATACTAGCCTTATGCTAGGGCATGGAAATACAACAACAACATTTCTTGCTATTCGGCAGACAAGGCGCTCAGCTTTGGATGGTGGCTGGCCTAGGAGGCAAGCTCTAATAGATGGTCAGAGCACAGCATTTCCTATCCTACATCTTCTGCAGCATGCTTTGTCACTACACAGCAGTTTTTCCCAAATTATGACAAAAATATCACTTTTTCAATGTGTTCATTTTTGTAATGTTCGGCATTCGTAGAATAGTGTACACACAAAATTTGTATCATTAGTAAACAATTTAGCATTGAAAATGTAATACCAAAGACACCAAGATAAGATAAAAAAAAGTTTAAAAGTCACTTTTCTTAAAGTTCTATTTTTCTCTTTGTTGTGTTTGGGATCGCCTAAAATCTCAGCTAATATAAGGACAAGAGACGTAATATTTGATGTAGATACCCCTAACACAATATTATAGGGTCAGGTCTATTTAAAATTGCAGTTTACTGAGTAAAAAAAAAAAACATTAGATTAATATCCTAAAAAGCTACATTTTTGTATTTTTTTTTAAGCATACCAAAATGTTAATATTCTAAAAAAAAATATTTAAAAACATCTTTGAAGTAAATAAACTAGACCTGACACTAAACATAGGTTTAGAGTTCATGAATCAGTCATCTGTTTCTCAATACCTCTGTTTGTTTTTAAAATTTTAGCTGTCTAAGTACATGTTGTTTTTTTTCATCAAGATGGCGGCTGTTGCCATGGCGACCATGTTTTTTTAAACTTGAAGTCTACAAATATAGCAACATACATCCTTACAGATGACCATTATAAAATAATTGGTCTAACATTGTAAATAAAAAAAATTTAAAAAATTTTTTCCTGTAGTGACCCCTTTTCAAGGCAGGCTAGGCGAGGCATCATGGAGCATGTGTTTTTTTTTTTTTTTTACGTATCCAGAAACCATGAGTTGTAAACCCTTTGGCTCGGTACTATGGATATCGCAACCCTTCGGCCTTGATTCCATTATAGGTACCGTTAATCTGTTCGTCACCCGGCCGCCGCGAAAGTCAGGTTTAACCAACTTCGCTAGAGAGCCGGGCCTGGAGCATGGTAAACATTATTACAATACTGCCCAGCTTGGGTGCTATGGAGAGGAGCAACTTTGTGTATCGACCATGAAGTTTCTCCAATTTTTTTGTAGTAGAACAACTTTTTCGCACGTGGGGAAACTGCTAAATAGCTTTCATGTGCGATAACTTCAAAGAAGACGGCAACAAATAGCAAGATAATGACACTACCACTGACCTATTGGAAAGAGTAAGCATCACAGCAGTTTTCTGAATGCTGCGTCTTGGAAGCTCAGACAACTAGAAAACACTTAAAGGTTTGAGGATAGAAGAGTCCAATATACATTATCTAAGGAGAATTACAGATGGGTAGAAGATGTCGAGGTCGGCCTGTGGATATACACATGTTTTTTAGCGGGACATGAATTGTACGGCTATTGATGTGGATTCCTTAAAACTGAAATTAGCTAGTCTGAAGGGAATGTAGGATCAGACATGGAATAAAGATACAGAAGTAAATGAGTGCAGACAGATGAAGAGATTTGAGTCTGTGAATAAATACAAGGACAACAGATCCTTTGCTTTAATTGTGGAATCCTAGCTGGCTAGTCATATTCACCATTGCTATGAATGGTGATTCCCATGCATCCATAAAGCAAAATACAAAATTATTGTCGGGAATGAACCAAAGGTGCCAACCAGCCATTAAAAAAAAAAAACATTTAACTATTTGAACAATCATTTTCTGATTTATCGAAATCCTGGAGTGCAAAGGAATTAAAGAAGCGATTTCTTGTGTTGTTTTTCTCTGCTACAAAAAGCGGTAGCTACAGGAACGCTCGTTTTGGAAAGGGAAGGCTTTCTTAAGACCAGTTAAGATCGGAAGCTGAAAGAACACACGTGATTGTATGAAATAACATGTATAATAATGTGTGAACCTTGAATAAAGAGATAATCAGATAAGTAGAGGTGGAAGAGGAGATGGGGACAACATGCGAATAAACAGTGAGCTAGAGTAAACGTTAGGATCAACACCTAAAGATAGTTAGGTATGGTAGGTGTGCTTCATGTCGATTCTTAAATCAATAATCAGTAAGACATCTCCTTGATGACAAACAGTGAAACATCGACGCACGCAAAGGCAGATCGATACGGAAGGTTAAGCAAGTCCATCAATATAATTGATCCAGAACACAGATGTAGAAAGACTCGAACGGCAACTGCATCTAGCAAAGCAACTAATGTTATTTCCCAGTAGGTAATCACAATGACATTCGCATCACAGCAAAACAATCCGAGAACTTGAGTCACAATAAAAAATTATCATCTTCAGAGAAAAGGTGAGATAGAGATTAGGTCAGATACATTCTACAACCAGGTAACATCATATATGTGACAGGACTGGCTCGGTGTTATTTGCTGCCGTTATAGCATTTCTATTCCTATATGTTGAATATTTTTTACTCATTGACCTTAAAAGTTCTTTTGGTGCGTTTAGTTGTGGTTTATAGCTAGGTTGAGAGTGCTGTCCCTTTTGCTCCTATACATCCGATGTTGGCAAACTCCTAATTAGTCGACTTTGACAACATAACTGTTAGAGGCAAGGCGTCTTTTTCTGTCCACAGAAAATAGGACCCCCGAGCCCACTGATGACTCTATCTGGTCTTGGTATCAACGGAATCGTTATGTTGTTGAACAGAAAATAAACTTCGTTCAACAAATAGACCAGTAAAGATACTGAGAGAACTGCTGTACACAGATGTACACCTAGTGCAGGGGTTCAGCAACAACATGAACATAAACAAACGGACAAAGAAAGACAACAGACGGGGCTGTCCCACTCGAATGCTACAGAACCATTTAGCCATGCGATAATTGAGATGTTATTGATTTGCAGTAGATCCTTTTGTACAAGCTGAACTGAATTCGCCCACAGGTAACTTTGCTCTGTGAGCTTTTAAACGGCTCCCAGGATACCGGCGCCAGGCATGTAACTTTGCTCTGTGAGCTTTTAAACGGCGCCCACGTTACAGGCGCCAGGCATGTAACATTGCTGTGTGAGCTTTGCAACGGTTCCCACGATATAGGCGCCAGGCATGTAACTTTGCTCTGTGAGGTTTCTAACCGCCCCCACGATACAGGCGCCCGGCATGTAACTTTGCTCTGTGAGGTTTCTAACCGCCCCCACGATACAGGCGCCAGGCATGTAACTTTGCTCTGCGAGGATTCTAACGGCCCCCACGATACAGGCGCCAGGAGTGTAACTTTGCTTTGTGATGTTTCTAACCGCCCCTACGAAACAGGCGCCAGGCGTGTAACTTTGCTCTGTGAGGTTTCTAACCGCCCCCTCGATACAGGCGCCAGGCGTGTAACTTTGCTCTGTAAGCTTTCTAACGCCCCCCCCCCCATACCCCCACCCCCACCCCCCCCCCCCTATGATATAGGCGAGAGGCATGTAACTTTGCTCAGTAAGCTTTCTCACCGCCCACACGATATAGAAGCAACAAACTGGACGCTAGGGCTCCTTATGTCCCCTTCTATGATTCTTCGGGGAAAGGGGGCAGTGGTGGGGATATTGCTGAGAGCCCCTCCCTTTGCTAAAACAATTATAGCTATGCCTATTCCCTCCCCATCATCCTGCCACCCCCAACCATCTATAGACGATTAAATTATGTGTTTATATAATTTAATTATTACATTTTATTACATTTAGCATTTAATAATAATCCATATCAATATTATGATACAAAAAAGTGTTAGCTTATGTGGTTGGCCCTAGAAAAATTATCAAAGGGCTGGTCCCACCATCCCTATGGCCCCTTTGCCCCAACCCCCGCCCACCCCTATGATTTCTCCAAGAGAGAAGCCAACATCTTCTACTTGTGACGGTGAACCTCGGACAGTTTATGATTATCGACCCACTACATCACGACGTCTGTGCAATGGCTACAGGCTTGCCTGACAGCCTCATTGATTACAGTTAGAATCTGCACCGAGCGTTTCTTCTTTTTTACCCTCTTTTCTATCTACATTTCTTCTTCCTAATACTACGTCTCCGTCTATGTATCCACTCAGTGCTCTCTGCTCTCTGTGTGTCTCTCCCAAACCCTCCTTTCATTATAGTTCTGATCTCTGTCTCAAGTTTCTTTCTATATGTCAACTTTAGATATGGCGTGTTATAAGATATCAGTCTTCTTTTTCAGTGTTTTTTCCTAGCCCTTACTCAATCTCAGTGCACTTTATATTTCAAAGACTCTATCTATCTATCTATCTATCTATCTATCTATCTATCTATCTATCTATCTATCTATCTATCTATCTATCTATCTATCTATCTATCTATCTATCTATCTATCTATCTATCTATCTATCTATCTATCTATCTATCTATCTATCTATCTATCTATCTATCTATCTATCTATCTATCTATCTATCTATCTATCTATCTATCTATCTATCTATCTATCTATCTATCTATCTATCTATCTATCTATCTATCTATCTATCTATCTATCTATCTATCTATCTATCTATCTATCTATCTATCTATCTATCTATCTATCTATCTATCTATCTATCTATCTATCTATCTATCTATCTATCGATCTATCTATCGATCGATCGATCGATCGATCTATCTATCTATCTATCTACCTATCTATCTATCTATCTATCTATCTATCTATCTATCTATCTATCTATCTATCTATCTATCTATCTATCTATCTATCTATCTATCTATCTATCTATCTATCTATCTATCTATCTATCTATCTATCTATCTATCTATCTATCTATCTATCTATCTATCCATCTATCTATCTATCTATCTATCTATCTATCTATCTATCTATCTATCTATCTATCTATCTATCTATCTATCTATCTATCTATCTATCTATCTATCTATCTATCTATCTATCTATCTGTCTGTCTGTCTGTCTGTCTGTCTGTCTGTCTGTCTGTCTGTCTGTCTGTCTGTCTGTCTGTCTGTCTGTCTGTCTGTCTGTCTGTCTGTCTGTCTGTCTGTCTGTCTGTCTGTCTGTCTGTCTGTCTGTCTCTCTCTATCTCTCTCTATCTATCTATCTATCTATCTATCTATCTATCTATCTATCTATCTATCTATCTATCTATCTATCTATCTATCTATCTATCTATCTATCTATCTATCTATCTATCTATCTATCTATCTATCTATCTATCTTATCTATCTATCTATCTATCTATCTATCTATCTATCTATCTATCTATCTATCTATCTATCTATCTATCTATCTATCTATCTATCTATCTATCTATCTATCTATCTATCTATCTATCTATCTATCTATCTATCTATCTATCTATCTATCTATCTATCTATCTATCTATCTATCTATCTATCTATCTATCTATCTATCTATCTATCTATCTATCTATCTATCTATCTATCTATCTATCTATCTATCTGTTTATCTATCTGTCTGTCTGTCTGTCTGTCTGTCTGTCTGTCTGTCTGTCTGTCTGTCTGTCTGTCTGTCTGTCTGTCTGTCTGTCTGCCTACACGTTTAATTTTTAACAAAGCTAATTTTATTCGTAAAATTGTATTTCAAAATGCTCTAAACTACCTTTTACAGTTGATAAAATCTAATCCTACGAAGAGCAAGAAGCTAAATTTATAAACATTTACCTAAATCTAGAATGTCTTTGCATTGGAACCCACAGGGGCATAGGAATAAAGGAAGGCCAAAAAACACATGGAGAAGAGAGCTGGAGAACGAGGTTGGAAAGATGGGGAGGACATGGGGAGAGCTCATTGGCGTGAGTTGGTTGAGGGCCTATGCTCCATTGGGGGATAGAAAGGCAGAAGAAGAAGAAGAAGAAAAGATTAATTAAAAAAAAAAAAAAGTTTTTTGTATGGAACCAGGTCGCACTTGATCTAAAAAATACAAAAATGACCTACTAATTTTATCGCAAACTTTTTTCATGTTTAATTGATTATATGCCACCTTAAATGAACTTATTAATCCATTTTGCATTATCAATTTATAATTCAAAAAGGTGTGTATGATATGTATGTATGTGTGGCATGTACACGTATGGTATGAATGTGTGTATATGTAGGCGTGTTTGTGTATGTATGAGTGTGTGTAACGGTAACTGTATAAGTTGTTGCGTGAGTGCGTGTATGTGTGCCTGTATCTACATGTGCGTGTGACTGTGTGTGCGTGTCTGTGGGATTGTGTTTGAATATGTCTCTGTGTGGGCGTGTCTGTGTCTACATGGCTGTGTGTGTGTATGCGTGTGTTTGCTTGCGTGTGCGTGCGACTTGTTGTGTTTGTGTATGTGTGTCAATGTTTGTGTGTGAGTGTCTGCGTAAGTGTCTTCTGTGTCTGATAACGTCTATGTGTGTGTCTGTGTGTATTTGTCTGTTCGATTGTCTATGTTTGTGTGTATGTATGCATGTGCACGTGTGCATGTCTGCTTTTGCGTGTTCGTCTCTGAGTGTGGTTGTTTGTGTGTATCTTTGTTTCTGCATGTGTTTGTATTGTGTGCCTGTGGGTGTGCATCTATGCATGTGTGTATGTTTGTGTGTATGTTTGTGTTTGTGCGTGTGTTTATGCGTGTATGACTGTGTGTATGTGTCTACATGTCTATTTGTGTGTATGGGTAAGCATGTTTCTGTGAACATTTTTGCGTTTCTGTGTGTTCTCGTGTATGTGGCTGTGTGTGTTTCTTTGTTGTGTTTGTGTGTGTTCTGGTATGTGACTGTGTGTATATGTGTGTCGGCGTAAATGTATGTGTGTAGGTGCGTCTCTGTGTGTTAATATATATGTGTAGTGTATGTGTGCATATCTGTGTTTATTGTCTCTGGGTGTTAAAGCAGGGCCTCCCTAATATGAATCGTTAAGTGGCATGTCACTGTTCCACCACTACTCTCTCTTCTTCACCCACCTCCTCGTTTTCTTCTGTTGCACTTTTACCTCCAAATTTACATTCCGCAGTTGAAACACTTCTTCTCAAGTCGCGTCTCTGTTCACAACTATCATATCATATAAGCCATCATGCTACCCGACGTACAACTTGAGCTGATCAATAATAGTGATATATCTTTATTTAGTCAATGACATCAAAGATAGTGTGCTTTCCAAAAAAATGACAAAGGCAAAGAAAGGCTACTAATGTTAACACCATGCACCTAGTGAAAAGCTCAGAAGAAAACGATCACGAGAAACCCTTCTGTAGACCTGCTTTCGTCTTTCTACTTGCTTTCTCGGATTACTCTTTTTTTTATGTGTGTGAAGGCATGTCGGTGTGTAGATTTGCGTGTTTAAGTGAGTGGGTTGGCATGTTTGAGGGAGTGTGTATGTCTATGTGTGTCTGTGGTGAATATGTCTATGTGTGTGTGTGTGTGTGTGTGTGTGTCTGCGTTTGGTTCTATGGGTGTGTCTGTGTAGGTAGCTATGTATGTGGGTGAATAGTATGTGCGTATATGTGTAAAGGTATGTTAGTGTGTAGATATGCGTGTTTAACTGAGTGAGTGCGCATGTTTGTGGTTGTATGTATGTGTATGTGGTGTAGTTCTCATTGTGTGTTTATGTGTGCATATTCAATGTGGTCGTGTCTGTTTGTGCGTGTGTATGCAAGTGTGTCTACGTGTGCATGTCTGCCTGTGCATCTTTGTGTATGTGTCTGTGTGTGTTTGTTTGTGTGGATCTGTGTGTCTGCGTGCGTTTGTATTGTGAGTCGGTGTGTGTTTGTTTGTGTGTATGTGCGTGTGTCCGCGTGTATGAATGTGTGTATGTGTCTACATGTGTCTGTGCATGCGTTTGCTTGTCTGTGTGTTCTACGTGTATATGGTTGTGTGTGTGTCTGCGTGTATGTGTGTATGTCTTTTTTTTGTGTATGTGGTTGTGTGTGTCAGTGTGTGTGTGTATGTAAGTGTGTGTGTTGTGTGTATGTGTGTCTGCGTGAGTGTCTTCTGTGTGTGTCTTAGGGTGTATATGTGTGTGTCTATGTATGTCTATGTCTATGTGTGTGTCTGTGAGCATATGTATGTGTGTGTTTGTATGTGTGTGTGTATGTATGTGTGTCTACGTGTGCATGTCTGCCTGTGTGTCTGCATGTGCGTCTCTGTGTATGTGTCTGTGTGTGATTATGTCTGTGTGTCTATATATGTGTGTCTGTGTGTTTTTGTGTCTGCGTGTATGTCTGCGTTTGTCAGTGCGTGTGTGTCTGCGTGTATGGTTGTGTGTATGTGTCTGCGTGTGTCTATGCATATGTTTGCGTGTCTGTGTGTTCTACGTGTATGTGGCTGTGTATGCATGTGTGGTATTTGTGTTTGTCTTTGTTGTGTTTGTTTGTGTGTGTGTGTGTGTGTGTGTGTGTGTTTGTATATGCCTGCTTGTTTCTGTGTCTGCGTGTATATATTTGTGTATGTCTCTGTGTGTGTCCGTGTGTCTGTATATGTCGGTGTGTCTTATCTGTGTGTGTGTCTGTAAGTATTGTCTATGGGTGTGTCTGAATCTGAGTGTATGTGTGTCTGCGTGTGTGCTTATGTGTCTGTGTGTGTGTTTGCATGAGCCTGTGTCTGTGTGTGTGTCCCTGTGTGTATGTTTGTCTGCGTTTTTGTGTCTGTGGGTGTGTATCTGTGTGTGTGCTTGTGTGTACATACATCTGCGTGTGCGTCTGCGTGTAGGTATTTGTGTGTGTGTAAATGTCTGCGTGAGATCAGCGTATGTGTGTGTGTTTGTATGTCTGCGGGTGTTTATGTGTGAGTGTATCTATGTATGTTTGTTTGTGTATATGCGTCTGTGTGTGTATGTGCATGTATATGTGTTTGTCTGCTTGTGTGTGTGCGCGTATGTGTATTTGTTTGTGTGTGTCTACATTTGTTGCTGTGGGATGTCTCTGTGTGCATGTGTATCTGTCTGTATGTCTGTATGTGTGTGAAATGTGCGTGTTTCTGTGGGTAGGAAGCTTTGCATGTGGGTGAATTGGATGTGTTTATGTGTGTGAAGGTATGTCGGTGTGTATATATGCGTGTTTAAGTGAGCGGGTTGGCATGTTTGTGGGAGTGTGCCTGTCTATGTGGGTCTGCGGTGTATATGTCTATGTGTGTGTGTGTGTGTCTTTGTGTAGGTCTGCGTTTGTTTCTATGGGTGTGTCTGTGTAGGTAGCTATGTATTTAGGTGAATAGTATGTGTGTATATGTGTGAAGGTATGTTGGTGTGTAGATATGCGTGTTTAAATGAGTGAGGGGGCATGTTTGTGGTTGTATGCATGTCTATGTGTGTATGTGTGTCGTTCTGTGTGTGTATGTGTATGTGTGTATATTCTATGTGTTTTTGTCTGTGCGTGTGTATGCATGTGTGTCTACGTGTGCATGTCTGCCTGTGCATCTTTGTGTAGATGTCTGTGTGTGTTTGTGTTTGTCTGTGTGCGTTTGTATTGCGAATATGTGTGTGTGTGTGTTTGTGCGTGTGTCCGCGTGTATGAGTGTTTGTATGTGTCTGTGCGTGCGTTTAACTGACAAACAAAAACACTTTAAAGCGTGTGGTAACATCTCATATTACATCTGATGATTTTAGTAATTACTTTCAGGATGACATAGAGCAGATAAAGGATGCAATAAAGAGTTACCCTTGTGATTCATCCATTCCGTCAACATTTTGTGAGAATAAATGATCCAGCGATGTCCCCACTGACAACGCTATAATGTCAGTTAATACAATTTCTTTTATCTATCTCGATAATCTAAATAACAATAATGCATCACGTCTAGACCATCATCATGTGCCCTGCCAACTGGCGTAGGGGCTTATGTGACCACAGATCAAGATCCCTGGTTCCTGGAACAGATCTCTTGATTATATCCCTCTATGCCATCGATTCAGCCCATCCAGCATCAGCTCTCTTGGTCTATCTCTACCCTTTTTTTCCACTAATCTTTCCAGTTGTCACAATGTTCTCCAATGTTTCTCTTCTCAGTATGTGGTTAAAGAACAGAGTCTATCTCTTTCTTTGTTTGTCTAGATGGAGTAGGCAAAAGGATCCCTCATTGTACTTTATCAGTTATCTCCTAGTCATTAAACTGCATTTACAACCAGTGCACGCCAGGGGTTACTTGTCCTTTTAGTATTTGCAAAGTCTATCCTCATCTAAAATATTAGACAATTAGACAATAGTATCCAAAGTACGTATAGATCTATCTATATCTCTGCTATAATCTCTATCGAAACGACTAGAAAAATACATTCACCGCATAACACTCCAACATTTCGATCACAACAAACGTTTCAACCAAAGTATTCTTGTCATTTGGCCTTAACAAACATGTCAGGAAACTATATCAAACCTATACAAAACAAGTTCAGCTGTGGAATTAACTTCCACAGGAAATCAAAAATACCACTACCCCTTTACAAATGTTGAATGTTAAATGTTTGAGAATCATAGGACTCAGGACACTCCCGTAAGCGTTTCATCCCCATATTCAGCAGCAAGGGAAGCGTTGCTATTCCGATGGCACCAGTAACTTTCTGATTGTATATCCGTCTCGAATTTCCATCGTGTTGAGCACTGGCCAAAACCCCTGGTAACTCCACGCAGCGCCATTTTATGATGATCTAACTGTGCCTGCGCACTTTTCACTGACTTCTAAAAGCGCCCTTACAAAATATAGCTTGGCATAAATCAGTACAGCATCAAATGGTGCTGAACCAGTTTTTGAGCCTGCTCATTGAACAACACGCCGCCAGAACAATAAGAACATCAAAATAAATCTAAATACCTAAGACTTCTAAAGTGATGATTGCCACTCTACAATGAGCATGCCTGTCTCAACATAACTCAACATTCTTTCTAAGTCAGTACAATAACGACATATTTATACAACTGATTCTCAAACCCGCGGAAGGCAGCAAAGACTGCCTTCATTTCTATTCTCAAACTCGACGTTGTGATATCATATGCCAGTCTTGGTTGTACTAAGCGACGTCCACTAGTTGTTTCTTGTGAATCCCCACGCGCATCGTCTGCCCCTCAACACAGAGCAGTCTGTATAGATAATCACATCACCTGGGCAGGAATTGTCGTGAATATTTTGTTGAACTTCTAATTCTGCCGGACCAGCTGGCCAGTTCCTCCACTCACGACCTAAAGTGAAAGATTTGATTTGAGTTGATTTGATTAAAGAACCGACATCACAGCACTCGGGACATTTCCATAAGCGCTCCGTCCCTATCTTCAGCAGCCAGCGAAGAGTTCCGATACTAATTGTGCCGATAGCATTCTGATTAATCGTCAGTCTTGCCTTTCCTCTGAGCCTTGAGCATTTGTCAGAACCTCTTGTCACTCCCACCTGCATCAAACTTACCAGACTGCTCCTCCGAACTGTACACGCTCTCCCACAAGGCACTAAAAACGTCTGCCTAATCATGTATTTGTATTCCATCAAGTTGTGCAGAGCCATCCAGTCTGTCAGCCTGTTCATTTCCCAACACACCAGCTGGTCCCGGTGATAAATTCCAGACAATACTCATTATCCGTCTTCTCCGCAGCGAAGAATGCCACTCTGCTGAAGCATGACTATTCTGATCTTCCTCAGCAAGCTTTCTAAGTCAGTTACAATCACGATGTGTGTGTGTGTGTCGTATTCTCCAGGCAGCGGAAAGCTGCAGTGACAGCCTCAACCTCCATTCCTAAGCTGGATATTGTGGTATCATATGCTAGGCTTTCCTGCACCAAGCGTCGATCATTAACTGTTGCCAAGAAGTCCCAAGCACTTATTTTGCCTCTTGACACTGAACCGTCTGTGTGAATAATCAAAATTCTCTGAGCGAGCATTATCTTCAATTAATTGCTGAATTTCCATCTCCGTGGCACCTGCTGGCCAGTCTCTGCATTTCTGGCTCAGTGTGATTATGTCTCTACACAAGTCTGACTGTTCAGGTGGCACTTTGACCCACTCATCTCCTCGCTTAATTTTCTCAAGGATGCAAACCTGTCTGATTGTGTCTTCTGCCTGAGCCATCCATGACCTCCTTCTTATCAGCCGCTGACCCTTAACTGCACCCAGAGCTTCATGCAAAGGATGGTTTGTGTCTGCAGCTACCCTGAGATATTACTTCGCCTGCAGCGCCTTGTGCCTACCTACAACAGTCAGCAAACCAAGGATGTATCGCATACACACCACTAAAGTGTCTCTGGTTTTACCCGGATTGACCTGCATAGCCGCGTTCTGTATGCGCTTTAGTATGTCTATCCGACTTTAAGAGACAGTAAGCAGTCCCAGGCCATAATCAACCACTGACTGGATCAGTTGCTGATATAGCGTAAAAAGCATTCTCCGCTCTATGTCAATTGCAACCATAGTCTTAAGTGCACTAGGTCCATTTCGGCATCTCGTCACAACACTCTCTTCATGGTAGTTAAAGAACAGGCTCCTGTCAAATGTAATTCCCAGATACTTCAGTTTTCCTTCTCTGTTGACGTTTCTACCATCTATCGTGCGACTTGGGAAAGTTCCTTTAATGAATGTTGTCAAGAGAACACCACAAAACAGACGCCTTTTCCGGGTGGGACGACAGCCCTCATTGCTGTACACCACTCAGTCAATTTGGCTACTGTCTCTTGTAGCTCCCATCTGTATGTTCCCTCTCTTCCCCCTGCCTATATGCAAGTATATCATCCGCAAAAGACAGTATCCTTCCAACTCCTGGTGCTTCTAGGCTTCCAATCTTGCTCGTATACATGTTAAAGAGCACAGGCTAGATGGCGGATCCCTGTGGCAGTCCTGAGGTCAAAGTGCATGGTTCAGAGGTCCATGATCCCAGTCAGAGTGCAACCAGACGTGAATACAGGACAGCTGCAACCCAATTCACCAGCCATGGACTGACCTCCTTCTCCCTCAGTGCAGTCATTAAGATGTCGTATCTTACTCTGTTATAAGCATCCTCGAGATCCAGTGCTACCGCTATAGTTTCCTGTCTGTTCTGGAACCCTTCATAGACACCAAAAGCAAATATGCTGCATTTGCCCATGTGTCCTTTCCTGACATGTAGCTTCTCAGACCTCTTACGAGAAGCTTCTCCCTTTCGAAAAATTCTTGCAGCTTTACAGCAATTATCATCTCCAAGACCTTCTCAAATGTGTCTTCTAAGGTAATGATTCTAAAGCCACTAAGCTTTAAATGATCTTTTAAAGGTTTCGTAGTGGGATTAGATAGCTGTGCACCCAGTCCTGTGGTACTGATGCTGTCTCAATACTCTGGTTAAAACAGTGGGCCATCTCTGCCAGGTCTACATCGCACAAAGCCCTTATGTGGCCATACCTGACCACATCAGGCCCTGGTGCAGTGTCTTTTCCTTTTTAAAAAAAAAATTGTTTGATATCTTCCACAAGTATCGTGTGTTTATAATGCATATTTTTAAAGGTGCCAGCTAACTCTTTTTTAACTGCACCCCTGATGTCTACATCATTATGATCTGTCTGAGCTATAAACCTATGGAGAAAAGCGTCCCCTGTCTCCTTGTCTGTTGTCACACGCACACCATCGTCTCTACAAATTGCTCTGACTGTTATAGGCCGATCTTTCTTTGCATTTGCCTTTGAAGTTTTCAGAATATCCCCAATGTTTTATAGCCTCCCATTTCATTCACAAAAGTTTCCCACTTTGCTCTTTCGGCCTCTGCAGCACAGCGCTTGAAAACCTCCACCTTATCCTTTTTCACATTCTCCGCCATCTCCACTTCCTCTCGAGAGCTTGAGGGTGTCTGTCGTACTTTCATTAGCTACTTCACTGGGGCTCTCTTTGCCTTCCACGCCTGTTCTACTTCTGGAGTTCACCATGGGGGCTGTAGAAAATAAGTTCTGTCAGTTCTGTTGCATGCTCCACGTATGAAGGCGTCCAAGTAGGTTGTTGGTCCACTTATACTGGAAGGTCTTGCGTGTTCTCTCAGCCTTAACCTTACTGGGTTCAGATATTGGGACTGAACATGGTAGGTTATCACTCTGATGATCATTCAGCGCAGTCCATTTAACATCTAAAACCAACGACTCAAAGACAAATGTCAAGTCAATGGATGTGTCTGCATCTCCACACTCTCATTGCCATTCTAGTCGGCCTCCCATTATTGATGCAGAATATATCGGAGTCAACCATAGCCTCTGCAAAAGCAATTCCCTGTCGGTTTTCTCCACTGCTGTCCCATTCTCTATTCCTCGCATTGAAATACCCACACATATGAGTAACCTATCGCCTGGTTACTACTTCAATTTCTTGAGCCAGCCCCATTGTTCCCTTCTGACAAAATAGTCTACTGTGGCATATGTATTTGTGAGGTTCCAACTTGAGCCACCAGTCTCCATCTGTATCCATTTAACTTCTCTTCCACAGTGGTTCCATTGGCTCAAGTCAAGCATCACATGCTTCACTCCCTCCTTCACCTCCAGACCTTGTCCATGTCTCTCCTGTCCAACAGGGTTTAAATAACTGACGTACCCCGTGCAATGGTATCTGTATTTTGCTCCTGGAGCATGATGTCATCAGAATAAAAAACCAACCTCTCCAGTACAGGGCCTCTCTGCCTAGCACTCCGACAGTTCCAGTATCCTACTCTTACATGATTAAAGCTCAATCTCTCCGCTTTTCGTCTTGTTCTCATAGCAACTGTTCTCCTATTTCTATGCCTTCTTCTCTCCCCATTCCTTCATCGTCTTCTCCTTACTCTCTCTTCACGAACCGCTGAAAAATGTGTCAAGCGTAGAGCACGTGCTCCGTAGCTTCGGTGACGATTCCTGTGTATATTTTTAAATACATATGCGAAAAAATAGATGTCTGCAGGAAATGACAAGTCACCCTAGTATTGCCTGCATGCTAGGGGCAATGGATGTCCCGTAGGAGTCCATACGCCTGGTGCCGCCCCGCATGCCTGCCAGACAGCCAACGTTCACGACCAGCTCACCCGTTGACATTCAGTTCCTCAGCACGTTGGCCCACCTTGAACTTGTGGGTTTATATTCGGAGTTTGCCTTCTCCTAGATGGACTGCTGTTCAAAGCTAACGGGTTCTATCTAGAAAAGGGGTATAGCGCCCCGACCCGCTTGGCAGGCACGTCTCTGAGCATGTGAGGTATTCAATAAGGATTTCAGATCCTACCCTGAAATCCCGCCTCGTTCTCTGTGCCCACCGCCAGTTAGTCCACGGCTGTTTCTTGGGTATTCACAGCTAACCTTGATATTAAGAGGCCGTTCCACAATCCGCCACCAGTGGACGCGCTGAGTTGAGGATGGTCACCACAGCTTTATCCAGACTTAAAGTGAAAGAAATCCTACAGGTGTCTAAAACTTGCCCATACATTTTGATCCATTCCTTTCCTCTCCGAAAAGTAATCTAGTAAGGTAATCCTAGTATCAGTCTCATAGCAAACGGGTCACCCTATAGTTGCTTCGCTCCTGTGCCAACGAAAAACACACGCAGCTCACAGTGTCACACCATGCGCTCAACTTAAAAGCTGGGCGACCAAACTATATCCTGCTAGTATACAAATGGAGCAAAAATGAAACTCACACCGTCTGACAGAAGCAAAACAAAAACAAACAAAAAATAATTTGCCACGGCTCCCCCCCCCCCCACCCCCCCCCCCAAAAAAAAAGTGGCCGTGCATAGCGTCTATTTTGAGCTGAAGCATTATGTGAGGGTTACTAAACGGTCACCCAGCAGTACCCTCACTATTAGTTGGGGAAGTGACTTAGGACATTACATTCACCAGCAGGCGTCGCCCCTACAACGACCTGACTGCCTCCTTTAACGACCGTTCACCCAATAGCCATGCAGTTCTTTGGCACGAAGGAGACACCTTGAACTTGGATTTCGGACTGCTGACTGCCTACGAGATGCTATTTTATGTTTTATTATCACAATCGATGTCACTGCACATTGAGCATACCCATGCGTGCTCAGTTCTCTGAAGCAGCAGCCACTCCAAAGTACTTCTACTAATTGTCACCATAAGAAGCTGGTTATATTGTCTCTTATTTCGGCCTTTAATACGGACAAGACGTGCTTCGAAATGCTCAACTCCCATGTCACGCTGAGGTGTTAGTGTCAGGGATTCCTCATTATCCACTAGCCCAGTTCGTACAGCGTTGACGATATCTGCTCTGTCCATGCTTTTTTCCAGCAATCATTAGTGCAGTGCTTGCCAGTTGGTCCGCTCACTCATTTCCCTTTACGCCCTACAGCAGGGCTGTGGCTGGTATCCTTGTCCCTACTAGACATTCAAATGCAGACTGATTGAAGCAGGCATTCTTTTTTCCCCTTAAAACAGACTGACTAGACTTTCATGCTAGCTCAGCTGGGAAAAACAGTTGTGGACTATTTTCCACAACTTGAAGTTTATCCAGTATATGATACTAACTCTATTTTTTTTTTTTTTTTTACATCAATCGGCACTTGATAGCTAGTGCAGCCAATAACACTGCAAACTAAAGGATTCTTTTCCATGCCTTCAGTGTGTACAGGGCATACAGGAATACTTCTATATTTAATGGACCAAAAAGCACTTAGTGGGTGATGTGGTCAACATCACGCTGGCCACCTTTACTTCCCAGGACTTTACCTCTCTAAAAGTATCAAAGCCTGCACACACTGCGTGCACACAACTGTGACTTCAGCAAGACCTTCCTCTTTTTAGTTTGTGATCCATCTGTTTATGGCTACAAAAGTGAAAGCTACGGGAACACTCGTACTGGGCAAGGGAGATATTCTAGAGACTCTAAAAAACAACTTCTGGCAGAAAACATTAGATTAGATAAAACTACATAGGCAATAATGTGTGAAGGAAGAATTAAGTGTGGATTTGGCAAGGAGAGATGGATGAGATGAAGAAAACGACATGTGTTTTATCAGTGTGCTACGGGGCAGTTAGAATCTTAATACATTTGCTGCAGAAGACGGAACATCTATAGTTATGCCCGGTGTGCTATGACGTCTAATCTAAAATCAGTAAATTAGTAAGTCGCTCTCTCACCTTCTCTTCTTGATATATTTACTAAGTGTATCTGTTTTAATATTCTTTAAAAAGAGACATTAGCGACTTAAACCATCTGACAACCACTTGATGATTATATGAAACAATGACCAGGAATTCTGACTAAGATTTAAAAAATAAAGGATAGGGGGTATAATAAACATAGTCTTATGTTGGTGCCAAGGTCAAGCAGCCAACAGCTGAAGACAAAACCAACAGTTGTCTTACATTATGAAATGGAGAGTAAGTGCTGATGGTGGTGGGGACGAAAAGATAAAAAAAATTTAAAAAACTTGGTTGTGCTCTTAAAGCTACATCTGACTAAGGCACAGGACGTTGCAAAACCAACTTCATAATTTCTTGGCTATTGCATTTGTTTTTGTTTTTTGTTCTTGTTGTTGTTGGGGCTCCCCAACCAAAATATAGGGATTAGTGGGGGAGGGGGTAAATTTACGTCTAGTTGTTTGCCATAACTAACTAAATAATCGGCTTTTGATGCCAATGTCGAACGAACGAACGAACGAACGAACGAACTTTATTTTCAAAAGGTCACAAATTGGGCACGCAGACCCGTCTTACATTCGGCCCTTCCAGTCAACTATCTTTCGCACAGCAGTTATATTTTACTAATAAAGCATGTTATGATCATATGATGTTATGTATATTATGAATATTATAAAAGAACACAAAAGCATGAGTTGTAAAGTGCATGCAAAACCCCGCGCGTGCATACATACACCCGCATACACACGCTCACCCACTCACTTACACACACAAACATGCATGCATACATTCCATACATACATACACAGACACATATAAACAAATATGCATACACACATACACACAGGCATACGTACACACAAACATACATACATACATAGATACAAACATACAGGCATGCATACATACATACATTAATACATACATACGTAGTACAGGAATACACACAAACAGTCATAAATCCAGTCATGCATGGAGACACACACATGCACACACGGACACTCCCACAGAGACACAAACACTCAGACAAAAATACAGACACACACACAGACACTTACATATAAACATACACAGGGAAACACACAGCACACATATTTACATTCGTGCTCACACACTGACACGCACACCACACATACGCAGACAAACATGCAGACACATACATACAGCCACCTAGACACACACGCAGTCAAACACACACACAAACAAATACAGACAAACAGGCAGACAAACACATACTGACACCCACAGAGACAAACACGCAGAAATGCATATACATACAAACACATAGAAATACATACGCAGACACATATATTCAGCACACACAGACATATACTCTGACATGCAGACACATACAGACAACAAAGGGGCACACACAACACATACAGAGAAACACACATAGACATGCACAGACAGACACATGCTGACACATACAGTCACGCAGACAGACATACAGACACCCACACACAGAGATACATACATACAGCCTCATAGACACACCCGCTGACAAAACACATAAACATACACAGGCAAACATGAAAAAAAAAACATACGGGGACACACACAGACACAAACGAAGATATACACAGTCACATCAAATATGCAGAAAAAGAAACAAGTTCACAATGAAACATACACGTGGAAATACGCGCGAACACACACACATTCGCACATACACAAGGACACAGACGCATGCATTCGCAGACACACACGCAGATACACAAGCAGACAAACAACATACTCAGAGTCATATATATATATACAAACACGCCTACACATACATACATATCAAGCACACGCGCGCGCGCAAACATACAAATCATACACACCTTGTTTAATAATAAATTGATACTGCAATATGGGTTACATTACATTCAAGGTGGCATGTAATCGCTTGTAAGTATGAATTGAAAAAGTGTACGGTTGAATGAATAGGGACTTTTAGAATTATTTTAGGTCTAGTGGAAGTGTAGAGAATTTAATGTAAATCTGTTCTTATGTTTTGTGGATTATTCAAAAGCATTTGACTGTGTACAACATCAGAAGCTTTGGGAAATCATGAGGAATATCTGCTTTCCATCACATATAGTGCAGCTCATTAAAATGCTCTATCAAGACCAACAAGCAGCAGTCAGAATAGATGGAGAGACATCAGACTGGTTTGGCATCAAGCAAGGAGTCCGTCAGGGATGTGTGCTGTCACCGTATTTGTTCAACCTGTACGCCGAAAATATAATGAGAAATGTAAGAGATGATATAAACAAGGAACAATATGATGCCCTAAACATCGGTGGTCATGAAATACCAGAAATTCGTTAAGCTGATGATACAGTATTACTATCAACATCACAAAATGGTTTAGAAAACTTATTAACCTCACTCCAAAGAAATAGTGAAAATCATAACTTATTTCTTAACATAGCAAAAACAAAGATAATGCATACACACAAAACTGCCATGGAGAAGGAAATATATGTTAATGAGGAAAGATCGGAAGTGGTGGAACATTTCGAATATCTTGGGTCACTGGTTACCAACAATGGAGACACAATGAAAGAAATTAAACGGCGACTATCAATTGCTCTTCAAAGACTAAAACAACTGAATAAATTATGGAATTGTACAGATAGAATTACAAAGGTCAGATTTTTAAGAGCATGCATCTTTCCCATTGCAACATACGCCTGTGAGACCTGGACACTTACTAAACAAGCGGAACAGCGCATAAATGCATTTGAATATAAATGTTACCAGACAGGTTTCTAAGAATATCTTGGGTAAAGAAAAGAACAAATGCATCCATACTTCAAGAGCTGAATATTGAAGAGGGTTGGCTAGTAAAGACAATAAAACAAAGAAAATTGAAATATTTTCGTCACTTGAAACGTCATGGAAGTCTAGAGAGAACAATAATGGAGGGGTATATGCCTGGGAAGAGAGGAAGAGGAAGGCCAAGGAGAAGATGGGTGCAGGATGTGGCAGATGATCTCCAGATGGGTGTGTCAGACGCAGGACATCTTGCTCATGATAGGAAGGTTTTCCGGAGGGTTGTTATGGCAGCGAGGTTCCGCGAGGGACATGCTACTGAATGAATGAATGAGTGGAAGTTGGTTCCACAAATGAGCAGCGGAGTACGCTGAACTTGTTTTATATAAATCTATTCTAGGTTTAGGTAAATGTAATAAATTTAGTCGCTTGCTATTTATAGGATTTGATTTAATTAATCGGAAAAGGTAGATTGGAGTATTTTGAGATAAAATTGTATGAATAAATTTGGCCTTGTTGAAAATTAAACGTTTGCTAAATGGCAACAGTCTTAGATGTTTATAGAGATTATTTTTTACGATATGTTTATTATCTGAAACCAGGCGTAAAGCACGATTTTGAAGAGAACTTAGTCTTTTAACATTGGATTGGGCGCAACCATCCCAAACTGTGGAACAAAAGTCGACATCTGTTTGGATATAAGACGCGTAAAATACTTTTCTTGCATCTTCGTCTAGAAAGTGCTGAATTTTTGCAAGCTGATAAACTTTTTGTGCTATTTTCTTAGTTATCACAGAAACATGAGAATTCCAGGTTAAATGGTTGTCAATTGTAAGGCCTAAAGTTTTGTGTTCTGTTACATTAGCAATAGGTAATTTATCAATGTAGAGCTCGAGTGTCGGCTTGTGCAGTACTAATGTTTGCAACTTTTGTCTGGTTGTTATAAGCATAGACTTCGTTTTATTTATGTTAATTTGCATGCGATTGCTGTTGCTCCATTTACAAAGATTGTGTACTTCTTTCTGTAAAGATCTTTCTAACTCATTACGATTCTCATTACTAGTATATATTGTACAGTCATCAGCAAATAAATCGCATGTTATACTAAGATGTAATGGAAGGTCGTTAATATACGTGGAAAATAGTAGTGGACCTAGAATCGACCCCTGTGGCACGCCTATATTTAAATGAGTGGATTCTGACAGGCGGTTGTTGAAGGATACTACTTGCTGTCTATCAGATAAAAATGACCGCATTATTTCGACTAAAATTATCGTTAGTTTTTAATATTTTTAATTTATTAATTAGAATATCATGATCAACCATATCGAAGGCTTTCTTAAAGTCTACAAAAACTGCACCGCAAATTTTGCCTTTGTTGATGTTAAAGTGCCAGTTGTCTGTCATTTTTGTCATCGCAGTATGGCAAGAGTGCATAGGCCTGAACCCTGATTGGCTATCAACTATCAGATTGTTGTTATTTAAATGCTGAAATGTTATTTTTTGTATGTGTTTCTCCAATGGTTTGGATAGCGAGGCCAGTAGAGAAATGGGTCTATAACTGCCAAGAGAACTGTTGTCAGCTGAGCCAGGTTTGAGTAGAGGATACACTTTAGCAATTTTAAATGCTGATGGAAAGTAGTTCTTAGAAAGGCACTGACTATATATGAATGTTAGGCAGTCACTAATGACTGGTGCAGCACATCGAAGAATTCGAAACCAAAGCAAGGTGGTCTGCTGCCGACTCGCCTGCAGTTGGGCTAAAACCAAGAACCCTGCAATTATGAAGCGCGTTCGCAACACATTTGCCACAAATATGGCGTTCACCGTCACAAATAGAAAATGTTGACACAAAGACTTGGTTATTATAAACATGTGCCGCATATCATAGACCACAGAGACATGGTGAAGAAGGATAGCAGAACAAACGAACGGACGAACGAACAAACATTATTTTCAAAGTGTTACAAACTGGGCACGCAGGCCCGTCCTATATTCGGTACTTCGAAGCACTCATTTACCAGAGTACCAATGCCTGTTATCAAAAATGTATGTTATGGCTACAATAAAGAAATATAAATTTTAAAATAATGCATGCACATATCATGTGTACACAATCATACACACTCACACACACGTATACATACTCCTACGTTCTTATACGTACACACTCATATAGACATGCGTAATTCATACACACATGCATCTACATACATACACAAACATAAAACACATACACATACATAGACATAAATGTACAAACAGAAAACACAAACACATACATTTATGGATATACATGCACACACACACATTGCATACATACACACCTATACATGCATGCATGCATACACACATAAATAATCACACGTACAGACAGACACTAACATATGCCCTCAACCACACATTTACACTCGCATGAATACATACACTCACATACATGCACACATACATACACACATGCATACATACACGTATTTATACATACACACTCATCTTTACACACGTACATACCTTAAAACACACACATACACCTACATACTTACACAGCTAAATATGCATACATACATCCACCAACATGCATAAATACTCACATACATGCATACATACAAGAAGGGGGAGATGATTGTAGTACATACATTTTTAATGACATGCGAGTTCCTGATCTTTGTTTTGATGGTTCTAGGCAGATATCGCGAAAGAATGTCACGGCAGCAACAGATGCAGACATTTGACTGACTTCAGAGCGACATCGTGAAAGACTGTAAAGGCAGCAACAGATGCAGACATTTGACTGACTTCAGAGCGACATCGTGAAAGACTGTAAAGGCAGCAACAGATGCAGACATTTGACTGACTTCAGAGCGACATCGTGAAAGACTGTAAAGGCAGCAAAAGATGCAGACATTTGACTGACTTCAGAGCGACATCGTGAAAGACTGTCACGGCAGCAACAGATGCAGACATTTGACTGACTTCAGAGCGACATCGTGAAAGACTGTAAAGGCAGCAGCAGAAACAGTAAATTAGGATTGTATGAGAAATACGTTGTAAAAGAATATCATAAGGCTAACAAAAGCAGGACATTTGACTGAAGTTAGAGAGACGGGTTAAAGTCTGTGATGATAGTAATTTTTTACAAATGTCTAGACATTAGTTTAACAGTTCGTAACCTTTTCCTAGTCACAGTTTTATATTGGCACATCCACCACCAACCCCACAAATGAAAATACTCCCGCCCCCCCCCCCCCCCCCCCTACAGCAGTTATGAAAACCCTCAAAAAACATTTTATTGACTCAAACAAATCTCTGTGCAGATGCTGTGATTTTTCTTTTCTCTTGTTAAAAATTTCATAGTTCTCCACTACCCCGTGACCGCACAGTAAACCTTTGTGATCCCTTTTGGGGTCGCGATCCATGGGCTAGAACCCAAGTACTAGATACTAACAATAATTTGTTCTTCGACTCCAGTCTTTATATAAGCTATCTATAAACGAGGTTTCACTTCGAGAAATGACCCTGGTCTTTTCTTTCAACTTCAGAATGTCTGAGGTTACGCCCCCTGAACTGTTTCAGCACTCCATTGCCCCGAAAAAAAATGGGGGCAGCGCCCCCTTCCCTGGGATGTTCAGTGGCTATCCCCCCCCCCCCTCCACGGAGAGGGTGAGGCAGCGCTGACTTTTGGAACCCTAACCCCGATGCGGTGATTTAAAAGTGGTCACTTTCTTGCTTTGTTTTCAGGGTGAATGCACCAAATACTTTTGGTTTCGCTGTGAGAGGGATGGCAGCGTAGGAAGTGTTCATTACGTCAGAACATACTAGTCAAATAAGCAGTCAACATGTGCATTAGTTATGCAGTGTGGAGTCGAGTTGTTGAGATATCCTGCTGGAGTTAGCATTACTAGACTATCAAGTCAACATTTGTGATCTGTTCACAGCGATTCTCCTAGATCTTCTCATCATATTCGCCTTTAATCACTATCGCAACTTTCCTGGTTGGCTGCATTCACTGTAATACAACTAACTGTACGGTTCATAATTGTATTAGGAACGTTTCAATAAACGATCGATGCCATCAGGCAGGGTGGAGTTACCAGTCTGTCAATTTTCGTTCTCCTGCTCAAGCTTGCATACTGATTATGTCTCTTTGTAATAGCAACAGATCGCAGTCCACATTTTGCTCCGCCTCCTTGCAGTCCTAATCAATATTATCTAATCAATGAAATATCGCGACTGCTGCGCGTGCACATTGCACCCCGCCTCCTTTCAGCCGCGATCCATAGATCCAAATCAGTCATGTCTTTAAAAAAAAATATAATAGTACTAGATACTAAATTTTAACTACATGCTGCCCTATCCCACCCCAGCTTGAAACAAAGTTCCCTAATCAATATGTTGCTGCAACTACCAAACTCTGTGAATGCTTGTTTATTGCACTACACCCGCCGCCCGGTTCATGCTGTGGTAGGGGTAAAACAGCCAGTACTTACGAAACAGAAAAAAAAGCAAATCCGTACACTGTAAATGTATTTCAATATACAGTGACATCTCCGCAGTTACGGTCGGCTGTAGCAGATCTGCAACATCGTCTGTTTTATTTTAATATTCATTCTGAAGACCTCTTCCTGTACATCTCTGATGCTGTCTCTCAAATTTTAAGTGGTTTGTATGCATGAAAACTGGAACAATGTGGAATCTGAAATAAATATTCAAGTAAATTTTGCCACGGAACTTGAACGCTGCCATGAAAACCGAATGCCTGTCACGTGCGGTTATTGCGATTAGGCTGACAACGCAAGAGCTTCAACACCTTCACCCGCAGCAGAAGGAAGAGACTGCAGGAGACAGTTAGGAACAAACGAACGAACTTTTTTTTCAAAAAGGTCACAAATTGGGCGAGCAGGCCTGTTTTACATATGGTCCTTCCAAGCACCCGTCTTTCCCACTGCAGCTGTATTTTATCAATAAGCATGATATATACATATAATAAAATGCATATTATGAAAATCAAGACAAAAACACAGAAGCATGGGTGGTAAAATGCATACAAACACTAGCGCACGCACACACACGAACCCACCCACTCACTTGAAGACACATATATGCACACACCCACATACCTTTAAAAACACACATAAACACACCCTCTTCCCCCCCCCCCCCCAGTTCACCCACATACATACTTACCTACCCACACAAACAAGAACATTCTACACACATACATACCTTCAGATAACACACAGACACACCCATAGAAACAAACGCAGACACACACACAAACAGACATACGCAGAGACCCACACACACACACACACACACACAGATATACACACATAGACACACACATGCGACACATACACAAACCCGCAGACACACACACGCAGACTCAAACACGCGGACACACACATTCATGCAAAAACACACACACAAACACACACAGATACATGAATACAGACACACTCGTAGACACACAAACACACACAAAATATCAGACACACACACACACGTTGATGATCACCCAGACACATACACACACATACACACAAACACAGACATACACACGCAGACGCTTACGCAGATATACTTACATACAGGCACAAACACACACACAGACACACGCAGACACACACGCAGACACACACACACACATGTAGACACACACAGAGACAATACACACATAGACACACAGAGACAAACACACACATACATATACACACAATGACATATATATATATATAAACAAAGAGACGCAAATATACACAGGCATTCATGCAGACACACATACACACCCAGGCGCATACACACAGATAAGTACACACGATTAGCACTGCTGAAAGTTAAGATCTTCCGTTCCGTTCCGTTAAAAGTAAAAAAAATTAAAAAATCTGACGCTTCAGCGTCTTACTGGGACTTTGCTTTATTTGCGTCTTCCTTTCTGAGCGGTCTTGATTTTGATTGGTGACGTGTACTCACGCCTGCTGGTTTTACTGCAACATTTGTTGGGGAGTGGATGCCTGCTAGTCCTGAGAAGGACTAGCAGAGTGTGCCGTCGCGGCCTCGAACGGGTGGAAGGGATTGGGTTCGGCGGTTGACATCATGCCTGGCTGGTAGCCAGCTGTGGGGTGACTGACTGACTTTCTACCCAACCAGAACATCACACAAGCGATAAACACCCGATGACACAAAGTGTCACCATGTGGATGAGGATCACCGTGGAGAGGTCCCAGAAACCGCGTTTAGACATTTGGCCATATTGATGGCCTGCCTATATTGCGGCCCCTGGCAAAAGCCAGAGTAGGGCTTCAAAAAACAAAAAAAATTACGTCCTAAAAAGGACGTAAAGCACTGCTGTGGGGTGTCGGTGAGCTGGTTTAAGGGGCTGTCATGGCGTCTTGGCTGGTTCTGATTGGCTGTTTGGCTTCGTGGTTCCGAGGTCGGGCTGATTCGTCTGCTAGGTTCATTTTGGTCGGTGTTGTCTGGCTTTTTATTGACGGCGGCTTTTTGGTGTTTTCTGCGTCGGTTGTTTCCATTTTGTTTCTTTTATCCGCTCATAGGCTTCGTCCACCTGCTCCCAGTACCTATTCAATTTTTCATAGAAGGCCCAGCTTTTTTCGTCGGGTGCGCGGACATCTTTTGCTAACACCTCCTTGTCATGGTTGATACAGTAGTGGCCTTCATAAATTCCGATATTGTGCGGGAGAACTTGTTCGTTGATGATTTTAATCAAATTTTTAAGGCCAGCCTCGCTTATGTCCTGGGGGATGATGATTTCTTGTGCTTCTGGACTTATCGTGGTCTCCTCTGTGTTCGGGATGGCTTCTGTGATGCTGCTTTGATCCGAGGTGCATGTTGTTTCTGCGGACTGTGTTTCTTTGCCTACATCTGCTTGGGTCTGGTCTTGTTCCCGCTGCACATTCTGATTCTCTTCCAGGGTTTTTGCGGCTTGTACTCTTCTATCTTCGTCCATCGTTGCTTTGCCTTCTTCCTCCTGTTCTTTTCCTGCGGCAGTTTGTTTTGCTTGCTGCGCTTTTTCGTGGTTTTCGACGGATCGCCTATTCCTTTCCACTTCTTTCTTTGCGCTTTCTCTACCATGTGCTTAAAAAACAAGTTGGTAAGAGCTGGCACCCTGGTAGAACCCTAATTAAAAGGTGTGGTAACTTATTCCATGCTAACATTCACAAATATTATAGAAATATTAACAAATAGTCTCCTGCACCAGAGCACACTGAAACAATAGCTGTCAACAAAACCTAGCCTTTTAGAAGTGGTTAGTGTTTAGTGATTACAAAGGATTATCATCAAAACACTCATGGTAGATCTATAGGCGCTCTGATCTCCTCCTGAAAAGCTCCACAATTGTAAAACGACTGATGACGTCTGTTCTGTGTTGGTTAATGAAACGTCTTGTTCATTTCTTGCAGCTCCAGGATCACCCTCATCTCCATCAGTGTCGACAGGGATATGGAGTCATGTCCTTTGGCGTGCTCCTCAGTGCGGTAAGCGCAGCGCATATCATTGATAACACCACTTCTGTCCAGTACTGGGCCAGCCATAGCAACTCCAGTGTCAGCAAGATAGTCTGCACGCTCGTTCCTTGAACACTCGCATGACCTGGCACAAAGAGGAAGGTTAGTGCAGATATTCGTTAAGTGCTTAGGCTTTCAATCCATTCTTTCCTGATAAATCTAGCTTGGATTTGTTAAGCATATTCATCGAGTCACTAAGAAAGCATGCGTGTGAACTTGCTAATGCCCTTGTTACAGCCATAGTTTCCAATTTAAGGCTACTAGTTGCAAAGGCGCCATTCATCTCCTAAATGGTTTTCCCCCTTGAGCTTACTGCGAAGGCCAATACACTTCGCTTGCCCCTAATTACTGACCTGTCTGTGTAAACTACAGCATCACCTTCATCTGTGTTTTCATCAATCAGTGTTTTGACTAAAGTGTCAACAATGCCAAGAATCTGCTCTCTACAGCTTCCATCAAGTGTGATTTGGACTGTAATATTAATGTGTGGAGAGGGAGGCATAATTTCCATTTATTTCCAAAATTAATGCCAGTAAGGCGGCAAGCATGTTCGATTGCATCTTCAGCCCGACCCATCCCGGATTTGCCTCGTTTAAATCTACTGTTTTTATATTTTTGCTTGAATAATTCCTCATAAAATGGGTGTAGATGGTCTGATTTCAATTTGAGGAAAGCAACAGCCCTGGATAGCTTGATTTTTTTTCTCATTGTGGGGAAATCCAAGAAGTGTCGCATGAATTTGTAAGAGGTGTCTCTTATGCATCCAAGAATAATACGCATTGCCTCGTTTCCAGTCTGTTCATCTGTGTGGTGCTGAGTGTCATGACGGCCAAGGAATATCAAATAGTGGAGAGAACTAATTCACGATACAACAAAGCTCAAAGTTTGCAGCTCCCATAACTTTTATTGTGGAGAGACCTTTCTTGGCTATAATGTGAGCTACGTGTTTTTCAAATGCTAAGCATATGTCAAATGTTATACCCAAGTATTTCCTTGAATCAGATCTCTCCACGTCAGCACCACATAATTTTACTATCGGCACTGGTGTTTTAGAAAGGTAATTATTTAAAGAGAACCAGGTGACTGTGGCTTTTGATGGATTAATTGTTGCCCCTGAGGTGTTGCACCAGGTTGTTATGCGATCTAATTCCTGTTGTAGATCCAAAACAATGGCATCTGATAAATGTTGAAGAGGATATGAGACAATGGAGAACCCTGTTGCAAACCACGGTGCATTGTTATCGGCTCAGAAGACCAACTATCACATCTAAGCACGATCTTCCTCTGGAAAAGTGCGGCAGATATCCATCGAATGAGATGTGGGGGGGGGGGGGGGGGGTGTTGAGTTCAATCACCTGAAGGATTCGTTGGTGGAAGGGAACTTTGTTGTATGCATCCTCCAGATCTATGGCGACTGCACATGTTTCAAATCTAGCTTGAAAACCTTCAAATGTGTCTTCATCGGACCTGTTCCATGTCTGGTCTTCATTACGGAAGTCTCTGATGCCTCAGCGTCTGGGAGCACCTGTCGTAGCCTTGTGTATGGACCATAATTTTGCAAGATAATTTTCTTAGCACACTTCATGGCAAAATATTTTCCAAGTTGTGTCCTTAGCTTGCTGGGCAAGCTAGCTGAAAGGAGACTGCTGTTGTGATCTGCACAGTGTGTTTACAATACCGCAGTTGGTCTGGAGTAGAGTCAGTGGATGTTATTGCTTTCTGCCGGATCTTTACAGCATGTCTTTTAAGTACCCACGCTGACTCAACCTCAGCATTCCACCACAATGGTTGTGGCAGCTGTTTTTTTCGGCCTACATGGTGTTGGCTTTTGAGTTTCCAAAGCTCGCTTACGACATCATTTTCCGATGTGTATTTAAAAGAGTTTGAATTGATCCTTCGATGTGTGCTGACACACTTTTGTAAGAGAATAACACAGGGACAGTGGTCGCTACCATGATTACCCAGTATATACCAACTACAGTGTGGACTAAGTGCAGGTGAAACTAAAGCTAAGTCAAGCACACTGTCTTCTTCTTCCGGTTGATAGGCCATCCTGTTGATTCTTCCATCCTTTAGGCAGACTAGGTCCATTTCATCCTCCAAATCCTCCATTTGTCTGTATGTTGAACTATTGACCCATAGGTATCTTTTAACGTCGAAATCGCCACAGAAAACTATATTCTCTTCTGTTTGCATCATTTCTTGAAGGCATATCCACTTTTCTCTGCTTACTTTACTGTTACATGCGTAGACTTTAAGCAGCATGAAAGACCGCGTCGCACGTATTGTAACAGCTTGTAATAGGAGGCTGGTATCTTGCCATTTGGACGTGTCAACTTCATGGGCTTCGAGATTATCTCTGACTAGAATAGTCTGTCCCCGGTGAAGCTTGTTCTGAAACGTATGAAATTATGTGAGCTTCAGTGTTTTGTCACCTATCAGTGTTTCTTGCTGAGCAACCACGTCAGCACTGTATACTAATTTGTCCAGGATAGGTCGTCTTTGTTTGATACTGGCAGAATTTTAGTAAAGAATTCGAACATCATTTCGACCTATCCTTTCCGATTTCAGTAGCGATTTTCTGGCCCCAGTATGTTTAATTTTTTTTTTTTTTTTTTTCAGCGCGATGGGTGTTTTCTGCGCTTCCTCCTTTTAATGTGTACATCACTATTATATATTTGTGAAGCAAGTGAAGAAGATGTCAGCTCAAACGCACGTATTTCGTCGCGTAAGCTGAAATCTCAGACCGACATTTTTGCCCTTTACAAGTGGTGAACGACTGGGATATGAAACGCCAGAAAGGACTCCTGACGTTATAATGAAAGATGACTTATCTTTCAAACAAACAAAAAATCCTAATTCCACCGACCTCCTCCTACTTCTATATGCTATATCAGAATTTTGACCACGGTCAAACACAATGTTTTTAAATATATACATATATATTTTTGTATTTATATGTAGTGCGTGTATTTAAATGTAATCGTCATGTCTTACTGTAGGTAAGTTTACTTTATTAAAGAAAATGCATTTGGCAATTTGAGTTTGTTGGACCCTGGAACAGGTTAAATTAGTTTATAGTATTTAAAACAGCAAAACTTTTTTTAAAAACTGGAGTTCGAACGCCGTCTCGGGAAATATTGTGTTCGAATTCCAAGGTTCCACTGTAATTTTCTCTTCCTGTTACACGTTTTCTCCAACGTCTCAGCACCTCTTGTACCTAGGTGCTATTTCTCAACATTAAAGTAGTTTATACATTTATAATGGATGCAGGATGTATTTTAGGCTACAAAAATGACTGACTGAAGACAAAATAATAATAACTTGTATTAGTAACCATCTCCAGCGTTCAGGATTATCTTTCTCAACCAATGGTGAAAATAGGGGGGTGGGGGGGGGGGGCGGGGGTGACTGCAGTCAAGCTGATACAAGGAATTGCAGAAAAATTTGACTAGAAACATATATACATATTAAAGATAAAACATATCCAAAATACCTTCATCTAAACAGTTTTACTCTTATCACATTTTATATTTCAATTATGTTCTTTTCTTTTCTTTTATTTCACATTATCAATTTTTTGTATCACTCATCAGTATCATTTATGTATCATTAACATTTGTATTTCTTTTATTCCCACTATTTTATTATATATTTAAAATATTACTTTTTAATTTTTGCTACTATTTTTTTTTTATAGCCATCGTTTATTTTATTTTATTTTCATTTATTTGACATCACATTTTTAAAACGTATCTCACGTCACCCCTTAGAGATCTGGGCTCTCCTGTCAACTTAAGTCGTTTGCTGGACTGCCGCCGATCGCTTAGTGGGATTTCTCTCCCTTGGCTGCATTGCGAACACGGAGCAGAAAAGTCACGAATCAAAAAAGGCAGTGAGGTCGACAACAGGGCTGCCAATGCTTGGGTGTTTTCCCCAGATCTGGCTGTTTATTTGACGCTTCGGGGAAATCTGTTTTTTTTTTTTTTTTAAAAGTAAATACATCCTTATATAACAGTGGTATTAGTTGCCACGGATGTGACTCATGCAGATCTGTATGCCCTAATTTGCGTGGTTAGGGGTAGGGTTAGGGGTAGCGGTAGGGTTAAGGTTAGGGTTAGGGTTAGATGTGACAATTTTGACGCAGGAGTTCCAAAAAATCGCGCACAGTCACATACACACCCAAACAATCGAAGGACTGTGGATGCTACTCAAACGGATGGGGCATCAGACGCGCGCTATTACCGTCAGATTTGGGAGAACTCAAGTTGCGCCACTCCCACAAGCATCAGAGTGTCGGACAGTATTTGGAACTCCTACGTCAAAATTGTCACATCTAACCCTAGCCCTAACCCTAGCCCTAACACTAATCCTAATACTAACCCTAACCCTAACCCTAACCCTAATCCTATTCCTAACCCTAACCCTAACCCTAACCATAACCCAAACCCTAACCCTAACCCTAACCCAACCCCTAACGCCGCTAACCCTATCCCTAACCCTAACCCAAACCCTATGATGGCCGTATGATTACTACGCAACCGCACACGCAACCGTATGATGATAGGTAACCGTAACCGTAGGATGACTACGCAACCGTACACGCAACCGTATGATGATAGGTAAGTATGTCATTTGATTCGTGACTTTTCCGCTCCGTGTTCGCAATGCAGCCAAGGGAGAGAACTCCCACTAAGCGATCGGCGGCTTTCCAGCTAACGGCCTAAGTTGACAGGAGAGCCGAGATATGTATACTCTCCTCTCCTCGTTGTTACCTTTGTGTAGTTCACCTTATGTTTGACAAATACTGCACGGCCGAAACGCTTCTTTATTTGTGTTGTTTTGTGCACGTTTTTCTGCATCCCCATCTGGTTAAGCTTTTGAGTCAAATTTTCCTGGAATTTCTTTCTCTGGTGAAGCCCTTTTAGTCAAACTTCCCTGGAATTTCTTTGTCAACTAGTATGGCTCTGGTGTTCATCATTATCATGTTCCGTGCTGGTCATTACAGACAGTAATCTTTCATTAGTGATTATTTGTTTTGTAATCTCATGTAGCTTTCTTTATGCCCTCCCCATCTTTCTTTCATTCTCTAGCTCCCTTCTCTATGTGTTTTTTGACCGTCTTTTATTCCTATGCCCCTCTGGATTCCAGTGCAAAGACATTGCTATATTGTTTACCGGTTGTCTCAATGTGAGTCCTATCCAACGCCAGCATTTCTTCTTCACCTCTTGGTCCACTGGAGCTTGTTTAGTTCTCTCCCAAAGCTATGCATTTGTGATTTTATGATAGTATTTAATTTCCTCTATTTTGCAAAGGCACAAATGAATGCCTGTCTGTAGTTGATTTGTAACTGCCTTAGTTGTTTTACATGTTTCTGCTGTACACAAAAGTACCGAGTTGACATTAGAATTAAACATTTTAAGTTTAAAATCAGCCTTATCACACACTTATTTTTATTTCAAATGTTATCTGTTAGCTTTTCCACATGAAGAACTCGACATTTCATGTCTTTATGTGTAGCCTCCACTAAGTTAATATTTTTCTGTGGGATTCAATAGTGTCCCATCAATTTTCAGAAAGAGTTCCTATCAATGCTGTCAAATGCTTTTTTATGGTCTATGAATCCAATGTAAAGTGATGAGTTTAATTCAATGCTTTGCTATATTATAATAGGTATTGCGTCTATCTGGTCAGAACAGGATTTGTTTGACAGAAAACCTGCCTGTTCATCTCTTAGCTTTTTATCAATAGCATCTTTAAATCTTTCCAAAATAATTCTTCTTAAAATTTTTCCAGAAATGACAGCAACATAATTACTCTATAGTTTCCACATTCCTGTAAATGCACCTTTTTTTTATGCAGTTTCCCAAAATATCCTTCTCTCCAGTCTGCTGGTATTTCTTCTGTCTTCCAGACTTTACTCAATAATCTATGTAGCTATTCCGTTGATGTGTTTATGTTGGCCCTAATAACTTCTGATGGGATACCAAATGTACCTGCCGCCTTTCCATTCTTGAGAAAATTGATAGCTTTTCTAAGTTCCTCTTTAGATCTCACAGTTGATATCCTGTTCCATTTCTAAAGGCTGGCTATATAAAGGCTTCAAATAGTAGAGAATCAGTAACGTGTGTTGACAAGTGGGGATCATATTATTATAGTAGGCTTCTCTTGTAAAATAGTTGTGAATTTATAATTGTGTTGCACTTTAAGTAACAAGCATGCAATATAACTGATTAAAGTCATCGTATTCTAATGAAAACGACAGGCACAGCTCATTTACGTCACTCGGACACACAATAAAGAACAAGAAGTATTTTGTTCTAAGCATTTGCATAGATTGGGGGAATATATTCAGGTTCTCTAACACCATGTTTAATGTGTTTAAAACGTTTCCATTTTGAATTAGGAATCGACATCACAGCACTCGGGACACTCTCATAAGCGCTCCGTCCCCATCCTTAGCAGCAAGCCAAGAGTTCCGATTCTGAAGGCACCAGTAACTGTCTGATTGTGTAACCGTTTTACCTTAGCCTTTTCTAATCCGAACATTTATCTCGAAGTACTGGTCTAATAATTAAGGTTTAAGTCTTGACTTTCTTGATTCGCTCGTCATACATGTTGAGAATTGCTTGAGCTACCACCTGTGATGAGGTGCTCTGCATGGTCTGTACAGTGTGGCAAGCAGAAAGTCCTTGCGACAAGCGACCGTACGAGATACTTGGGGCTGGTCGCGTAAGCGAGGGAAAGCTTGAGCTGGACTCGTAGTAAGCTGCTTACCAGAAGTCTTAGAAGACGGTTGTGTTAATAGAAGAAGCAGTTCTAATGTCGTGTGAATGACCAGTGTTATGATAGGTCGGAAGCGATGGAAGTGTGAATAATTGTTGAAGCATATTTAATAAATGCAACAGAATAAACTGACAGCCTGTACAATGTAACTGAGAGGCGTTTGTGTTGTCTGTTCTAGACAGAATTAGTAGGGCAAGCAGCAGCAGTACTACATGACAACAGTAGCATTCTTTTAAACAAGAATTTGTTTGTCAAGTTTCTACACTGTATAGGTCGGAATTCAGGTGTACAAACCTTCCTTTAGTTCTGACTAAATATTTATGCCGCCACCTGATCCTTCAGTCTGTATAAGTCATATTTTACTCTTGTGGTCTTCACATGATTTATACGTTTGAGGTAACTTCTAAAATTTAAGGCATGTTTTTCACTTCCTACATCAGCTCCTGGATTTAAAAGCCTTAATGCACAAGTTTATAGTCATATTGTTTGTTATGTTGGCTGTCTGGTGCATGACATGTCCATATAATGGATTCCGTGTGCTTGTGCGGTGTGTTAGCTACGAGAAGGTTGTTGAGGCTCCAGAATTCAAGCTGTTTAAATTCTCTCTAATTGCTGTTTTTGTTGTAGAAAGTCCACATATCTCTTTCCAGGCTACTTGTGCTTCTATTCGTATGTAAAAATTCCAAATTTGCTGAATAGATAGCAGTACGTCTTATTTAAGTTTGTTAATTTTTTTTTCAACGAAAAGGATGGGGAAATGGGGGGGGGGGGGGGGGAAATGGGGGGGGGGGGGGGGGGGGGAGAGATCAATATAGATTTGGTGTCCGTTAGACAAACACGTTAAAAAGAATTGTCATCATTTTCTGTAGCTGGTTCAGAGACTTGTATGACAAATATGAAAAGGTGTTGCATTTAGGCGTATTGATATGACCTTGCTCGGGTTCGGGTTGCATCAAATAGTTGTGTTTATGATATTCTTATGCACAAGAAAACTAACCTCATTTACTTAACATCTACTTTTTTCTTCTTCTTCTATTTTACATTAGGGCATTTTTTCTGTCTTTGTTTTTAGCATTACTTGTTTCTTCACAGTTTTCAAACTGAGACCAATTGGATCATTTTTACCATCAAGGTATCTGTCAACCTCTGTAGTCCTCTCTGACGGTGAAGACAGTGTTATCAACACAATGTTGGTTTTATATGCTTTGACCACTAACCACAATTCCTGGCATATCCATGATATATCTCATTACATATTCACCGAACAATGAAAACACACTAGGTGATATTGATCATTAGTGTCGTACGCCCATTAACATTTTGAAATGTTCTCAAATTATTCTTAATTTTTTAAGTTGCTCTTTGATGTTACGACATGTTCATTATTGCTCGTAGAAATTTAATAATGTTGCATTATCTTGATTCCCTAAATGCCCAAAGGCTGAAATTTCCTTCCAGTGATGTTGTATGTGGCCTGTGCCTTTCGTTTCTTCGTTTAATGCAGCGGTCTCCATCTTTTTTCAGGTCATGCCACTTGAGTATATGGCAGGACCCCCACGCCTTTCATTAGTATACTGCAACACCCCCACGCCTTTCATTGGTCTACTGCAACACCCCCACGCCTTCCTTGTGTGTACTGCAACACCCCCAAGCCTCCCTTGGGTGTACTGCAACACCCCTACGCCTTTCATTGGTGTACTGCAACTCCCCCACGCCTTTCATTGGTCTATTGCAACACCCCCACGCCTTTCATTGGTGTACTGCAACACCCCCACGCCTTTCATTGGAATACTGCAACACCCCCACGCCTTTCATTGGTGTACTGCAACACCCCCAAGCCTTTCATTGGTATACTGCAACACCCCCACGCCTTTCATTGGTGTACTGCAACACCCCCACGCCTCCCTTGGGTGTACTGCAACACCCCCACGCCTCCCTTTGGTGTACTGCAACACCCCCACGCCTCCCTTTGGTGTACTGCAACACCCCCACGCCTCCCTTGGGTGTACTGCAACACCCCCACGCCTTTCATTGGTGTACTGCAACACCCCCACGCCTTTCATTGGTGTACTGCAACACCCCCACGCCTTTCATTGGTGTATTGCAACACCCCCGACGCCTTTCATTGGTGTACTGCAACAACCCCACGCCTTTCATTGGTGTACTGCAACACCCCCACGCCTTTCACTGGTGTACTGCAACACCCCCACGCCTTTAATTGGTGTACTGCAACACCCCCAAGCCTTTCATTGGTGTATTGCAACACTCCCACGCCTTTCATTGGTGTACTGCAACAACGCCACGCCTTTCATTTGTGAACTGCAACACCCCCACGCCTTTCACTGATGTACTGCAACACCCCCACGCCCTTCATTGGTGTACTGCAACACCGCCACGCCTTTCACTGGTGTACTGCAACACCGCCACGCCTTTCATTGGTGTACTGAAACACCCCCACGCCTTTCATTGGTGTACTGCAACACACCCACGCTTTTCATTGGTATACTGCAACACCCCCACGCCTTTCATTGGTATACTGCAACACCCCCACGCCTTTCATTGGTATACTGCAACACCCCACGCCTTTCATTGGTATACTGCAACACCCCGATGCCTCGCTTGGATGTACTGCAAGACCCCAACGCTTTCGATTGGTGTACTGCAACACCCCCACGCCTCCCTTGGGTGTACTGCAACACCCCCACGATTTCTTGGGTGGGACTGCAAGACCACCACGCCTCCCATTGGTGTACAGCAACACCCACACGCCTTCTTTGGGTGTACTGCAAGACCACAACGCCTTCCTTTTCCTGTAGACCATGACGACCCAACCCCACCCCACCCCCTTTGATTTTATGGTAAGACCCAAACACGACCACTCCACCATCATAAGACAGAATTAGATCACAAATAGGAGAATTGTGTTTTCAGTCTATAATAAAATGCAGGAATTATTATATTTAACTAGACTTTTAACATTAGATGTGCAAACTGCTTAGGAAATAACAATTGTCCTTAGCTTTTCCTTTTACAAATGTTGAGATGTCAGACACCACGGGACGTAGAAGTGTAAGGTAAAGGAGGGGGGAGGGGTTGTTGAGGTTAGATCGAGTTGTACATGTTATGGGGTCGTTTAAACCGCTAACATCCTGTAATATAGAGCACGCTTGGTCGCCAGTAAGATCGTCGACAAAATATAACTGCACCAACCTGACACCTCCTCCACTTAAACGTCCACGTTTCAAAAGTTAGGACGCATGAATGAACGTCCAATCACAGTGTCCTACGCCTGACCTGATCACTCATCACAGTCTGCTGGGCCCGAGTTCGTTACTGTACCTTATGCACATACAGTACCCTTACAAATTATGTATATCTAATAATTACATCAGTGTGTACAGAACAGAAACTAGCGAACCACACAAGCTCACTCTGAATCACGACATCCAGGTCCATCTAGAGAAAATCCCGGAGAAGGTGGACCTATTGATGAAGGACGTCCATCCGAAAAAAGACATCACCAAAATAAGCGACAACATCAAGAGGGAGAACCTTACGTTCCTAGAAGTGAAAAGAATGACTAAGGCGGGAGGCGGAGTCGCGATACTTATCAACAGCAACTGGACTCTAATCGACCACGATGTTTTCTCCACCGACAACCTAGAGGCTGTGTGCTTTAAAATAGCAGTCCAAAACCGACACCTAACTATCATCAACGTATACAGCCCAGCCGGGAAAATAGAAGAGACCGACTTAAAAGAACTCAAAAACAGATTGGGCCCCAACACAATGATCCTGGGAGACCTAAACTGTCACCACGAACTTTGGGGGGGGGGGGGGGATGAGGGCTGATCGAGCTGGCAACAACCTGGTTGAATTCATTGCAGCCAACCAGCTCACTGTGCTTAGTGATGGTTCGATAACCCGAATTAACCCATGCCCAAGATTGAGAGACTCAGCAGTCGAATTATCCCTGGTGACAGCCGAACTGGCAGGGTGCACCTGGACAGTGACAGCAGACTCCAGCACCGACCACCTCCCTGTGCTTATAAATACGCCCACCGTCCGGACAACATGTGATGAAAGCAACCGCCCCACATTTTTCCTTAAAAAAAGCTAGGTGGGACCGTTTTCAACACGAGGCAAAAAAACATTAGAAAAACAACCGAACGAAAATGTCGACCAGTATGCCGAAAGATTCATCGACACGATCCTCCGCATAGCCGCCAGGCACATCTCAAACAAATGCATGCCAGAAATAATCGTGGGCGTGACTAAAAAAAGGCCCGGACACATCAAAAGCAAGTCGGAAGACTCCAGCGGCCTGGTGGAACGACTCCTGCACAGAGACTCACGCGGCGAGTAAGAAGCCCAACAAAAATACAGGCACCTGAGGAAAAACATTAACTTCGATTTTTATACAATAGAATGAAATAAAGCGAGAGAAGTCAGCTGGAGATCATTCTGTCAGGGCCTCACGGCTAGCACCCCGTCCAAAGAAGTGTGGAGCCGAATCAAAGCCATCTAGGGCGCAAGACAAATTAAACCGATACCGACTCTGAAGTTCCCCGTCTATGCTATCTCTGACCAAGAAAAAGCGGACAGTTTCGGAAACTATTTCTACGAAACTAGTTCCAACGACAGTCTAGGTCAGCAGGAAAGAGATAGAAGGCGATAACTGTGCGAGGATGAGAACCTGAACCGGAACATCGATAATGTGCCACACTACATGGATCAGGAGTTCACTATGGGCGAAGTCGTCTCTGCCCCCAAAGAGAAATCTAATACAGCGGCCGGCTTGGACATCCTAAACTACGCGATCAGAAAGATGCTGCGGGCAAAATCACTAGCGGCTCTCACAGAACTCTTCAACCTGGAGTGGCGAGGTGGTGTTATACCCAAACAGTGGAAACGAGTGACCGTCATACCCATCCTGAAACCCAAGAAGATTCTCATGCGTGTCGACTCCTACCGCCCCATATCACTCACCTCATAATTGAGACCGTAGTGAACACAACCGAATCAAGTTCCATATGGAAAGCAAGAACCTCTACAGCACCTCCCAGTCCGGATTCAGGGCAGAACGGTCGACGATGGACCAAATTATCAGGTTGGAAGACCACTCTAAAAGAGATAACCGTCGCAGTCTTTCTGGATCTAGCCCACGCCTATGACCAGTGCTGGAGAGAGGCGGAAATAGCCAAACTCCACAAAGTAGGCGTGGCTGGCCGAACCCTCCAATACATGCGAAACTTCCTCCAGGAAAGAACATTAACAGTTGCTGTGAGGAACAGTGTCTCCAGAACGCTCATACAGGGGAACGGCACACCTCAAGGCTCGGTTTTCTCCCCGATGATATTCAACATCATGGTAAACGATCTGCTACAGGAGATTACCTGCCTGAGGTAGAGCTGTCACAGTTTGCTGACGACTGTGCCCTGTGGTGCAGCGGGCGCGAAGTAAGCGCTGCCAGCAAGAAATTACAAAAAGATCTCAACAACGTGGCAAAATGGATGGTCAAATGGGGTTTTCAAAATCAACGTGAACAAGTCGGCACTAATGGTCTTCAACAACAAACGCTCCAGACTATCTTATGAACACGACTGCCGGCTGACCATCCATAACCGCCCGATTGCTAGGAAATCCCACACCCGGTATCTTGGTATGATTCTCGACCAGCAGTTGAACTGGAAAAAGCATGAAGAGACCACAACTGATCGATGCAAACAATATATCAACATGCTCAGAATCATAAAAGGATCCGGGTGGGGAGCCCACACAGAAACGATGCTACTTTTCTACAAAGCGTTCATAAGGGGGAACCTTGACTACGGCTCCATAGTCTACGGTGCTGCAAACAACACCAATCTGAAGAAACTAGACAGTATCATCCTAGGCAGAACAACTAGCAGAAAAGCTATGGAAGTCGCCCTAGGTGTCCCCCCTTTGAAGCTTAGAAGGAAACAGCTAGTATACAGTTATTGGATGAGCACGGGTCTCCCCCCCCCCACACCTAGCCACCAAAGCATACCAAACCAATCAATCCCTGTGGGAAGATAGGACTAAGCCAATATCAAAATTTGGACGTCTGGCAGCCTGGATTACCGCTAGGGAAACACAGAAAACAAAAATAGCTGAGTTAATTTTCTGCCACAGAAAATTCACTCAGACCGTACCCCCGTGGGAACTACGACTGCCGACAACCGACACCAGCCTCGCCAGAAAAATCTTCAGAAGATCCGACCCGGCGAAGCTAGGAGCCTAGCAGACGAGTACATCAACACACTAGCCGCTGGCTCCCTAGCAGTCTACACCGATGGATCCAAAGATCAAAATGGAGAGGTTGGTGCCGGGATAGTCATACCCGACCGGGCCCTAGAACGTTATTTCAGACTGCCTGCCCACGCAGCGGTCTGCACTGCCGAGCTTATGGGAATACTTAAAGCCCTAGAAGCAGTGGCGGGTGACCCACCGACCAAAATAATAACTTTCTTAGACTCCCTGGCCTCGGTAATGGCCCTGGAGGGACTAGGGAAATGCTCCCGACCCGACATCAAGGAAAGGATCCTGACTATCACCAAAAAGCTCTGCCGAATGGGCTGCCCCGTCACCCTAGCCTGGATACCTGTCCACAGAGGTATTCCAGGTAAGGAATGGGTGGACCAGGCGGCAAAGAGAGGGACCGTCATAACACCTACCTAGATGTCGGACTGGGCAAAAATGAGGGCAAGGCCCGCATTAAAGAGTACGTCGGTGCAGTGTGGAAACAACAGTGGGCCCGATGCACAAAAGGGAGACACGCGCACCGGCTACTCAAATAACCCAGCTACAGATCCCAAGTCAAGGAACCCACAAAAATCCCAACCATCAACACACTGTGGGAACTCCGACTTAGGAGCTGGAAAGAGAGATCCAGTAACCCGATGTGCACGGAATGCTGGAAACTCAACATTGTGGAACACTTTCTAATATCGTGCAGCAAGTACAAAGCATACCGAACAGAACTGAGGAACCACTTTGAAACGTATGGCAAACCTATGACCGTCAGGGCTTGTCTCAAAACAAGTGGCAGCCCTGAGATGCACAAGATGGTGTTGCAATTCATCAGCCGATCGGCAGGCGAGGACACGCCCCAAGCGTCAACCTAGATGGCCGAACATCAAACAGACCAGCCGACTGACATCCCAAATGATGCCAGCCAGGGGAACCCGACCATGGGATCCCACTTCTCTCTCCCCTTACCTAGCAAGCTATCTCTCTCTCTCAATCCTTCGACCTCACTGTATATTCCTACGGTGCATTCCTGCCCCCTAGTTTTTTTTTACAAACCCTGTGTTTTATTCCAAATATCGCCCTGGTGGAATCAGTGACTTCGTGATTGACAACCAGCTAAGGAATCAGCTCCAACACCGATAATGGCATGGAGAACAAGTGGCATATAGAAGGTGCACTCACACGCCTTAAAACAAACCCGCACAAAGAAAGGACGCAAACAAAGCAAAGCCCCAGTGGCACGCTGAAGCGTCCGATTTTTTTATTTGTATTTCTTACGAACGAACGAAGTGTGTACAGCTAATATTTTACAATTCCTCAGTTTGTAATAGTAAATGGCGTTACATGTCTTCTTTCTGTTAATTAAATATTTTTTTGGGTTCACAGAATGCGAGACTCTTCTGCGATTTTCGCATTTTCCGTGCACATCTAATTCAGCCAGGTTTCTTTAGCCTCTACCTATTTTTTTCAGAATTGTTGCAATCTAGAATAACCTTATTTGTCATTCTTTTTCTGTCATCGTTAGTCCATCAACTGCATAATTATTTCTCTATTTCTATGTGTTTAAGAAATAATCTCTATTGCTGTCCCCTAAATTTCCTACCGTGCTACATAACCCACTTTCAAGAGAGAGCAAGAGGTAGGAAACGATATAAGTGGGTGGACATCAAGAGCTGGACGGGCAGCAGCCTAAGAGAGTGTACAACCAGAACAAGAGAATCCATTGCAGCCAACGTTCATTGTGGAGACGGCGCATAATTGATTGATTGTAACTAAAACATGCTCACTACAGAAATCTTCTCATGGTAGTCTTTGCTCCAGTTAAACTGCACCTGAATCCTGATATCTAGTAAAATGTGAAAGAAATAAAGATCCCTTTTCGCGCATCGGGCATAAGGGAAGAGCACCCCATTTTTTTACAGACTAATCGGCACTAGGTGGGTAATGTGGTCAGAACTACGCCGGCCGTCTTTACCTCCTTAGGACATTCATCCTGGTACCCATTTCAGACTGGGCCGACCAGCGACGCCCTATACCAAGATAAAAATCAACGCAGCCAGCAGAAGGTTTCGATCGCGGTACGTGGAATTACGAGTCGACTCGCAACGCCCAAATTGTCATGGAATGAACAGCCACCATACACGTTGGACGAGTCGGGACTTGATATCCCTCGCGCTCAGCAAAATTTCAAACTTAGACCTGTCCGGAAAGGTATATTGTCCCTTATATTGCTCTATACCTTTATCTGGTAAAATAATAATTTTTAGACCCTTTAGTTGCTTTGATATATCTTCATTTTCAAACTTGCAACTGTAGTTTGGGTAATTCTGGTGTTTTATTTGAAAATTCCTGGAAACCGGTTTACTCCTTGTTAATTAATACAAGGAACTTCTTTCCTAGTGACGCGGGTTTGATTTTGAGAACGCCATTCTTTAGCCTGATCCCAAAGTGTCAAGACGTATATCCAATTTGGCGCATTCTTGGTTCAAGTTCTAACTGGAAGATTTCCTATGCTTGGGATGAGACCTCTGTAGAGATCAGGCAGACGAATCACAGTCCAGCCAATAACCACCAACCCATACCATTCTAGGCACCAAGCATAACCTAGAAGTCCTGCCCGCTTTGCCACTACCTCAACATGGCAAGAGCATGTGTGTGAGCTCCAAGACAAGTGGACCTTTGCAGACATTTGTGTCCTCAACCTAGTGAACCAGTCTTCAAGAGCTTGGTTGAACTCTGAAGCGGTTTGTGACCCGACCTGTGAGAGAGACTTGAGTCCCTATGCAGTTCCGGTGTCCTCGATGGGGAGGTAAACTGATACCAGATCAACTAGAGACATAGGCACCTGAGTCAACTATAGTCGAATCACCATGGACTGAGGGAAGCATCGATCTACGAACTGGTTTAAGTGATATATGAATCACCATTATGCTCTTTTCCCACAGCTCCTCGTAGTTGCTAGGATGAGCCCATGTATTCATCAAGACCATATCTGGCTTCAATGTTGGGGTCGTGTCACTGAGTCCTGAGTCTGTGAACATTCTTGAGAATCTGTTCTTTAATTCATGTGTAAATAATATACTTATTACATATATTCATTTTCATGGCTGACTTGGGTGTCCCTGTTTCACCTTTCCAACTGTTTAGCATTGATTTGTGTGAGTAATAAGTGTTATCTGTGTTAACATGGTTATGATGGTAAACTATCATAACCTGGGGGCTATCTTTTAATAGTAGTGGGGGCGTCCAGCCAAGTGTGCCTATGAATATTATATATATATATATATATATATATATATATATATATATATATATATATATATATCGTAGTGCACAAAGCTTGAGTTGCCCTACTCCAGAAATAGGTTAAGCATATATTGGCCACGGGGCATCCCCTAGACCAATACGAGCCAATGACTCAACATAATTATTTCTGAGTGCTGTTGGTTCTTAAGAAGAAATCCTTAAATCAGTCACGCGACATGAGTGATATGTGACACAAGCCACGGACGCCAGCATGCTATCTAAAGGATCAAATATTCAGATCACCGATTTTCTTTCTAGAAAAACACAAAAACAACATTTGAAGTGAATTTTATTTGTATAATAACTAAAGTGAGAATTAAAATGTGTATCTTAGTCGCAGAGAATCAAAACTAGGAAATACAGAAGAATCTGCAACTCATCGGACACTTTAATTCCACTTTGTCATCTCGAGGCCTCCTGAAAAAAAAATGTGAGAACGATATTGTTATGAGGTTTGTAATGAATATCCTTCCCCCCCCCCCCCTAATTCCCCCCCCCACCATATTTTTGATCAAATCTCTTTCCCTATCTTCTCCCCTTCTTTTGTTGACCATTATATCATTTGCTGAAAATTAGACATCCCAAGCAAGTCAGTTTACTCTATCCCCCTAAAACTCTTAGCCACGCCCACCCCCCCCTTATTTGTTGTTGAGGTCACCGGGTTGAACAGGTTTACTCCCTCCTCAGCTGTAATAAACAAAACCCGAACCATTGCCCCTGGAAATAGGCAAAACAATATGCTCTTTATCTGCAATGAATAAACACGTTACAATAAAGAAAATCATCAACACATTCCAGGCATTTAAAACGTATAAACCTGTGAGATCTAATAAGCTATACAAATATAAGTGTGCATTCGATTATCAGCCTTAATCCTGGATATTTTTTTATTAAACCGAACACTTGTGCTTTTCTTGGACTACCGACATTATAGCTGGCATATACCTTATCACAGGACTGTCCCAGTAAAAACAAGATGTATGATAAAAATGCCACCTCTTTTTGTTTTAAACCCTTCTTCGACCCACCCAGTTTTTCCCCCAGTGTGGTCACAAGACAGAGACTATTTTGTTTAAGTGTTAATAACAGCTTCTAACTGAATGACCCAGCTAGCTTTACCAGTAACCATTGAAGATACATGTACATTATCACGGCAAGTGTCGTGCTTATTTATGGCTGTGAGTCTTTTTATTTCCTTTTCATGTTAACACACACGTTACTGCTGCTTTAGAAGTACTTACGCTAGTCTGCTTGTTGTGCAGAAATTAACGGTTATCAAACCAAATAAAACGTAGAACAAGACAGTTTTATATTATCATAACAACAATAGACAAGTAATCGTTAAGGCTAGAATTTTTTCACTAGTTCAAGAGATGAAAACATAATGTTGCAATTAGAAAAAAAAAATCACACACACACACACACTCACACAAACGTCCTTTAACTGGGGTATCCCTTAAGAGAAATGAACAAGCCTATATGTCCAGTTGAAGCTTCGGTAACACGTGAACACAAGAAACACAAACAGACCAACAACAAAAAACAACCTGTAACGGAAAAGAGCCGCCACTAAAAATTGTAGATACGATCACATTTTGTTGTGCCGATCTCACATACACCAGCTTTGGTTCTCACAATAGTATTCTCTGACATCAAGAGACTGCGTTTTGTTTTTCCCTTTTTGTTTCCATTTGGTTTCCATTTTGCAAATATGCTACAGTTGCTTTGGGATTGTTAATTGTGTACACGCATCGTTAGACTACAATAAAGAAAAAGTGACCCAAAATAACCACAAGTTTCAGTTTCACCAATAGATAGTGATGATAATTTTAAAAAATATAATGTATGACAACAATCAACAGTCACAACGAAGTCAAGAATAAGCTGTAAATAGACAATCACCGATTCACAGAGTGCATTATTTCTGTACTTCAATATACTCCAGTTCTGGTTGCAAAACATGTCCTTTTGTTATCCAGCTCACTCTGCTTCCTGAAGGGTGTGTTTGGATTGATTTGATTTGACTCAAGAACCGACATCGCAGCCCCCAGGGCATTCCCATCTTCATCAGCCATCCCAGAGTTCCAGTACCAAGGCTACCAGTAGTAGTCTCATTATAAGTCCGTCTTGCCTTTCCTCTGAGCATCGAGTATTGGTCAAATCCCCTGTCATTCCTCGCTGATTCACTCTCACTAGACTGTGATGACGTGAATAATATCATCAGATGCCGGAAATACAAAGTGGCATACATTTGGTTAACAAGTAGAAAACTGGCACTTCATGCCTATGAACATCTTACAGATACTTCCCATTGCAGATCTGAAACCATTCTCCACTCAGGTTAATCCGTTTGACTATTCACACAAAAATCGACCTCTCAATTACTGCCATTAAGTCTTGCTTCGGTGATCAAATCAGCCGCATCTAATTGAAAATCTGTGTTATTCATAATTTTGACGTTCTCAGTTTCATGTGATACCTAACAGAACATTTATTTTTTAACATATTCTTCTTTGTTTTCGGGACATCTCCCGTATTGTTTCTTTCCGTTTTATTACTCTTTATGTCCATGCTTTCCTTTTTATCATACGCCTAGTTTAATGTTAACATGGCCTGTCAGGGAGCTTTGTTCTCTTATCTGTAGAGATTCGCGTTTTTACTGGTACCATTGTTGTTAAAAGATTTTTGTCTTCGACATTTTTTTGTATTGTGTTTTCACTTTTCGTTTCCTCCGTTGAGATCTCTAGTCATAGTTTCTGTTTTATATATAGTACTTGTTTAGAAAAAACAAATGAAGCACCTACAAACTTGAAATTGTAAACACTCGCTAACTAAAAATCAGCCTTAGCCTTATTCACTATCATCATCATCATCCGTGTCATGTTGTGCCTTTGTATGTTATAGAGATAGTCACAGTCTTATCCCCATTTCCATAATACCTGGTGCAATTCCATTTTTTTTATGGATAGAATCCAGCCATTCATATCGGTACTCACATATCCACGTTCGTTTTGGTGTATTTAAAAAAAAAAAAAATTAATATTAATTTAACTTCCTCGTTTCCTAAATTCCACCACAACCTCACTCATTTTAGTTCATCTTTAGTGATCCTCTTTTTGCTTCCTTCCAGGATGTGTCTAATATAGCACCTGTTCTTTGTGCATAATTGGTTGTCCAGAATTTGTCATTATTTTCTAACCCCCTTGTTCAATATCATCATTTTATGTTCAACATTTCCCTTATGTTTTTTCCAGCAAGTGTCTGTAAAAAAAAAAAAAAAAAGTCACTTAACAGGATAGGGAAACCGCCCCACACACAGCCCTCCTCCTTTCTCATCAGTGTTTGGGACCGGCATTGGGGACGATACCATTCACAAAGTACTCATAAAATGAATATTACCAAGAAAATGCAAAATTTACACTTTCAGTGATAAACGTTTGCATCGATTCCAGCATTGACTATAGGCTTGGTTGACTTTACATGTGTCCTGTATTTTATGTTTCCGAATCGCTTCAATGACATTCACCCCTAGGTGAGTAATTGCTAACACCTGAATGTAAAATTATCAACAGATGGTTTAGAAGCTCAAATTAGATTACACATAATTTCCTGACAGTTAAAGTGAGCAGGCTTACAGAGACTTATAATCACGCACCAGGTAGCGATTACATTCAATAAACTAAACATGTTAAGTGCTTATTATTTCAAATGCGTTCAATAACGACAACTTACAATCACCCAGAGGATCTGCAAAACAAAACAACAAAAAAAAAAAAAAAAAATTAATATACTTATAATAGCTCAGAATACAGAAACAAATATTGATGCCTTCCGTCTTCCTCCCGTCTCCTCCTCCTTTTCCTCCTCTTTCTTCATTTTCTTCTTCTTCTTCTTCTCATTTTTATTAATATTATTATTCGTATTATTTTTCTTCTTTTTCTTCGTCGTCGTGGTCCTCTGGGTCGTAGGCTTCTTCTTGTGCTTGGTTTTAATTGAACATGAGGAGATCACAGCCCATTGTTAATCCACACTGTGCAGAAAATAATGTCTACAGTCCAGGTGTTCTAGGGCTGTGCTCACTCTTAGGCTAGCGCCAGCGCCAATTATCTTTAAAACACTTATATCAATTTCACTTAACATTAGGTCAAATATTTACCCAAAGAGTTGAGTTCAGTTGATTCAAGAATCGACATCACAGCATTTTTTTTGGGGCATTTCCACAAGCTCTCCGTAACCATCTTCAGCAGCCAGTGCAGAGTTCCAATTCTAATAGTGCCACTTGCATGGAAGGTGATCGCTACCATTGTCATTCAGGACAGTCCATTTAACATCTGAAACCGACGACTGGAGGACAAATGTCACGTCAATGGCTGTGTCTGCATTGCCAGATCTCATGGCCATTCTATCGGGCCTCTTTCTTCTTTTTCTTCTTCTTCTTCTTCTTCTTCTTCTTCTTCTTCTTCTTCTTCTTCTTCTTCTTCTTCTTCTTCTTCTTCTTCTTCTTCTTCTTCTTCTTCTTCTTCTTCTTCTTCTTCTTCTTTTTCTTCTTTTTTCTTCTTTTTCTTCTTTTTCTTCTTCTTCTTCTTCTTCTTCTTCTTCTTCTTCTTCTTCTTCTTCTTCTTCTTCTTCTTCTTCTTCTTCTTCTTCTTCTTCTTCTTCTTCTTCTTCTTCTTCTTCTTCTTCTTCTTCTTCTTCTTCTTCTTCTTCTTCCTCTTTCTTCTTCTTCTTCGTCTTCTTCTTCTTCTTCTTCTTCTTCTTCTTCTTCTTCTTCTTCTTCTTCTTCTTCTTCTTCTTCTTCTTCTTCTTCTTCTTCTTCTTCTTCTTCTTCTTCTTCTTCTTCTTCTTCTTCTTCTTCTTCTTCTTCTTCTTCTTCTTCTTCTTCTTCTTCTTCTTCTTCTTCTTCTTCTTCTTCTTCTTCTTCTTCTTCTTATCCTTCTTCTTCTTCTTCTTCTTTTCCTTCATCTTCTTCTTCTTCTTTTTCTTCTTCTTCTTCTTCTTCTTCTTCTTCTTCTTCTTCTTCTTCTTCTTCTTCTTCTTCTTCTTCTTCTTCTTCTTCTTCTTCTTCTTCTTCTTCTTCTTCTTTTTCTTCTTCTTCTTCTTCTCCTATTTATTTTTCTTCTTCCTTTCTGTCTTATTCTTGTTCTTCTTTTTCTTCCCCTTCTTCTTCTGAAGTGGCAAAGCTGCTGAAGGCAATGTTTAAAACTATGCCTCCCTTTTGGTCTGAGATAGAAAATGTTTTGAAAAAGGCCAACGGCATACCTACTTCAGGACCCAATGGTGTTCCATATGCTTTGTACAAACGGTTTTCCGAAAGTCCTCCGAAAGCTTCACTACCTGCTTAGGGTAGCGTGGAGCAGAAAGTACATATGTAAGGAGTGGCAGAGAGCCAACAGAGCATTCATTCATAAGAAGCCAGAATCTACCAGTCTATCTCAATTCAGGCCCAGCTCGCAGTTGAACAATTAAGGGCAACATATTTTTCTCAGTTATTGCACACAGCCTCACTCACTTCTTGATGGATAACAAATACATTGACAAAACTGCCCAGAAAAGTGATATCCCGGGCGTCTTCAGATGTCCTGACCATGCGACAACGATTTTGGAATTTATTATGAGGTCGAAGGCTGAGAGAACTGACGTGCAAGTGTTATCATCGGATCTCCACAACGCCTATGGGTGTGCAAGGTAAGTCTCGCGATGATGCTACACGAGTCTTCAGACCTCACAGTGGAGGCTGACCAGTTCGCTCTAAAGACATGTAGAAAATGCTCGGTCCAAGATGCGATAGAGTCTACTCAGAACGTACTAAAATGTGAGGAAGCCATAGGTTAAACACAAAGCAGCAGACGCGACCTAGGGCAAAGACCAAGGAACGTAGATACATCGTAATAGAGCAGATTAGGGACACTAAGAAGGAATTACGCGTCCAAGAAGCAGCACAACAGGCTCAGCTAGGCCAGTGGATCGGCCTCTAGAGCGCCTTGCCTCGAATACTCACATGGGGTTAGATTAGGCGAATGGACCCGCTGTGCCTGAGCTTTGTCATTAGATCTGCTTATGATGTGTTACCTTCTGGCACCATCATGGCATAATGCGACCACCGACTCGACACGTTCCCTATGAAAATTTAAGCATGCGGCCGAACATGTATTGTTAGCCATTATCCTCTCTTGCTCAAGCCTACCTCACCTTTATGTAGTGGACCCTGTTCTTCCCAGCAATCCAGTTGAAGGTTCGGGTTTCCACTCCCAGCGGAAAACTGGATGGGACAACAAACGAGGTAAAGGCGAAGGGATGAGCCTACTCTCCCTCTCAAGAGATCCTGAAGTAAGAAATACTGGACCAGAAGGCCGATCAAAAACCACAGTACTACGCGACACCACGCTATATATATATGATTACACCGTCGGACAAATCTAATTCCCCCCCCCCCCTCCTCCTCCCCTACCATATTTTTTATTCATTCTCTTTCCCTATCTTCTCCCCTTCTTTTGTTGACCATTCTATCATTTGCTGAAGGCTAAACATCCCAAGTAAGTCAGTTAACTCTATTCCCCCAAACTTCCAACCACGTCCAACTCCCTTTCTGTGTTTTTGAGGTCACGGAGTTAAACAGGTTTACTCTCTCGTCAGCTGTAAAAAAACCCGAACCATTGCCCCAGGAAATAGACAAAACAATATGCTCTTAACCTGCAATGAATAAACACGTTACAATGAAGATTATCATCAACACATTCCAGACATTTAAAGCTTATATACCTGTAAGATCTAATAAGCTATACAAACATAAGTGTGTGTTCGATTTTCAGCTTTATTCCTAGGTATTTTTGTTAAACTCAACAATTTTGCTTTTCTTGGACTACCGACGTTATGGCTGGAGCATATCTTATCACAGGACTTTTCCAGTAAAAACAAGATGTATGATAACCACGCCACCTCTTCTTGTTTTATACCCTTCTTCGCCCAACCCAGTTTTCCTCCAGTGTGATCAGAAGACAGAGACTATATGGTTTAAGTGTTAATAACAGCTTCTAACTGAATGACCCAGCTAGCTTTACCAGTAACCATTAAAGATGCATGTACATTATTACGGCAAGTATCGTTCTTATTTATTGCTGTGAGTCTTTTCATTTATTTTTAATGTTAACACACACGTTACTGCTGCTTTAGAAGTACATACGCTAGTCTACTTGTTGTGCAGAAATTAACGGTTATCAAACCAAATGAAAGGTAGAACTAGACAGCTTTATATTATCATAACAACAATAGACAAGCGCCGATCTCACATACACCAGCTTCGGTTCTCACAATAGTATTCTCTGACATCAAGAGACTGCGTTTTTTCCCCCTTCTTCTTTCCATTCGGTTTCCATTTTGCAAATATGCTACAGTTACTTTGCGATTGCTAATTGTGTACACGCATCGTTAGACTACAATAAAAAAAAAGTGGCCGGATATAACCACAAGTTTTTATTTCATCAATAGATAATAAAAGTGAATACTATTTAAGAAATATAATGTATGACAGTAATCACTAGTCACAACGAAGTCAAGAATAAGCTGTAAATAGACAATCACCGATTCACAGCGTGCATTATTTTTGTACTTCCATATAATTCAGTTCTGGTTGCAAGACATGTCCTTTTGTTATCCAGCTCACTCTGCTTCCTGAAGGGTGTGTTTGGACTGATTTAATTTGACTCTTGAACAGACATCGCAGCCTTTAGGGCATTCCCATCTTCATCAGCCTTTTAAGAGTTCCAATACCAATTTTACCAGCAGTAGTCTCATTATAAGTCCGTCTTGCCTTTCCTCTGAGCGTCTTTTGGTCAAATCCCCCGTCATTCCTCGCTGATTCACTCTTACTAGCCCTTTTACTGCTACGTTCCCGGCCGTAGCTGTCTTCCATGTGCTAGGCAATGTGGAAAAAAAAAGTCTCTGCTGTGCACAATACCTTTCTATCCCCAAACGCAAAAGATGCGTCGGCGGTGAGGGCTATATTTTTTACACCTAAAATTGTTTACCCTGGGGAGTTTGGCTGGCCCGAGTGGTGACAAGTCAGAGGCACAATGGTTCCCCAACAAACTTGACTAACGAAGCTAACACCACCTTGGGGGATTGTGGGGATTGGGGAGTGGGGAATTAATGCGAAGAACTGTTCCCAGTCCCTATCCCAAAATTTGATTGACGAACCCATCACGGCTCCCACATTAATCATTGTTATTTGTAGTCACCATGTTATTGCTACCCCTCCCCCTCCCCCCACCAAAAAAAATTATAATAATAATACTTGAGTTATCCGTAGCTGAAAAGAAACAAGAACTAAAAGAAAAATTTACAAAAAAAAAAAAAAAATCTGTCCCTCGACATTATTTCACCGGAGATTTTAGCAAAAAGTCTTTGCTCCAGTACTCAATTATGCTGAGCATTTTTTGTTTTTTGTTCTAAGCATTAGTAGACAGACAGGTTCTAAGCATTTGCAGACAGACAACAAACAAAAAAAAAGTTCGTCCGAATCTGTGTGTATCTATCGAAAAAGACGAGTACTTGTAGTGACATGTGCCTTCTCGTTTACTTCCTTGCAGAACCTGTTAGTTTCCACTGCGATGAAAGGCAGCAGTAATTCGTTAAAATCAAGCTCTGAACTGTTTGAATTTACTGTAGAAAAAATACAGCCAGAGCTGGAGTCATCAAAATTATGCACTACTGGTGTCAGATTATCGGTTGACCAAGACAACTGATCAATTTTGTGCCGTTTTAGTGGCACTTCAGTTTCGCTGCTTTCTGATTCCGATGATGCGGACGTCTGACAAGCAAACAGCTTTTTCTTGGACACGCTGGTTTGAGCCGTCGATATTGATGGCCTAGTCAAATCTTCTTGTTCACTGTCAGAAGTACACATTTCAAAGTTATCTTCTCTATCACTTCTTGACATAAACTTTATCAATTCTTCATAAACTTTAACAGATTTTCTTGCCATTTAGTACTAACGAAGTGTAGAATAATCCAAACCCCCAAATAAATATCAGGGCACAAAATACACAGATCACCGACCACGCTGTAAGGGTAAACAAAGCGACGGGCTAACGCGGAATGCAGTAAACACACCTTAAACACACCTAAATGCACATGCCAGTGCTTTTAATCGTATGTAAATGGGTCAGTTTAATCTAATTATAGCTAATGTATATTGCCCTTCAGCCAATAAAACACGAGATAACATAAATCTGTAAGGAAAGTCCAAAAACGGCTCGGGACATCCATAGCACTGGGGTCAGGAAAAAAAAAAATAACGTCCAAAGACGGGCGTAGCAGCGTACTGGAAAACGGGAAAAGACGTCCATAGCAACGAAAGGGTTAGACTGAGATGACGTGATTAATATCATCTGATGCCGGAAATGCAAAGTGGCATACATTTGGTTAACAAGTAGAAAACTGGCACTTCATGTCTATGAACATCTTACAGATAATCACATTGCAGATCAAAAACCGTTCTCCACTCAGGTTAATAAGTTTGACTATTCACACAAAAATCGACCTCTCAATTACTGCCATTAAGTCTTTTTCGGTGATCAAACCAGCCGCATCTAATTGAAAATTTGTGTTATTCATAATTTTGGCGTTCTCAGTTTCTCGTGATACCTAACAAAACATTTATTTTTTTTTAAACATATTCTTCTTTGTTTTCGGGACACCTCCCGTATTGTTTCTATCCATGTTTTTTTTTTTTTCAGCATACTCATAGTTCTATGTTAACACGGCCTGTCTTTGAGCTTTGTTCTCTTATCTGTAGAAATTCGCGTTGTTACTGGTACCATTGTTATTAAAGACTTTTGTTCGAGACATACGTTTGTATTGTGTGTGTACTTTTCGTTTCCTCCGTTGAGATCTCTAATCACAGTTTCTGTGTTATGTATAGTACTTGTTTAGATTAAATAAATAAAGCACCTACAAACTTGAAATTGTACACACTCGCTAACTAAAAATCAGCCATAACCTTATTCACTATCATCATCATCATCCGTGTCATGTTGTGCCTTTGTATGTTATAGAGATAGTCATAGTCTTATCCCCCTTTCCATTCTACCTGGTGCAATTCCATTTATTTCATGGATATAATCCAGCCATTCATATCGGTACTTACATATCCACGTTCGTTTTGGTGTATTTAAAAAAAATAAATTAATATCATTTTTACTTCCTTGTTTCCTCAATTCCGCCACCCTCTCACTCATTTTAGTTCATCTTTAGTGATCCTCTTTTTGCTTCTTCCCAGGATGTGTCCAATATAGTACCCTGCTCTTTGTGCATAATTTGTTGTCCAGAATGTGTCAATATTTTCTAACTCCTTTTGTTCAATATCATCATTTTATGTTCAACATTTCCCTTATGTTTTTCCAGCAAAATAAAATAAAAAAAGTCACTTAACATAATAGGGAAACTTCCCCACACAGAACCCTCCTTCTTTCTCATCAGTGCTTGGGACCGGCATTGGGGACTATACCATTCACAAAGTACTCATAAAATGAATATTACCAAGAAAATGCAAAATTTACAATTTGATAAACGTTTGCATCAATTCATGCTTTTTATGTGTCCCTTATTTTATGTTCCCGAATCGCTTCTATGACATCCCCCCCCCCCCCCCCCCCTCTTCTTTAGGTGAGTAATTGCTAACGGCTGAATGTAAAATTCTCAACATATGGTTTCGAAGTTCAAATTAGATTACACATAATTTCCTGACAGTTAAAGTGAGCAGGCTAACATAGACATATAATCACGCACCAGGTAGCGATTACGTTCAATAAACTTAACATGTTAAGTGCTTATTATAGCAAATGCGTTCAATAACGACAACTTACAATCACCCATAGGATCTGCAAAACAAAACAAAAAACAAAAAAATTAATATACTTATAATAGCTCAGAATACAGAAACAAATATTGATGCCTTCCGTCTTCCTCCCGTCTCCTCCTCCTTTTCCTCCTCTTTCTTCATTTTCTTCTTCTTCTTCTTCTTTCTTCTCATTTTTATTAATATTATTATTCGTATTATTTTTCTTCTTTTTCTTCGTCGTCGCTGTCCTCTGTGTCTTCGGCTTCTTCTTGTGCTTGGTTTTAATTGAACATGGGGCGATCGCAGCTCATTGTTAATCCATACTGTGCTGAAAATATTGTCTACAGCCCAGCTGTTCAAGGGCTGTGCTCACTGTTAGGCTAACGCCAGCGGCAATCATCTCGAGTACACTAATATCAATTTCACTTAACATTAGGTCAAATATTTACCCAAAGAGTTGAGTTCAGTTGATTCAAGAATCGACATCACAGCATTTTTTTTTGGCATTTCCACAAGCTCTCTGTACCCATCTTCAGCAGCCAGTGCAGAGTTCCAATTCTAATACATCACTCCCAGCTAGATCAATCTCTGTGCTGCTACGTGTGTGTATGTATGTATGTGTGTGTGTATAGCTGTGTGTGCCTATATGTGTCTGGGTTGTATGCGTGTGTGTTTTAGAGCGTGTCTCTGTGACTGTGTGTATGAGTGTGTATGAGTATGTATGTGTATGTATGTATGTATCTGTGTATGTATGTATGCCTGTGTGTGTATGTGTAAAAGAGTGAATGGGTTTGCATGTGCATGTGGGTGTGTGCTTTCACGCGCGAGCGTGCGCACATATTTTACCACCCATGCTTTTGTTTTTGACTTGATATTCATAATATGCATATTATTACATGAATATAACATGCTTTATTGATGAAATATAACTGTTGTGTGAAAGATGGGAGTTTGAAAGCACCGAGTGTGAGACAGGCCTGCCTAATTTGTAATCCTTTGAAAAAAAAGTGCGTTCGCTCGTTTGTTCACCAGGCTGTGGGGATCCATCTGTTCCTCTAAATTGCACACGCTCTCCCACAAAGCCCTAACCTCGTCTTCCTTATCATGAATCAGTATTCCAAGTTGTTCAGTGCCAGCCAGTCTGTCCGCCTGCTCATTTTCTAACACGCCGGAGTTTTCAAGAGAACAAATCTAGACAATACTCCTCACCCGTGTCCTCAGCAGTGAAGCATGCCACTCTGCCCGAAACATGCCTGTCCTGACCTTCATCAGCATGCTTTATGAGTCAGTTACAATCACTATGTGTGTGTGTGTGTGTGTGCGGCGTGTTTTCAAACGAGCGGAAAGCTGCAGTGACCGACTCCACGTCCATTCTTAAGCTGGATTTTGTGGTATCATATGCTAGGCTCTCCTGCACCAAACGTCGACCATTAATTTTTTTTTATAAATATCCCCAATCACTTCATTTTTCTCTTGACACTAAACCGTCTGAAAAATAATCAAATCTTCTGAGCGAGCCTTATCTTGAATCATTTGCTGAATTTCTACCTCCGTGGCCACTCTCTGCATTCCGGGCTCAATGTGATTATGACCCTACACAAGTCTTACTCTTCAGCTGGCACTTTCACCCACTCATCTTCTCGCCCAATGTTCTCCAAGATGCAAACCTGTCTGACTGTGTCTTCTGCCTGAGCCATCCATGACTTCCCTCTTATCATTCGCTGACCCTTAACTGCGCCTAGAGCTTCGTGCAAAGGGTGATCTGTGTCTTCAACACTGGTAAAGGACTTCGCCTGCAGCACACTGTGCCCATCTGCAACCGTCAGCAAATCAAGTTAGTATCGCCTACACACCACTGTCCCAGGCCATAATCAATCAATGACAGGGGCAGGTGCTTATATAGTGTTGCTCTGCTTTATGTCAATTGCAGCCACAGTCTTGAGTGCACTAAGTCATTTTTAGCATCTCGTCACAACATTCTCCACATGGTCCTTAAAGGACAGGCTCCTGTCAAATGTAATTCCCAGATACTTTAGTTTGCTCTCTCTGTTGAAGTTTCTACTATCTACTGTGAAACTCGGAACATCAGCTCTATCGATCCAGTTGTCTATAGAACACAATAAAATCACTTTTCCGGGTGGACGACAGCCTTGATTTCTCTACACCAATCAGTCACTTTGTCTGCTGTCGCTAGTAGCTCCTGGGCTGTTTGTTCTCTCTCTTCCCCCTGCCTATATGCAAGTATATCCTATGCAAAAGTCAGTATCCTTCAAACTTCTGGTGCTTGTAGGCTTGTAATCTTGCTCGTATACACGTTAAAGAGCACAGGCGAGATGACGGATCCCTGTGGCAGTCCTGGGGCCAAACTGCATGGCTCTGAGGTCTATGAGCCCCTCGGAGAGCCAAACTTCTGCGAATACAGGACAGCTGCAACCCTGTTCACCAGCCAGGGACTGATCTCCTTCTCTTTCAGTGCGGTAATCAAAATGTCATATCTTACTCTGGTATAAGCATCCTTGACATCCAGTGCCACCGCCACAGTTTCATGTTTGTTCTGAAATCTTTCATAGACGTCAAAAGCAAAAGTGGCAGCATTTGCTCATGTGTCCATTTCTGGTCTATATCTTTCCAGACCTCTTGGGAGAAGCTTCTCCCGTTCCAAAAATTCTTGCAGCTTTACAGCTACTCTCTTCTTCAAGACCTTCCAAAATGTGTTTTGTAAAGTGAATCAAAAGTGACTGTTGGTTTGACGGCTTGACTTCCAATCAGACACTTTTCTTTCTCAAAGGATTCTAATTCAATTATATGGGTATAACTGATCATCATCCTCATCATCAGGTGCCTTGCCGACTGGCGTGGTCAATCATGCCTCTCTATAATCTGCGATCTCCTGCAGCATGTATCAGTTTGTGTGCCGATACACCTCCATGCCATGCAACAAGACTGTCAAGCATCTTCTCTCGTTGTCTTCCTCTATCCCTCCTTCCACAGATCTTTCCGGTGGTCACAACATGTTCTATTTTCCCCCTT
>CAJHNH020004935.1:481524-486010 GCA_905116865.2 Candidula unifasciata
TGCTTGAAGAAGACTGTTCGTTGAAGGCTTCGTGAGTTTGGGTAAGAGAACTGTTTACTAGGACACCGACCAGACATTCTAGCTTGTAAGTGTAAAAACGTCAATAAATTCATGTCTCGTAAGCTCACATCGGTGTCGGCTTGTGCCAGTAGTGTAACGTGGAGCGTGTGAGAAGATCATCCACCACACACGCATGAACACTGCCTAGACAACGAGAAGAAACACACACCACTTATTACATTCTTCTTCTTCTTATTTTTCTTTTTCTTCTTCCTCTTCTTCTTCTTCTTCTTTTTCTTGTTCTTCTTTTTCACACATTATAAGAAATTCCCAATTTTCTTACTTTGAAAAATATTTTATCAATAATATTTCTACAAATAAATATCAGATGAATCGAATGCCATTTCTCTACTGAAAGTGCTTGGAGTGTGTTTTATATATTACAGCAACAGCAAAGACAATGTAGTTTCTACATTTGTTGGACTAGTTCAATTAGGAAAGTGTGTGATGCAGAAAGTATAGTTCAGAGAGTAAAGAAACTTTTAATCAGCAAACAATAGAACTTGAAGAATTTGACTGCAGTTGGTAGCGATAATACCTAAATGATGGTTGGTATCAGCAATGACATTTATGCATAACTGAAGGGAGATATCCCGCCTTTAATCCTTATAAAATGTGTGAGTCATTCCTTACAGCTAGCGTTATTACATGCTTCATCTGAATGTTTACCAAGGGATTTGGAGTATCTCATTTCTGAAACACATATCTGGTTTTCCAAATCATCTGTCAGGCAACAGCAATACAATAACTTACATAAACGTAAAAAGTATTAAATGATGGTTCCGCGCCAATGAAAATTCTGTCAGGCTGCAAAACTAGATGGTTATAAATTTAAAGAGCTTCTGAGAAAATTGTGAACTAGTGGTTGTAGTTGAAGAAACATTTCGAAATAACAATACTAAGCGAAAAGTGCCACATAGCTGAAATACTGTATGGAATGTACAGTGCTAAAAAAATTGCATTTCTTCTCTTTTTACAAAGTTTTCTAATGTAACTGCAAAAATGTAATAAACTGTTCACATCTAAAACATGTTGATCAAGTTAAACTACTTGACGATGTCATTTGCTATTGCACTTACTTGGTAAGCAACTGGTTTTGCCAACTCCTAAAGCTGATTTGCTTACTTGCACTATAGAGGGCTATTTGGCTCCTAAGCCATACCTTGAATTCCAAATCGAATATACAGTTGATGATTTAAAAACAAAAGGACTATGAAAGAAAATGAAAAGAAGTGCTTAGGAAAGCGCTGTCAAGATTTCCTTATCTCATTATTCAAGCAACTGAAGCAGAGACTTCCTGAAACATTGTTCACTACTTTCTGTGAGCAACATACTTCAGTCAGTAAAGGTCATTCCTGAATATTGTAATATGATATTTTTAAGGGCTACTGATAATAGTTATAATATAGTTATAAACACAACTGCTGCTGATGGAATTGCAGCTGAACCTTCAAAAGACCGTGGTCATGCATTACATGTAAAGATATATGAAAAAAAAATTTTTTTTGGAAGACTGAGAAATTACCCCATGAATGGAAAGTGTCTTTATTATTACCTTTTTTTAAGAAAGGAGACAAGTAAAAATGTAAAAATTATAAAGGAATATCACTATTAACTGCAAGCTATAAGATACTATCAGCAGTACTGCTAAACAGACTAAAACCAGACGTCGAAGACATTTTGGGAGATTACCAAGCTGGTTTCTGACCGAACAGATCAAACATAGATCAGATATTCATCTTACGTCAAATAGCAGAGCAAATGTAGGAACTTAAAAAAAAGATGTATATAATGTTTTTGTGGATTTTAAAAAGGGGTATGACAGTGTACATTGAAACAGTTTATGGAATGGTATGCAAGACTTTGGAAGGTAATTATTATATTTAAAAAAAAATTAAAAAGGTAATTACTATAACCGAACTATGTATGTAAGACGCTTGCAATTAAGTAATATATAAAGGCAGAAAGTCAGACCCTTTTCAAAAAATATCTGATTTGAAGAAAGGTAATGTTATACCCCCACTTCTTTTCAACTTGGCCCTGGCGAAAATTATAAGGAAATTAAAAGAATAGTGTACTATAGGAGAAACTTCTAGAATACTTAGATATTCTAATAAAATTGACATCGTTGGAGAACATTAACTAGAGAATGTTGAAGCGCTGATTGTTTTAAAAGAATCATCTCAGAAAACGGGACTAGTTATCAATTAAGATAAGACAGAATACGTGGTAATAACTAGGCAGGGAAAGGACATTAACTCCGGTATAAAAAAGTCGATAATATAAAAAATCAAACGATATAAGTACTTTGGGTGCAAACTTCAACTGCTCCAATATGCTGAGAAAAGAAATAAATCTAAAAAAAAAAAAAAAAAAAACTAGAAATCAACGTATACTGTTCCCTTCAACATCTGCTAAAGTGAAAGTGTCTATCGCGGAACACCAAGATCAAAATATTTAAAAAAAAAAAAACGTTTATAAGACCAATTGTTTTATATGGCTCTGAAACTTTGAGCACACCTAAAAATGATAAAGCCTTTTTACAGGTTTTCAAAAAAAAAAAAAAGTCTTACGACTAATCTTTGGACCCATCAAAGATACAACCAGCAGTAAATGTAGAGTGAGAAGCAACAACGAAATTCATAATATGTTTTAATCACCACTGATCACTGGCACCATGAGAGTTAATAGACTGAAATAGTTGGGGCATATTGAAAGAATGTCATATGACAGAAAAGTAAAAACTATACACGAGGGAGATGAATGGTCGTAGATCACGAGTAAAAAAGACGATGGAGAGGTAATATCCAGTCAGATCTGCAAACACTTGGTGCCACCAACTGGAAAGAGAAGACCAACCGGAGAGATAAATGGAGGCAGGTAATATCGGCAGCAATGAACCTTAAGGGCTGGGAATGCGAAAGAAGAAGAAGAAGAAGAACTGATAATTGTGTGGCAGAAGCTGAACGTCAGTTAAAAAAAAAAAATAAACATGGTTGACTGGACAAACAAAACAGAATCTGAAGCGTTTAGAAGTGAAGTGAGACAATTTAAAGATGCCTCAGGAAAGAGCCTATTCTGTAAAGTCTTTGAATGTGCCATGTTTGTAATGATACTATCGGATTCAAATGCTTACGTATAAAGAGTTATCAGTACTATAATTTATATTAAATCTAACCTAAGATATATGATAAAACGTGACCTCTTAAATGCTATCCAATAAAATTTGGGCTGATGAGAGTAGGACAATCTAAAAAACTTTAGAAAAAGCTCCAACTTCATCATCCAAGGTAATTTTATCCTGCGGATCTTGTGAGACAGACATCAGTGAAGACGAGGACATGATTCGATAGGGTAAGTCAATATAAAAAACTATGTAATTTGAGACTGTCCCCATTTGGATGTTTTTATATAGATGTTTCCTGCTCAAGTCTAGATAATTCTAGATATTTTTGCCCGTGGCTAGATGTTTTCTGTCAATGAAAAGTTGCAATACTGGATGGAACAAAATTGAACCGTCATTCCAGCAATCGATGGCTGAAGAAGCATATCGCTTTCAAAGTGTGTGTGTGTATTTTGTACACTAAGTTCCATACTCCTAATAGGATTAATTCATTCGAATATGCCATAAATATTGTTAAATTAATCGCTAGATCCGATGGCAGATGTGTTGAGGCATCTTCAGATTGGTAAAGTGTATTTCTAACTTTGGAAACTACGAAACGGTTCAAGTTCTTGTGGGATCAGAATGACCGTTAGAACGGTCCTAACATTTTCTTTTGGCTACTTCTGCAGGCTGTGATGGTTTGAGGGGTTTATATTATCTATTCTTGATTGGTATGACTTATCTTGAAGTAATTTGTCGGAGGATGTACTGATTTATTTCAATCATTCCCGGGAGAAGAAAAAGAAGCTTTGGAGTTGTTTAGTTCACGAGGGGAACGGGGTAATGTTCATGATTGTTTTATCCTTGCTCTTAACATTATACACCTGTTACTTGTCATGCTTAAAAGATCACTACCTATACTGATATCCTTGCTTCGTGGTTTCCATGCTTCGTCAAATATTACAGATCATACCTATATCTGCACATGCACATCTATATCTGTAAATCTTGTGAATATTACAGCCATAATATATCTGAGTTCACATGTGTGCTTACTCTTGTCTTGTCTGAGCATTTATATAAAATGTAGGCTATCCTCTGAATAACGGTCCCAAAATATCGATGCCGGAAATATACCCTAACAGGGCCTCAGGCATATGCTAATTGCCAACCTCTTTTCGGCGACAATACCACATGCCACGGAAAATATTCCACCGAGTTAAAGTCAACACCGAGAGTTTAACCGCGAAGCTACGCGCAGCGCGGAGGGGGGCTAAATTATATGACTGGGACTCACCAACAGCAGTACCGGCCTCCCCT